>CM060891.1:87642500-88242500 GCA_030762935.1 Hymenopus coronatus
GAGCTGACTTCTCCCTCAGAGGTTCCGGATTCGATTCTTGGCTGGGGCGGGGACTTTTTCTTTAACCAGAATTATTCCCTATCCCCCACAGAGTCTGGAAGCATGTGTGTGAGAGTGAATGTTTGCGTGTTTGAGGAAATAAAATGGTTTAAGCCCAACATAAACCTACAGACAACGAGTTGTTTCTAATTCAAAGCCCCCGATATGGCCTTAGATGTTAAAGGGGGCTATATAAATGAAACAAAACAAAAAAATACCTTCTCTATACACTATGTACATAGTATGTGTAAAGAAAGTAAAAATTGAGCAAAACTCTTGTGAAAAGAGAATTCAACAAAGCTAAAATGGGCACCTGGCCAATAGCCTCAGCAAGAGATTTTCCCAAAAAAGGCAGTCCTAAATTATATCTGTCAAATAGGATTCTGCAAAATTAATGATCTTGTTCAGGTTTTGAAAAATCTGCAACTGCATGTTGGGGAGAAAGGCAGTTGTTCACAGTAAGCCCTTACTCACAGCAGGGGTGACATTGACAGGTTACTCAACCTGCACCAGTGATGAAGGTGTCAAAAATGTTTCCTTTATGAGAGCCCAGTCCACCATTGTACATTTGATAAAGAGAGTCACAAGGCTTTGAATACAGTTAAAGTGTTTTCCTTAGGTTTATTTTTACTTTCTCCAGCACATGTGTATAATGTACATAGTAGGTAGAGAAGGTATCATAATCCATCCAAAATTTGACGCCAAGATTTTACCAGAAATACATATTTTGAGGACCCCAGAATAAAATATATATGTCAGTGTGAGTAAAATGGAAATTGTGCTTTATTCATGCTGTGGTATACTCTTTAACTGCTGTGGTTCTCAGCGTCCCATTCTATACTGGGCTTGAAAGACCGCTTAATTTTGCTCAGAGGCCTCTCTATCAGGCTTGAGGTTCTTTTACGTGCTGTAAATCTATGACACAGGACCCACGGCTTTATTTACCTTCCAAAGGAAGCCATGCTAAGGATTTTTATGCCCAAAAAAATCCATCGTCCTCCGCCAGGTTTTAACCCGCTACCTTGGGTATATGAAGTTAGCATGGTAAACATTACACCAGTGTGTGCGTGTGCGCACGTGTGTGCGTGCGTGAGTGTGTATGTGTGTGTGTATCTTCCAAGCTTCCAAGGATGCGACACAAAGATTTTCAAGAAATCGCCCCACTCCAACCTTTACACGGAACATTCTTTGGAAATTTCTATTTTCTCAAAAATGGCTGTTAATGATTTTTATTAAAATGCCAAATGTTTAAGATATTTTTAGACAAACAAAATGTATATTTTTAATTTTCTGAGTTTCTGAAGACTCTTCATTCTAGATGACTTTTGTATAACTAGTAAACCATAAGAGATAGACAAAAACTTACTGAATAAAAAATGCAGATCTCATTAAAACATTTATACAGTTTGTGCAGATTTTAGAGATCACTATTTTCAAGATATTTGTTGTTATAGGTTTCATTTTTAAAAGCTTAAACCTTTTTTCAACAGGGAAGTCATCTTTTGTTTAATATACTTTCTGTTTTACTCCTGGCCTTGCAAAGAGACCTCAATTTCAATTGTTTCACATAGTGAACAGCTTTTAAAAGATTTGACTTTTGCTTTAGCCTAGTGTACTTCCCTACTACTTACAAAGAAGCAAGTAATAAGAGCATTCTGCTGATGCATATCTTGATTAGCATGAATGTAGATAAAAAACAATGTTTGTTTGCAGAACAGGATGAGAAACTCATGTGAATGGAACACTTCAAACTTTTTAATGATAAATTACATTTTAGAAAACTTTCTGATTACATAGCACACATAAGAAATAAATCAGAGGTAATAAAGAATATTTGCAAGAACAGTACAATCAGATTTTAAAATTCCACTAAATTCAAAAATTACATACCACAGTATTTTTGTAGCAATTGCAGTCTTTGGGGCAGGATTGTGGTTACATAGAATAAATATTGTACACATTAAAACATTACTAAAAAGAACATAGGAACATTTTAATAAAATTTACAGGAGAAGTTCAAACAACACCAACTATAGCCTTATTAGTTGCTAAAGGTATTTATCCCATTGGCCTAACAATACAATTTATGAGAGTATATTTTTGTCTGAAAAAAATTGATGTGTTCCATTTGCATGACTTTTTCTATCTGTTCCACAAACAAACTTTATATCTTGCTAACCGAGATAAACATTAGCAGAATTGGACTTTTTACTTCCTTCTTTATTAGTAGAAGGGAAACAAGGGAATGCACTGGGCTAAAGCAACAGTCAAATCTTTTCAAATTTAGTCGCTATATGAAACAATTGAAATTCAGTTCTCTTTGCTTGCCAGGAGTCAAACAAATGAAAGATAAAAAGAAAGATGACTTGCCATTTGAGAAAAGTTTAAGTTGTTTAAAATAACAGAATATTTCAGAAATTGTTAACTCTACAAAACAATGTATATGACATAAATTGTGTGTTTTAACATATTCTACATTTTGTGTCTGGTAAGTTTTTGTCCATCTCTTATGGTTTAGCAATTATGCAAAATTCCATAAAATTCATCCAGAATAAAGTAGTCTTCAGAGGCTATTCCCAGAAAATTCAAGATATACATTTTATTTGTCAGGTAAATATATTTAATATACAATATTTTAATCAAAATCATTAGAGCCATTTTTGAGAAATTTAAATTTTCGAAAAAAGTTCCATGTAAAGAGTAGTTGGGATGGGGGGATTTGTAGATTAAAATAATCCCTATTAATTTTCTCTTCTAAATGATAAAACTTTTTAGCATTATAATTTTAGTCTGAAACATAATACTCACCAGCTTTGGAATTCCATTGAACCTTCTCACTGCTCTTCTAGCTTTCTGAATTTTGCTAAGGTTGGCAAGGGTCTCAGCTGCCAGCATTTGTAAGTCTCTTCCTTGTTCAGATAGTGTTGTCACCAAAAGAGGAACTGCTCCGAGATTAGTGATTCCTTTTCTCACATCTGCATTGTCTGAGATTTCACTTAAAACTGAGAGTGAACCTAGCTAAAAAGTGTATTATAACACGTAAATTAATAAAGGAAATAAATTAATATTTATATATATATATTAATATTCCGTATTAATTTATTGTTAAATAATTCCTAAGTTTAGGGAGTTACAGATATAACAGTTTAATAATAAAGTTTACTGGAAAATTTCTGATTCAGATTTATTTGCAGTTCACTGTATTTTAATTCATTCTGCATTTCGTGACCATATGAGTCAAACCTATAATGGTTTAGGGATTTCTTAACCCTACAGCGGTATGGATGTGATGTGGATACTGCGTGTGACTGTTAAATAACCCATTTTACCAATGGATAACATTGAATAATGGATAGGTAGAGTCAGACTGAAAAATTGAATTCCATAGCCAGGATTTGAACCACGGATCTCCTGATCTCTAGCTGGTTGCTCTGCCACTGAGCTACCATGGCAACAAGCTGCCATAGCATTGAATTTCTTAACTGACTCGCATATTTCCCAATAAACCATAACGTGATCTCACATTATTTTGAGATGACAACTGCAATGGTGACTTACAATGTTACAAGTGCTTAGTCCCAGGATTCATAGTATAGCCAACTATTATGGTCAATTGGTATTGGATTAATTGTTTTTTTTCACACAAGCCGTGTGTAGGACAGGAGTTAGATAGGTAGAGTCAGACTGAAAAATTCAATGCCATAGCCAGGATTTGAACCAAAAAAACAATTAATACAACATTGGATAACTTCAAGAAATAATACAAACTTCAACATCTGGTTTTATGCCCTTATGGTCTAAGACAAGATGAGAGTACTCAACCTATCAAACCAAGGATCATGGGATTGAGTCCAGTCTAAATGTATGCTCTGCATTCAACAGAAACTGTGGAACAGGATGAGGAAGGCCCAACTAAAGCATGCAGTGTGATGGCATGGTTGGATGCTGATGGGTTTATACTGAATGCAGATACATTCATTTTACAATTTTTTTCTTTCTTTCTTTTTTTTAGGGGGAGGGGGCACAGATACTCTCATTATTATGCACTATTATAAGATTTGCAGTTATCATGAGTCTGAATGGCCACCCAATCTAAGACATGGTATTTTTTAATTTATTTATTTATATATGCTAAGCTATATACAGGTAAATATGACCGGTGTTCAGCCCTGGCTCTTTACCAGTCATACTCACATTTTACAATAGTTTATTAATTCTACTTTATTACACCATTTTGTCTATTTACTGTCCATACCCATTTATTTTTCACTTTGTATAAGAATTGTCCAATATTCTTACTGTCTTTTTTAAACATATCAACTACCGCTACATTTCTATCTATTTTAAACCCTTTTTTATTAATATACTCTTTTCTCCAAACTTCAATCCTTTTACATTTTAAATAGGCATGGTATTTAAGAATTGACCATACTGGCATGGTTGGATATTCATGCACTAAAGTACAAAATTATTTTTTATGTATGTTTTTCTTTTATTATTTATTTTAACATCTCACCTCCATTGTTGAGTATACTTGAATGGGTTAAGAAGTAATACAGCTGAACAATACTTTTTCTTCTCTTCACTTTCTTTATGAGTATACTATTTTGTTTCAGTTACTTGTTTTGCTTTGTGTGAATTGTAGAACATGCTGTAATTAACATGTTGCAGCAACACTTGAAGATATGTGTTGCCTGACAGACACATCTGAATTCAATATACCTTAGTGTTAAATATTGCTGCTGTTATTAAGTTTAATTAATTAATTTATTACGATTAATCATAATAGAAACATTTGTTACATTTTATACATAATAGAACCTTCCTTCTTTCCTTTTTCATTAAACACATTCAGCTAGATTTCTATCCTTTAAAGTTGCTTGTTCCTTTGGACCATATATTCATTAACACCTGGTTATTGAGTATAAGAATCTTGTTTAATTGGTACCTGCTGGTTAATTCAAACTCTCCTCTACTCATTTCCTCCTCCTTCCACTACCTCACTACCTCACAACCTCACAATTCTATACCATTTCTCATATACCTTTCCTAAATATTTTCTGGAAGCTATAATAAATTGTGTTCTTATTGTTAAACATTGTTCTTGATAATTCCTCTATCCCTAGTTTACCCCATTTATCAAATCTCAGTTCACTTCTCCATTTCTCTGTTTTCTTGCACTTAAGAGCACAATGCAGTGCTTCCTCATTTTCTCCACACATTGCACATATATTAATGTCATAATTCCCTCTGAGCCTCCTTAGTTGTTACACACAGGTTCTTGCCCAAGTGTAATCTTCTCTTTCCATTGTATCACATAAATCCACATCTCTCTCTGCCCCAATGTATTTATAGATTTTGTGTAGTTCCAGCAAATGTTTAGCTCTTAAGCTACTAAACAACTCTTGTTTTCACTTTTCTTCAGAAACCTTTTCTCATGCATATGTTCTCATCCCAAACATTTCCCATTCCTATTTCTTCCATAATTTTTCTCATCTTTGCATATCAACTGGACTACCACCAGCCCCTTCTTGAATAACAAACACTCAATCCAAGATTTCCATTCTTATAAATATTTTCTTTCAATCACTTTCCCTTTACTTTACATTATTCCAAGCCCAAACAGTGGTAAAGCTCTTGGCAAACTCAATATTAATTTGCAAAATTCCACATGAATCTTACCAACATTCATCCATCCTTCCTCCACTCCATTTATCATTCTTGCCTCCACCAGTGTGTTATTTACCCTTTTCAGTTATATCTTTCTCATATTTGGTATTTTACTATAACATGCCATGATGCCCTTAGCCAATCTTGCTTTAGCTAATATATTTTTAATTTTTGGATTCCCCAAAAAAACAAATTTATTGACTACTGCAATTTTGCTATCCTTTATGTACCATTTCTCATCTTTTCTTGAAAACCATAATTCTAGATCTGTTCTTATTAACCTTTAAACCCCATTGCTTTGATGGTACATGATTAGTCCTCTGATTGATGTTGAACCTGCTGCTAAATTATTTGCAAAGAAAACACCTGGAATACACCTATTATTGATTATTACAGGTAAGTTTACTTTTTCAATTTCATTAATGAATAAACTAAATAAAATGGGCTTAGTTTACATCCTTGTCTTAGGCCCATTGTATTACATATCTGTTCTGTGACTCTATTTTGCTTGAGTTTCATGAAAAACTCATTTTCTTCATAAAGTCTGAATTACTCATACAAACTTATTATGCACTCCTTTTCTCAGCTAATTTAGTCCATAGTTTCTTCCTGTTGATATATCAACAGCTTTCTTCAGTCAGCAAAACAGATATGAGACTGCTTTTCCAAAACTCACTTTCTTCAAAAATTGACAAAATGAGTTATACATTGTGTAACATCTAGAAACAGCTCTCACCAAAGCAGTTAGTTTGGTGTGGTAAACATGACATTTGTTTTATAAATGTAAAAAGAAGCTAGTAACAGTGAAGTAACACAAATATTAGATTAATAATTAATAATTGTAACAAATCTTCACTTATCTTTTGGAATCCAAGGACTGGTTTTGCAATAAATTGGTCTATTACATCCTCAGCTTTGTATCTTTTTTTTTTTTTCTACGCTTAAGAAAATAAAAGATAATTACATTTTTAAAAAATTTACTTACCACCCTTGGGCAAATAAAAAATTCACAAATATTTTCAAAGAGCATCGTATATAATGTTGGTTCCTCAAAATAAATACAGTATAAATATTTTGTTACGGTTTTCTAAAAAGGGTAAAATTTCAAAAAATAAAAATCTGGCATTTATCATTTAAATTGTTTAAATTGTAACCTTGTTTATATTGGTAACACTAAACGTCATTTAGAAACCAGAGTAAAAGAACACTTTAGGAATATTAAATACAAACAAATTGATAAATCAGCTGTGGCAGAACATTTTTGGAAATTTAATCATGAAATAAATCCAGATGTTAAATTATTAAAACACTTAAATGGACCCATAGATTTAAGAGTTTGAGAGAAAATATTTATATTAAAGTATAAAAATCATGCAATGAATTTTGATATGCCACCAATTGACTCTCTCACCAAATTTGTTTTGATTCCAGTAGTTAGCAATACCTTACAACACAATCCATCTAGTAGCAGTAACCATAACAACAAGAGCAAAAAGAAATTGAGACCAGAAAGATACAAAGTTGAGGATGCAATAGACCAATTTATTGCGAAACTAGTCCTTGGATTCTAAAAGATAAGTGAAGATTTGTTATGATTATTAATTTAATATATGTCATTTGTTATTATACACCTGCAAATATGTGTAGTAATTATGTACAATAGGTGACCACTCATTGTTAATTCATATTTTGCTTGATATTCAATAATGTTATGTAAACTTAGAGTTAGGAGGTGGTTCTGGCAGAACTTTGTGATTGTTCACAGATTTTTGAGTATTGCCTAACTAAAAGTACACTCCTTGCAACTCTAGCTAGATTTTTAGAGAAATTCAAAGTATTCAGTACATTACTTTTTCATAAGAGATCATAGTTTCATGCCCCCAGATCGCATCTTTGCTAATATTGGAAATGAAAAAAAAATTGGAGAGACAGAGGATATTATTTCTCCTAAAGAATATTATGGCATGGAGTAGCGAAAGTTAACTGGCATATTCATGATTTAAAAAATAAATCAAAGTCAATTTTGATGACTGGGCTACCTTTCAACGATACCAATGCTTGTTTTATTGAGTATTAAAAAACCAAATAACAAAATTAAACAAAAAGGAGTAAAGTTAATATTTCTGTGAAATACCCTTTTACCCATTTATTCAGCTGAAGTGGAAGTATAAAAACCAAATTGTTAGTCATACAAGCCAATCGATGAAGCTACATTACGTAAACATTTCAGATGATTTCAAAGAAACGAATAATACAAGCGATACCACTAATGTTATGGAGCCACTGAACCTGAAGAGGTAATATAACAACAAAACATATCACTGCAGTACTTCTTCTTTTCTCATTAATGTATCTGTCTGGTATTTTAGCAAGAATATTTAAGCACTTGCAATGAATGTAGTATAAAGGAAATTTAAGAACTGTTAAATTTTAAATTCATTATATAATTTTGTTCATATGTGATATAAGACTAAAACTGTAACATTTAAACAATTAATTTGTTACAATGCAAAATTCAAGATTTAATGCTTGATGTTAATTGTTATGAACATGCAAAATGTGAGGTATTTACAGGTTTAAAAAAACGTCAATTTGGCTGGATAAAGTTTTACTTTGACTATTACATTTATAAGATATTTATTAAAAAATGAACACCATTTATCATATACTTTAAAGCCTAAAATTTTTCCTCTGTAATAAATCAGAAGTTCAAGAAGATGGCATACATTTAGAGGATATAAAAACATTTTTTTCATATTTAAAAATCCATTTACCTGACATCATTAATTTTTTTATAAAGAAATTATAATAAAAGTTTATTATAAAATAAAATTATTTTCTTTATTAAGAAATAAAATTATTTAAGGTTTCAGGAAGCGAGTTTTGCAAAAAAATATCATATTTTAAATCTTCATGATTGGGTTCTTGAATAAAATTTACCTAATTTGAATTATTTGTACCTAAACTGCATCTTAAATCCCCCCAAAACAACAATTTTAACTCTTAATGCCTTCTCAGTAATTAGATTCTTGTCTTTCTTGAAAATTTAAGTTTTTCCACAAAGCAAGTTTTGGAAAAATGGTCCTCATATATAATCTACCTCTTTATCAACTAGTGTTCTTATTGCAAAGAGTATTTTGCCTTTCCTAAATCCTGATGAAGTTCCTAAACCTATTTTCCATTTCTGTCCATTTGTATAATCTCCTGTAAAAACTTTCCCCAACTTTGATAGTAAACTAATCCTCCTATAATGGGTCATTAATGTCTGCTATTTCTTTAAATATGGATACAATCATTCTTTTCCTTCAGTTTTCATGAATTGTTTCCTCCTCCTTTGAAGGAATATCATTTCTTCAAGCAATAACTGAATGTATTTATTAGTGTGGGAAGTTCTGCTGCCTCTAATGGTAGATGATAATGAGGACTGGAATGAGAGGACCTACAGTTTCAACTTTGGCTTTCAAAGTACGTTGAGCCTGAGTCAATCAGAAGTGAGGGTTTGGACAAGAGAGATTTAAAATTGCCACCCCAGAGCTGGGAGTTGAACCGTGGATCATAAACTAATTCACTGAGCTACTTCAGTGCTCTGTTAAAATTTATACCTATGCTTTATAAAATGAAGATCTTTTGCATTAAATATAATTTAAATGAAAAAAATATTGATATTAATATTGAACCATGGATCATAAACTAATTCACTGAGCTACTTCAGTGCTTTGTTAAAATTTACACCTATGCTTTATAAAATGAAGATCTTTTGCATTAAATATAATTTAAATGAAAAAAAATATTTATATTAATATTGAATCTGTTAACCAATTAAAATGAAGCATATGGTATTACTCAAGTGACTTGCCTTGCATTTCAAATCTTCTGTTTCAAGAAGATTCACTAGGACTTCTAGGCCACCTATATCACGGATTGCAATTTGATTCATTTCTGTGGTAAGATCATGATCCTTTAGACAGCATAGAGCTACAATTGTTGCTGTCTGGTCTCCTGCCTATAATAAATATGCTAACATCAATACACAATTTCATATCTCAAACAAAATTGGAATGGGGTTACTATTGATGCAGTTATTTCACTTAAGAGGTTATGTACTAGCTAAATGTGCATGTTAGTAACTATGTTCACTATGAGTTCTTATTAATATCTTTAGTCATATATTCTGGCTCATCATTGTTATTGTGTTGTTGTCTAATGTTCATATTTGTTGGTTAGGAAATGAAATAGGTTAAGTAGGCAAGAATTAAAAGAAACAAAAGAAAGTATGCATGACCAATTTCTAAGTTTACATAGAAATTTAGTTTTTGTTTATAACAGTGAGAACAACAAGCAATAATGGAAGTAGACAAAGCAGCAAGGAAACAATGACACAACAATAAGTTGAGAAAATGTTCTGTTAGTTTTATAGCTAAGAGATTGTGTGTTGGGTAAGTGATACATCTTGCAATATGAAAACAAATCTACAGAAATCAAATAGAATATAAGAGAATGTAGTATATAAATACATTCCATTTAAATAAAAAAGTGTTTAAAAACATAGTTTTCAAATTCTTTAAGCGTAAAATGCAATAATAACTGAAAAACTAAAAACCTTTAAGTGCCAGGAAAGCAGAAAGAAGAAAATAAGAGATCTCATTGCTCATAAACTAACTACTAAATAATAACAAAATTTAAATTGATGAACGACCACCATAAATGCTATGAAATAAAAGTATGGAAAAAATACTGAGCGTTTTAAGCTATACAAACAAATAAGCTTTTATGGAGGAATTATGAGGTCTGTAACTTGAAAAAATATAAATGACTATAAGAGTAATGGGAAGAATATCAAGGAAAGTGTGGAAGAAACATGATTGAAGAAGCACTAAAGTATTCAGAGTACCGAGACCATATCAAAGGAATGCTTGAAATAGCAAAAAGACTTGTTTGCAAAATGGTGGATGGATAAAGGAACTACAGAGTGATTCAGAAATAACTAGCTCAGGAGGATTATGTTTAAAAATAACAATCAATGCCAAAGGTTTTGGTAAAGAAACAAAGAGAAATAAAAACTAGATAATCCAACAGGAAAGATTTAATTAATTTTTAGATAACATGACACAAAACTGGAAGAGAGAAAGATAACAGAGTGATGAATAGGAAATAATGAACAGAATTGATATATAGGGGTGGGTGCATCTAGAATATTTAAGAAAATGTATTTAATGAACTACATGAGTATCTATTATGTATGTGGAAAGAAGATGCAAAGTAATTCTCTATACAGGAAAACCACAGACGTGTAATGGAAAACAAGCAGTTGAATACATACATTCATTTAAACAAAATGGAAAAATATGGGAAGAGAGATGCAATCAAGAGTTTGTTCCAAAGAGATTGTTATAAACAGAGTAGTTTCCTTACAAATTCAAAAGAAGTGCAATCAAAAGAAATATAACCACTGCCTTTCAGCTAAGGTTGCATTTCAATTGACTATTATGAATTGCGTTTCATTTGTGTACAATTATAAATTACAACTACAGTAATCATATCTGAAGCATTATCAGATTTCATCTTAAAATCTGTATTTACTTTCATATATTTAATAAGTTTCTGAATATGCCAGTACTCAGAGGGCACATCAGGACCCTCAGGAGATTCCATCCATCTCGCTGCTTCATCTTCCTCTTCAGAGTCAACAGGAGTAGAGTCATCACTTTCATCTTCTAATTCTGGTATAATGACACACTTTGGGGAAGTCTCTGGCATAACAGAGAGTTTTACCCGATACCTCTCGACTGCTGAGGCTGCTTCTCTGAAAAGAAAACATAATTGTGTGTTTGGAAAATTCCATTACTTTCTAAAAGTAACAAATTTAGAGAAGTTTCATGACTTTCTTCTGAATCTTTAGGAAGAATATGACCTTAAAAAGCTTAATGAAGTATTCAGTAATGGTTTACTTGTACAATAGCATTAACTGCTACTGTAATTAGTATGAGAAGGGGTTCTGTGAAGCCGCTAGCTACTTGATCTCTCAAATGTTTTTATAATAAAATTTAGTCCACTTCAGAAAAGTTCTAGCATCTTTTAATGAATCTATGACAAATCACAGTGAGGAAAAGTAATAAATAAATGAGATATACGCTGCCATAAAAAATGCAACATTGCTAAGGACTGTGTTTGTTAAAAATGGGCATAGTATGTAGATATTAAGGGTTTTAATATTGGTGATTGATGTGTTACAGTCAGTGGACAACAGATGCCACTGTATAGGTGTGCAACTATGACCTTTATGTCGCCTCTGCAGACAGTCACTGTGGTACCATAACAGTCAACACATTGAAACCCAGGCATTTCTTTAGTTGAAGGGCCAGGAAACCCAGGGCTTTTAAGCCTACTTTGAGTTATTGTTTACAGTACATCAATCAAATCTGCCAAAGAGTATTGGGACAATCTAAAAGTATGGTATTCAAGGACTTCTCAACAAGTAAGAAAATAGTCATAGTTTCATATTAATATTTTATTTTAAACTTACAACAAGTATCAAATATGAGTTTGAAAAAATCTGCATAAAGCAGCTTACACTCCATTTATTGAAAGTTCTAAAAACTCTTCCTTGGAATCAGAATTTTCCAGAGCTTCATTTGTATACTGAATTTCAGCTTCAGTTCACAGAAGTCAAGGATAATGCAGCATTTTAACATTTAAGAACACAAAATGCTACAAATAGTTGACTAAAGCAAGGATAGATGGTAGCACAAATCAGACAACCAAACGATAACTGATGTATGTTCTTTGCCGCATAGCCCAAGACTGAGTTAAGTGGAATTGCATTAAAAGTGTTAGAAATACCTGCCCGAGCTATACTCAGGTGTGGGCCTCATGAACATTTCACACGGCCCGATCTATACTCGGGCTTGAGCTTCAATGTGTTAAAAGACATTAGAGCATAGTCATGCAACGACAATGCAAACTTGTTCCTGTCACACAACTATAGCCATTTGATAGGGTTAAATTGTTGGTCTGCGCGAAGCTGGATGGGTCTATTGACAAATTGCTGCACCTGTCAGGTGCAATGTATTGGTGGTATGTCAGTGTTTTCAGCAGTTATGTAGATATTGAGGGGTTTAATATTGGTAATTGATGTATTGCAGTCAGCAGACAACAGATGCCACTGTGCATCTACGCTGCCTCTGCAGAGTCACTGTGATACCGTAACAGTTAAAAGACACAAACTTGTTCCTATCACACAACTACAGCCATTTGAACGGGTCATATTGTGGGCCTATTGACAAATTGAATGCAATATATTGGTGGTATGTCAGCAATGTGGAACATTCTCAGGTTCTGGATGGCCATGTTTGTATAGATGTGGATCAGCTGTGTGTATGGGCATCAGTGGGTGCCCAAACAGTATGCAAGGAAGTGGTCTGGACACATATAGCATCTTCCTGCAGCAGGACTCAAATCAAATGTACCTTTGGCCAAGATACCTCTTACACCAGAAGACTGCTATGTGCATCCCCTCTGGTATCGAGAAATGGCTAATTGGAAAATTGAATAACACTCTGTGACCTTCAGTGATGAGAGTAGGTCCTGCCTGTATGCAAGTGATGGCCATGCATGTAGAGATGATAAGCATAATTGTCCAGAATGTATTCGCCCATCACACAAAGCACCAATTCCTGATGCCATGCTGTGGCATACCATCAGCTATAACCCAAGTTCACCTTTAGTGTTTGAGCAGTAACTTAAAACCAGTGCCAGCTACATCCAGCAGGTCATTAATTCTGTGTTCCTGCAATTTGTTGAACAGGAAGGTGATGTGTTGTTTCATCAGGATAGCACATGTCCCATACAGCTGCTGCAATGCAGCATATTCTTCATGGTATGTGACAGCTACCCTGGCTAACATGGTCCACCGACTTCTCTCCCATTGAATATGTATGGGACATGATGGGAAAGAACATGACTGGGTCTCAGAAGGCCACAACCATTGCCAAACTGTAACAACAAGTGCAGAATATTTGGGATGGTATATCACAGGATGTCATTTGTCTGCCTGCGCAAATATGTGTCTGTATTGTTGCCTGAGGGGCACACTAAATATTGTTGCAACTATTGGGATATGCAAGGTTATCTTGGCCAGTGGGTATTCCGTATGCTTGCATTGCACTGGTTTTGTTATCATGTGATGCTATCACGATGTATTACCTTGCACGTACCTCCTTTAAATTTAAGCAATCTTTGATGGTGTTGCATTTTTTTTTCCACCAGCATATAATAGTTTTATTGACTTTTGCATTCACATAAAGTATAAATGGAGGTTCTTAAGTGTTTGGGTATCAATAAAACCTCATAATTTTTTTGTACTGTTCAAAATGCTCTTTTAAATGATTCCTCAACATTTCCTACATATTGGATAAATTGTTTTTTCACACAAGCTGTGGGTAAGACAGGAGTTGGATAGGTAGAGTCAGACTGAAAAATTTAATGCTATAGCCGGGGTTTGAATTTTTCAGTCTGACTCTACTTATCCATTTCCTACATAGCTCTTGATAATTTTACACTGTTATGATGCTTTCATATATTTTAATGTTTTGTTTTTGGATCAGAACTATTTCTCTATAGTTTATAAAAATTATAGTTTTTTAAAATTCCTGATGAGAAACATAAAGGTTAATATAACTTATGGTAAATATCTATTTTTCTATTTTTACTAAAACTTAATATTTTATATATGCACCATTCTACAGTTCAAATCACATCTATTGATACCTATTGATGTCACACAGTTATGACAGAAACAAGATGACCTACTACTTGCCAGAGTGACGTAAATTGCTATATTGCTGTGGGAAATGGCAGAACTATCTTTCCTCCACTGCCTAACCAGCAAGCCCGCGAGGGAGTGAAGCCAGTCAATCAGCTGGAAAACTTGGCATGGGATAGACATCTTTAGAAAAACACAGCAAAGTTTGCTGTGTAGCCGCCTAGGGTAGGTAAAGAGTGGGGGTTTCTTTCGGCTTGGGCAAAATGGAGTTATACATATTTGGTAAGTCTAGATTCTTATAATTGTGAAAACCCACTTCTTGCTTGGGACAATCAGACATTTGCTTTAGTATTTAATTCTGTTCAAATTCTGTTTCGTTGTCTGTAATTTATGACTCAGATTTACAAACTAACTTAAAAGTGTAATGACTGTAAAGGTTGTAATTAATGCTAAAATCAGATACATCTTTAATGACTGCTTTATAAATTAAAGAAAAAAAATTATTGTAATAAATATGATGAAACCCTGCCAGTGTTTATGCAGCTTCCTAGAAAATGTTCCATAGGCCTTTAGGAAATTTGTTTATTTAAAGATTCCCTCTAGAATTTTTTGTATATTAGTTTTGCCAAGGAATTACTACAATACAAAAAAAATGGCAGCAGCGCATATTAATCTTTAGAATTGTGAAGTGCTTTTGCATTCACGTTGTTTTCAGTCAGTCTTTTCAGTAACATTGTGTTTTCAGTTCTTTTGCGTTATATTATATGTATGTGCAGTCATTACCTATTGTGTTTAATTTTCGCAATCTTATCTGAATTGATCCACTTGAACCAGTGTTTCTCTTTATGTGTTTTAAAATTTCTGGAGCTTTCATGTTTATACGCATTTTGTATATAAGTTAAATTTCCAGCAAGCTTTAGTGATGGGACGTTGTATTCATCTTTTGGGGCTTGTAAAAATTATGGGATAATTATTGTGCAAAATTATGGTAGTAGTTAATTGTATGTGTGCGTCCATATATTTATTTATTTATTTATTTATGCTAAGCATTATACAGGTGAATATGATCGGTATTCAGCCCTGGCTCTTTACCGGTCATACTCATATTTTACAATAGTTTATTAATTCTAGTTTATTACACCATTTTGTCTATTTACTGTCCATATCCATTTATTTTTCACTTTGCATAAGAATTGTCCAATCTTCTTACTATCTTTTTGAAACATTTCAACTACTACTACATTTCTATCTATTTTAAACCATTTCTTATTAATATACTTTTTTCTCCAAATTTCAGTTCCTTTACATTTAAATAAAATGTGTTCTATATCTTCATTTCCGCCACATATAGGACATTGATTTTGTGGAATACCTTTCCTTAGACCTTTTAATCTCCATACTCCTGCTTTCAGCCATGCAATACCTTCTCGCTCCTCTTTATTTGTCACATCAATGTACTTTTCCCTTCCCCATGAGACTTTCATTGGTATATAGAAAACTAAAGATCTCTTTTCAGTTATTTCACTAAATATTTTTTGTATTTCTATATCCTCAAATCTTTTCCTTGCCAACTTCCAGAAGTTATTCACATTATTTTCTCTTCTTCTCCACATTTCCCCTAACCCACTACTTTCCAGGTTATTTCGAAGACAGTCTACCCATCCCTTGTTCTTTAAACTTTTCTCTTGATATACTAAACACTGTTTTAACAAATTCCTTTCTTCCAATTTCAATATCCTATGCCAAAATTTCAATGCCCTTTCCATAATCTTTCCCTTACTTGCCACTCTACCCAGCTCTATTTGTGCTACCTGCCTAACAGTTGCATTTGGTAACCCCAGTATTTCTTTGCAAAATTTCCTATGCACCTCATCTATGCCTTCCCATCCTCCTTCTAATCCCCATACTTCTATCCCATATAGCATTTTTGCCTCAACCACCATATTGTACACTTTTTCTAACCATCTAATATTTATATTAGGTGCTTTGTATTTGCAACTTCTAATAGCTGATAAAGCTCCTTTTCCTTTTGCCAATGCAAATTTCTTTTGCTTTTCCCAATTGCCACCACTATCAATTTTAACTCCTAGATAAATACATTCTCTCACTACCCTGTACTCCTTTTCATTCTCATTCTTCCATTTTTCATATTTGCTCAATTTTCCCCCTTTTTTGAACACTACAATCTGCGTCTTGTCCTGGTTCACTTTTAAACTCCACTCTTTACAGTAATTATTTAATGTTTGCAAGGATTGTTTCAAGCCATTCACTGTAATTGCACCTATAACTAGATCATCTGCAAACAGTAATCCTGGAATCTGAATATTATTAATTACTGGCATCGAGTTATTATTTCTCGCAATTTCTGTTAATACATCATCTATATATAAATTGAATAGGACTGGACTTAACTTACATCCCTGTCTAAGGCCTTTCTCTTGTTGGATTTCTCTTGTTACAACCCCTTCCTCCACTCTTATACAAAAAGTATTTTCCTTATATAATGCTCTAAGGGTGTCCACCATTTGTTTACTCACTCCTTTAGTCAACAACTTATGCCACAGCAATTGAAGCTCTATCCTATCGTATGCTTTACGTCCATATATATACACTTAGGTTTTTGGGATTTTGACTCAGACCCATTATTAATTTGCTTGCTTGTGAGTTATTGTAAATTATTTGCCTCACTTAACGCACAATATTCTGCGACCAATTCACATTCTCAGTCTATGGCAGATATTAATGCTAAGTGAATATGACAGAGGAAGAAGCCCAGCCAGCTCCTTCCCCTTTGTCTTTCAAAGTCTTGCAGATTGCACGTCCAGCACTAAAGCTAATTGATACTGCATTTTTGCAGGTGCCTAACCCTGATCAAGTTAAACACTTTTTGCAATTTGTGTTTAAACTAGTATATTACAGTGTGTATTCGCCATCACATCGCGATGAATTTTTATACACTGCTATTATCTCTATTGAGGTTAAATTAATTTTTTGCTTAATGTGGCAGTATCAAATAATTACGATCTACATTACTTTCAACATTTGGTCTTAGATTTTTTTTCTTTTCCTCCAAATTACGAATGCAATATTTAGCGTCAAATTTTTACTCTACGCTAACTGCTGCAGAAGATTTGGTCACCTTTTTTGACCTATTAAGCTTTATGCTCGTATTTTTCACTTACCAACTTTGTAATCTTATTATTTCGGGTTAACATATTTCTTCAAGAACTTTGTGTACCTTAAGCTACATTCTGGAATTAGATAATTTAATTTTTTTCGGTATAACATATTGCCATTTCCACTCAAAGTCACCCATTAGACAATTCTTTGGCAGTTACCACTACTACGCAAACTTCAGCCTCTACTATACCAGTTACAATCACAAGAGTCTACACCTCACGGTTCTAATGCCGGGCAGTCAAATGCTCCCAGTCGATGGTGTACATTTTGTAATCGTTCAGGCAATACCATATCTTATTGTTCTTCCCCGCCGTCCTGGTCACTTAGGAACTCTTAATTTCGGCAATCAGCTCTTAGGCAGATTTTTTCCCCCTTGCCTTTTATTGTTCTGTTATGTGGCAAAAAATCTACAGTCACTTTAGCTGATTCGGAAGCTTCTCTTAATTTTATTGATGCGACCTTTTGGAGTTCGTTGCCTCCTAAATCCAATCTCCCTCTGTTAGTTGTCATACTATTTCCGGGGCAACTTTACCTACGTAAGTGACATTACTTCTCAATATGGGGTACTTTTTTTTTTTTTAGGATATTGACTTTATGGTTGCTCAGTCTTTACCGTGTGAGGTAATATTGGGCATTCCGTTTTCGATTGGACTTTGGTACTTTTAGTTTGCGATTCCGTTTTGTGAACATAGGTTCCTTTTTCCCTGGGCGCATTAAATTCTTTCTCTATTAAAGGATTATCATTTCTCACTTTGCATTTATCTCCATTGCAGCAACAGGTCTTATTAAATGTAATTTAGGAATTTCCGTCTGATATTGCAGATGACTTGGGCACTAACCATGACTTGACTTATATGATTCGATTGACGAATGATACGCTGTACATTATCGTCTCCCCCTTCCCTCAACTAAATATTACGCGAAAAGATTGATACATTGTTACAAGACGGGGTTATTGAAACATTGATCAGTTCTTATTCTAGCCCATGTGTTTTGGTGCCTAAACGTAATGGTGATCCCCGGTTGGTTATAAATTGTAAATCAAATAAGAATCTATCGTTAGATGCTATGCCACTTCTGGAAATTCATTATGCGGCACACTATTTTTGGGATGCCAAAGTTTTTACCACATTATCAGATTCCTCTGGACCATTACCGGCAGTTCGTACTCTTTACTACTTATTCCAATTTTGTAGAGTTCCGTTTGGTCTGGCGACGGGCTCTCAGGTGATTTGTCGTTATTTGGATAAATTATTAAGCAAGCTTAAGTTTAAATTCGTATTCAATTACCTCGATGATTTGATAATTTATTCCTCTGATTTAGAGACCCATTTGATACTTATGCGACAAGATTTTCAACGTTTACAGCATACCTTAGCTCTATGTCGTTTTCGAGTTCCTAAGAAACTCAAACAGTTTGCCTCGTTTCTTAGAATGTTTACCTTTTTTCGAATTTATTCCCCATTTTGCTACACTGCCTGCACTCCTTAACGAATTGGTTGTAAAACTGTAAACATTTCTTCAAATTCTGGTCAACAATCATCCTTTGATAGGTTAAAATCTGCAGTTATGCATCCTCCCGTTTTGGCAATGCTCGATTTCTCCTAGCATCTTATTGTTCCGATGTTTTTACGTCAGGAACCGCCACAATGTTATTACAGGGTCCGAAAATGCCCGTCGGCCTACGTTTCCCATTGTTTACGCTCGGCGGAAAGAAATTACGCTGTTTATGTATTGGAGTTATGTATTGACAGTTTTATTTGCCTGTGATAAACTTCGTCCCTTTGAGGAACAACATAGACTTTTCCAATTAGAATGTGATAATCCATCCATTAAGTGGGTGCTATCATATGTCCGCTGTTCGGGAAAAATAGCGCGGTGGGCATTTAAATTGACTTATTTTCAATTTATTATTAAACATATCAGATGTTCTGAAAATGTAGTGGCCCACGCAAAGTCAAGGACGTTTGTTTACTGAACCGGAACTAGTTTCTAATTCAACAGCTTTTCTTGCTACAATTCCTAAACTACCAAGTGATTTTTCCAAGCTGTTTTTTCATTACCCGCGAACCAGTAACGACGGCAATAAAATTTACTCCTCTTTATCAAAGCTGTCCTCAAGGCATGGTTCCAGAAGGATATATATATATATATATATATATATATATATATATATATATATATATATATATATATTACATGTAGGGGTACTTTATGATAAATTGCCTCGTTCTTCTCTTTTTCGGATTTTGCTTCAGAAATCTTTGGTTCCAATAATATTACGTTATTTTCACGCTACTCCACTGAGTGCCCATTACAAGACAAAATTTAGGATTTTTCAATATTTAGGTCTGTACGCGGATATTATCCGTTTTGTTCGTTCCTGTGATTTTTTTTTACGCTCCAAATCCGTCCAGAATTCAAAGTTGGGGTGTTTTGAGCTCTAAAGTTGCGACCTGTCCCAAGCAGCGTCTGTTTATAGAATTCATTGGTCCGTTACCACGTTCTCCTAAAGGAAACACTTATGAGGGTGTTATAATACGTAGATACCATCACAAAGTTTACTTGGTTGCACCCTGACTAATATTTCCTTCTTATCCTCGATCTTTGTTACGTATCGTACTCCCCAAACTTTGGTCTCAGACAATTCCTATATTTTCGAGCCCGTTTATTTCATTCCTTTCTATTTGAACGGGATATTAAATTTATTCGCACTTCTCCGTATTAACCCCAACCATCAGAATGAGTTAACTGCAGTTTAAAGTGTATTATGAGTGCCTTTCATTCGCAGGATCATCGACACTGGGATTCTAATTTACCCTCTTTTTCTATACAGCTATCCACGAGGCGCGTATGTTTCATTATCATCCGGCTTGTCCTCTTTCAAATTTTTGACAGCTGTCGGCTTTACTGCCAGATAATGAAGGTACTGAGGTGCTTCAGAGTCGATGTCAAAAGGTCGTCAGGTTCCCAAATTTCATGTGGGGGATTTGGTTCTTTCATCCTATTAGTGACGTTACACAGACGTTCGCCCATAAACTTGCTCCTCGCTTTCCAGGTCCTTTTCATATTTTACGAAATATAAACCAACGTTCGTATTCAGGGGAAGGAGGGGCAATAGCGCTCTCTTAAGTAAAACATAACAGCAATCTCTCAAAATATATATCTAAACTTGTGGATTATTAGTATAACACAGGCATTAAATATTTTTCTTCACAAATGAATAAATGTTATTTGAAAACAACATTATATTACAGGAATTAAAAATTAAATTATAAAAATATGCAATGAGCAGGATTGCCTGATGCTTGAGGGTAATGGTGCTCAGTCTGGTCAGTTCAAAGGTTATACCAAGACACTTATAATTTTGTGGTTTATCAAGTCCACTACAATCTTTATGGGTCCAACTTCCACAAATGGTGCATTGGAACCAGACTTCACCATTTCGACCAAACTCTCCACACACCACACAAATATCTTTATTATTGTTCTCCTCACAATCAGGAAATTGGTTTGGAGTGATGTCGTCTAGTTTGTCTTCATCACACAACTCTTCTTCTTCTTCTTCTGCCTTTTTGCTCTTTCTATTTTCTTTGCCCTATAATTTGATGCAGCTGGTGTGATGAACCTCTTTTGTCCTTTCTTCGATTTTGAAGAAGACGCAGCTGAAATTAGCTTGTTGGTCTGATTCCTTGTAGATTCTGGCTTCTTTAAACTTAAAATGGGTGCTTTCTAAAGAAACCGTAGAACCAATCTTTTCCAGCCTCTCACTTCTTTTTGCAAAAGTTATTTTTGATCCCATTTTGATCTGCATATTCCAAAACAATCTTTCTGAATTCAGAAGGTGTAATACCAAAATATCATTTTGAAAGTGTCAAGGCATGTTCTTCCATTTCATTTTCCTGAGCCTCTGTAAAAACGTACTTTGCACCTAACGGTGGACCATAAACCTTCCCTGATTCTATTCTAACCTTTATTGTGCTGAAAGTGAATATTGAACTGCTGTGCTGCTTGTCCTATAGAAGTTTCTGAATTTACTGTTCTGAATGACGCTTCCATTGTCTCCGATGATTATGTTACCTTATTCATACTTCTGTACCTTATCCTTGGCATCTGATAATAGATTATTGAATAATATGTAATAAGATAGCATCATCTAGATTACTAAAGGAGTTTAATAAACATAAAATAAAGATATTTTAATTAAGTGCCCAAAGAGTTAATTTTTATAATTAACATTCACAAATAATAAGTTAAAAGTTAATTATAAAATACTTGCCAATTTTAATAATTTATAATTTAGTAATAGGCAATTTAAGAATTAGGAAAGTTCATATTTAAATGCTTTATATTTCTTTATAAAATTTATAATAAACCTCAAAAAGGTAATGTAAGTAATGCTGCACTGTTAAGGGGTAATACCACTCACCTGAGCGCCATTGCTCTCTATTACCATTTTGGAATTCTTTACCAATAGTGAAGAAACCAAACAGCTTTTTATGCTTTGCAATATATTAATGGAAAGCAATATGCATCCCCTTTCTCATTGTGATAACTGTCATGGAAAGAAAATAATGGATAATTGCAGATCTTCAGGTTTATACACACTAACATCTATAATAAATTCTAGCTGAAAATATTCTTGCAGATTAGTACAAAACTTCTTCACTCGCATTCACCATTCAACTGCTACGAACTTATTAAGACTGCCACAAGATGTCGTTACCTCCTGGAGAGGTCAAATTCTCAACTAAGCAGAAATACTTGCATGAGTGCCATTACCCACCAAGCAGTATTACCCTCCATTCCTCTACTTCAACATTGTCAATCTTTAAGAAAGGTTACAGCACATGCCTCTCAGTTGAAGTCAATATCTCCTGGATAATACACAAATTGTGTTCGTTTTTCTCTCTGTGCAGGAGCTGAATATTTTCTCCCTAGTTCCTTCTCATTTCCTCTCTTCTCGACCAGACGTCCTTCTGTCCCTTTTGTAGCTCCCTTATAAATGTCCTGTTTGTTTCCAAATGTTCTCTCCTTTTACTTTCTTTTCCTTTCTCATTCATTTTCCAGTCCTGTTGTGTTTTTCTAATTTAGAGTCTGCAAACCTCTTTTTGAGTTTCCTAATGACTCTCCCAAGAGAACTGACTTCCCTGACACATTTTTACTTTTTATGTAGTTCTGAGTGTGTTGTGGATGGGAGAGTGAAGTTTCGTGTTTCAATGTTTGCATGCTTTACTTTTCCTGTTGGTAGCATCTTGTTCTTCCTAAAATGCATGTAGTATTGGTTCTTAGATTTAGGGATTTGGTGGACTCACTCCATTACATTTCTCTAAATTTTTGCACAATGTTCTTAGGTTGTAACATCTGTTTGGAGTATTCCAAATTTTCTTTTATTTTATGCTGCTTAATATACCCTTTTTATGCAGATTTTGTTTTATATAACCTCATTTTAATATGTTTTGTCTATATTTATATTTATTGCAGTGCTAGAAAGTTATTTATATAGTCTACTTATTGTTATTGTTCTAATTTGCCTTTTGCCATTACCAGCTATAGGAGTTTCACTTTCAGTTGAACCTTGGCCCTTTCAGATGTTTAAATTGCCTATTTTAATTTCTTTATCATAGATTAAGATTTCCCTTTATACGCAGTTCATTAATTTGTTCTTAATAACTTTGCCTGCTTTTTATCCAAATGCTAAATGGTTTTGATAATTTCCACTGAATGGGTCATGTAATTTGTCCCTTGGTGTATAAGTGAATGTTCTGATTTTCCCAAATTTGGCTTTTGTTATATGTTACCTTTTATATCTTTTGTCTACTCTAGCTTATGCTTATTGTGCTTTGACTTTCATGATTGCCCAAGGGGCGGAGTCATCGCCCAAAGGTCCTCAGGAAGGGAAGTGAGCCGCTACCCCCTTACACAGTTCTAACTGCACCTATTGATACCTGCTGACCTCACACAGTTATGGCAGAAACAAAATTGCCTACTTCTTGCCAGAGTGATGTAAATTGTTATATTGCTGCAAGTTGGTGGGAAATAGCAGAAATATATTTCCTCCGCTGCCACAGCAAGTCCTCGAGGGAGTAAAGCCGGTCAGTCAGTTGGAAAACGCTGCATGGGATAGACATCTTCAGAAAAGCACAGCAAAGCTCACTTCGTAGCTGCATAAAAATGGGGTTTCTTTTGGCTTGGGCAAAATTTGGATTGTACATAACAGGTATGTCTAAATTCTTATAATTATGAAAACCCACTTCTTGGTCAGAACAATCAGTGTTTACTTTAGTATTTAGTTCTGCACAAATTCTGTTTCATTGTCTGTAATTTATCACTCAGATTTACAAACTGTAATTTAAAGATGTAATGACTATAATGATTGTAGTGAATGCTAAAATCAGATATATCGTTAATGACTGATAAAAAAAGAAATATTCTAATACATATGGTGAAATTCAGATTACATCACTGCACAGTAGAATATTTACATGCTCCTTATTATACTACAGTCAATTTTTTCCACCACTGCTCAAGCTATCAATCAAAGGCAAGATAACACAAAACAAAAGCAAAAAAAAACAAAAAAATACACGCAGATTCATTTGTCAGATAGATTATTCAGTGTGATCATAGCACAGTTGTTATATAACAGCTTTTGCCTCAGATATTCAATAAAGTGCTGAGTTTGATTTCTGAAAAGTTGGATTGTTGTTATGACTTTTTTATTTATTTATTTATTTTTTTTTGCACTAGGTTCAAAGTGTCAGATGTGAACAGATATTGGTTATGTAAATTTCTCTCATTTTCAGAACTAGTGCTGAGCAGATCCTAAAAATGTATGACTCACTTATAGCAGAAATGTAAATGACTCTAACAGTTTTACGTTTTCTTTTTTGATATTTAAGGTTACTAACAGATTGTTTACCACAGAAATGAAATATTTCTGCACAATAGCATGGGCCTGGCAATGCCTTTAATCTTTCTGCTTACTGCAGGAAGGGAAGGGTTTATTTCAATACTTTGTCTCTACAGTCAAATTAGGAGATAAGCACAGGTACTTTCCTGCAATAGGTGGTACACATGTGTCTAGAACATTATAGATCTATAATAGTATTGTCAGAAAGGTGCGAGCGCAACAGTACAATTTTAGCAATACACACATGAAACAGCTTAAATCTCAGAATATTAATGTGAGTAGGTGTAATACCATCATATATCACTTATATTACTTAGGCACATATATTTTGTTTACTCCTACATTTGTATTATTATTATTGTTGTTGTTATTATTACAGTTATTATTATTGTTGTTATTATAATTATTATTATTATTGTTGTTGTTAGGTCATCTCCCTAGCGCAGTGGTAGAGCAGCTGCTTACCAAGTGGGAGACCTGGGTTCAATTCCCAGTAACGGCGTGGGGATTTTTCCCCAGCTGGGAGACCTGGACCAGGGTGCACTCAGCCTCGTGAGGCCCCTGGGAGCCCAATTGAGAAGCTACTTGATGGAGAAGTAGCAGCTATAGGTCATGAGGACCGCATTAACCAGCCGGGAGGGATTCGAGGTGCTGATCACATCTCACCCTCCAATACTGCACACCATCCATGGCGGCCAGGCGGTAGGCTAAGGTTCCTTGTGAGCTGTCGTGCCATGGAGTTGTTGTTGTTATTATTATTATCATCATCATCATCATTATTATCGTTTTCATATCATTATCATTTTATTATGCATTAACTGCGAAGTCTTGAGAACTGCTTTAGATTTTTTATAGTTCAATACTATACATCATACTTCTCTAAGTCTGTAAATACATATGAACACTAAATCTGAAATTTCAATTCTTGGAGTATAATTGATGGTCATGGTGTTTTAATACTATAAATAACTAAACAATACATTTTCCTCACACTACAAGATTAGTACAATTGGGATGAAAAATTGCAGACTTACTTTGCTACACAGGCACTGGGTTGGAGTTTAGATTCCTAAAATGCTGGCATACTTGCAATGGCAGGGAGAGGGGAGTGAGGTTACTGCATGCGAGCCACTCCCTCTTTCCAATTAATGCAATCCAAGCATTTGCTACATTCACATTCTATTCATTGTTCAGATGGTTTTAGCAACCATACAAATGTATGTTTATGTGATTTTCATTACCATTATAAATGTTGTTATGTTAATAATATGTATTGCTTATATTTATTATCATAATAATTTCAATACTTTATTTTCATAAAGTATATAATTATGCAAGTGCTATTTATCAAAATTCATTATTTATACTGTAACAAATGTTTTTATTGACTCAAAAATTGGTTACAAATAAAGTCTTTAATTCACTATTGCAACAATTCACCTGATGCTTTGACACATAGACAGTTGACAGCTTTCTTATGCCACTATTCGCACGCCACTGCATGCTAACACTCCAATCAAAGTCTTGACTAATGACACACTACTTACTGACTTGGCTTGCAATTCTTTCTTCCTTTTTATAGCTAGAAATAACATCACAGAACATTCTGTGAAATAGTGGAAGCCGAAGCTACTGGAAGAATCTTGTATGTACCATTCATGTGACATGTCGCATTCCAAAGCCTTAGGTTACCTGTGCATCACACCTCTTGTGTTTTTACGCATTCCAACGTCTCCAACTCTGCTGACTCACATACCAGGGCAAATGTGAGAGCAACTGCAACTGCCATACTGTTTCCTCCTTGGCTCTATCAGCAGCCTCGTAGCAGACTAGATGATCCAAATTTATTACCAGCTTCTTTCCTGGGTTCGACGATACAACTTCACCTGAACTTCCAGCTGGGAATCTTTCCTGTTTGCTTGTTGGTCATCACAGGTCTCCACATTGTTGCTTACACCATAGTTGTGTTGATGAATCAAACAGTTCATGAGGTTCTTCAACAGCCAATCCACCATAATGTGTCCTCGTGGCCCCTGTGCCTCTTAGCAGAACCACGATCTCCTTTAGCATCGCTCTGCGGACTCCATAATGTCCAGAGTTCCATCTTGTCTTCGCTGAGTCATGGAACCCTTCTGCCCAGTGCAGTCAAATTTCCTCATGTACTCTTGGACACATTTAAGTCATACATAATTAGGCACAGGCACCACCACAATAGCTACTACTAGTGTTTTACTACTACAACAAACATGTATTTGAGTAAAAGTATTTCAAAAAATTATAATTAACATTGCTTAAGTTTACAACTTACATAATTAATCTGTAGATTTTGCTTGTGGTGCCAAAGTAGTAAAAGTGGCTGTTAAACACTATCAAAAAAAAAATAAAATCTGTAGTTTGGCAGTGCAAGTTCACTGTAAGTGCAGAAAAATCTTACTGTGTAATTGCTCTTAATGTGTCATCTAGTAGTGAATCTGTCAAACTGGATCAGTACTTATTCTTAATGAAGCTTTTGGAGAAAATGTGGCCTTGCAAAGATATATGGAGCTAAAAAAGAATAAGTTTTCAAAGCATCACAACCATGATGGGATATTTATTCCTGCCCACCAGAGTCCAGAGAGTGTATGAACTTTTTAAGCATGACTTCAAAGATATATTCTTGAAGATTTAAAATTCCTATTTCTAATTCAAGATTGCAATTTCCAAAGGTCTCACATATCCTACCTCCAAGCTCAGTAATGTCAACTGAAGCAAATAGGTTATTGATAAACATAATCACTGGTTGAAGTGCTGAAAACTGGCTGAACCTGACACTAAATTCTGTGACTAGAATTTGAAGAGGCTAGACAAAACATTTGCAATGTTTACAGTTTCCATTACAGATTTCAAAGTTGGAAAGTGTGATAGGGAATTTTATTTTTAATGTACAGTCCATAAGTTTGGTTTCCTTCTAAAATCATTTACAATACTTATCATGGCTGAAATGTTGAGATTTTTTCCTTCCAATTCAAAGTTAAGCTTATTTAAGTTTAAGATGACACCTGTTAAGAAACCTAATTCTAGAAACTATGATATCTCATCACTCTTGACAATATTTTGTGATGATTTCAGAAAATATCTTATCTCATCCAGAAGACTGCATGAAGAATTATGTCGTCAAGCTCAGAATCTGTTGTATTCAAAAGATTTCTGAACAATCACAGCAAGATGACGTGATGTGATTTACTGCCCAAGTTTTCATGACATAGTCGAACTTCAAAACCTTTGCGCATACAGATTCCTGGTGTATAATACAATAATAAGAAAGAAATTTTGGAAATGAATCATCTTTAGCACAAAGAGCAAGAAACCCATTATTCTTTCCAGCCATTAAAGGTGCTCCATCTGTTGTTATAGCAATAAATTTAGAGAGTGGAATGTAACTACTTTTCACAAACTTCAGGAATGCATTGCACGTCTTCCCAGTATGTTCATGAAGTGGCAGCAATTTTACATTTTCCTCTTAACTGTAAAGTTATGAAAGACCATTCTAATAAATAAACACAACTGTGTAATATCAGAAATATTAGTACTTTCATCAAACTTAAGTGAAAAATATTAACACGATTGCAGGCCCTGATTTATTTTGAGATTATAAATTCTTAGAAATCTGTTCAACACAACTAGCAACAGTTTCGAGAGACAATTGAAGTGCTTTTATAGAAGACAAGTAGATTTATCTTTGTCACCATCGAACAGAGATTCCACAGCACTAATTATTGCTTCTTCCTCATCACTGAAAGATTTTTTCCATATTGCTAAAACAAAACAGATTTTGTAAGATTTTATTACTTTACTGAATTGGCTTTGTAAATACACTTTGCTGTAATGCTAATTTACATTATTAAGTCTCAAACTTTGTGTTTTCATAATTCAGAATTAACAGGAATTCACTATTCAACTTTGTGTGATTTGTCAAAAAATAATGTTGTACATTACTGTTGACGGGACTACAGGTTTTCCACAAAACAATACTGATCCTCCTAACCACTGTTAATGCTGTAACTTCTTTCTCTCTTAGCCATGTTATATTAAGAGCATCCATCCAATGCAAGACACATAACTGAATCTACATTCACAATCTCTCAAGTTATACTGAATGTTTGTTTAAAAACCTAACTTCTTTGTTTGCAATCAGTATAACTATAAACAAACGAGCTAGCTTCGCTAGTTATTGTTGCAATCAGCAATGTTTAAATGCCATTTGTGAAGGCAATCTCCTCCTAGAACTAGCTCTTTGAGGCAATAAATATATAAGTAAAAATAAAACATCAGATGTGTTCCATTCACCTAACTTACTCTACATCTTCGTAAAAATTATTGTTAAAAAGTTTATTCTTTTTCTACTTCAAGCTAATGAAGATAAAATTATCAGAAATAGTCTTACTACTTGCTTCATTGTAAGTAGAAGGGAACTAAAGGAAAACACTAGACTGAAGTGATAGCCAAATTGCTATGGGATTGAAATTTGTTTATTGCATGGCTAAAGAAATTTCAATATTTAGTAATAGTTCATCTATTCTTCTTCTGCTGCTGCTATTTGCCCTCCTCATCTGTAGCCCCCCCCCCCCCCAGGATTTAAAAGCCAGTGCCTGGGGTCAGATGTCTGTTGAGCAGCAGATGGACTCTGAATCAGAGAGAAGTCATGAAGGGCAATCAACCTGACTTCTAGAATGACAGTAAGGAAGAAGATGCCATAATGTATTTGATGAAATGAATAAAAGGAAAGGTGAGTATGGAGCGATTGGTTGAATAAATGGGGGGATTGGAGAACCTGGGGAAAACCCATACAGATACTGAATTGTCCACCACAAATCCTACACATGTATTCTGGAATCGAACCCAGGTGAGAGGCAAACAGGTTAACCACTCAGCAACAGCATCATCCTAATACATCTCTTCTAGTATAACATAGGTAGGAAATGTAATAGTAATTTCTGTTCAAAATTACATGTGTAGAAAACTACTCTTCTGATATGAATCAATTCAGCAATGGTGAATAGATTGTATCTTACATAAAATTGGTTTGTAAATATATCTTACCTATAAGAATAAATCTCAATGCCTTATAGTTATGATTGTATTTACAACAATGTAAGTGCCCTGCCTTGATCTTGCCTAGCTATTTAATATGAATGGAGTAAACTGGGCTCAAATTTCAACCTCTGGGTCCTTGTCCCAAGAAGTAGGCAACAGCAGCAGGAGAGGGAATGTTTGAGCAATGTAGAATAGAGACTAGTACTCTGGGACCAATACAATAACCAAGAGCTCTGAAAACTGTCAGGAGAGGCAACAGTCTGGTCCTCCAGGTTGGGGGTTAGACAGAGAGCATAACTCACTATTGTAAAAAAAATCTGATGAGTTCCATTCACATGACTTTCTCTACATCTCTGCAACAAATTATTGTTAAAAAGCTTATGCTTCTGTTTACTTCATGCTAATTGAGAAAAATTAGCAGAAATACTCTTATTACTTACTTCCTTGTAAGTAGAAGTGAAATAAGGGAGTACCATAGGTTAAAGTGATAGTCAAAAGCTGGTTACTATGTGACTGAATTTCCTTTGTTTCTATGGACAGGAGTTCACAAAGTCCTGTGTGTGAAAAGTATGTTTTTTTAAAGCTGAAACCAAAAACAAGGAATATTCAAAAACAATCAACTCCATGAAATAAATGCATATAACATAAATTGTATGTTTTAAAGTACTCTACATACTTTGTGAGGTAAGTTTTTGTCCATCTTTTATGGTTTAGCAGTTATGTAAAATTTTGTAAAATTCATCCAGAATAAAATAGTTTTCAGAGGTTATTCCCAGAAAATTCAAGATATAAATTTTATTTATCAAGTAAATATCTTTAATATATGATATTTTAATCAAAATCATTAGAGCCATATTTGAGAAAATCAAAATTTTTGAAAAAAGTTCCATGTAAAGGGTAGTTTGGGGTGGGGGAATTTTTCAAAATCTTTGTGTCGTATCTCTGGAAGATACTAAACTTAAACATCAAGTTTGGTATTTTACCAAATTTTCATTTTTGAGTTATCATGCACGCACGCATGCACTCAAGCACGCACGCACACACGCACACAAGCACACATGCGTACACACGCACACACATGCATCACACACATGCACGCACACAAACACTCACATATATCTTTTTGTGAAAATGCTTTTTTTGGATACAAGTGACCTTAAAACATATATTTCCAGTGAAATCTCGGTATCAAATTTTTGGGTGGAGTGCAATACCTTTTCTGTACACTATGTACATAATACATGTAGAGAAAGTAACAAGAGCTTGCTTTAATAGGTTCCTGAGATTGTATTTGTTTTGAGGTGCCGAACAGTACCCAGGAAGTTTTCTGATTTTGTTTGGCATCTGTGACCAGAATTTACAGTATTTTAGATTTGGGTTGGCCTCCTGTGCTTAGTGTGGTGATATATCTTTAATCTTTTTTTTTTTTTTTTTTGTTTCTTGTATTTTCATATTAGTTTGTTACTAATCCTGTTTTGAAATCATTTTCTGTTTTAATCTTTTTTATGTGTTGATATTCTCGTTTATATTCTCATTTTTCTAGTGGTGGGTTTATTAATCTATCTTCTGGCAATAGAAGACATCATACTAAATAGATCAAAATTAACTGTGAAGACTGCCCAAAAATTTATATTAATTACACTAAGCGAAACTTTCAAAGGTTAAAAGAACACCTCAGGAACATGAAACTCAAGCAAACAGAAAAATCTGTAATATCGCATTACTTCTGGACATTAAAATACATCAAATTGGACATCAAACTAATTAAACACATGAAAACTACAGCAGAACTAGCAATTTGGGAAAGGATAAACAGGAAAAATACATATATAGTTATGAATTTTGAAATACCACTGGCAGACGACATCTTAAGATTTCCCCCAAGGAAACCAGATGTCAGCATGGATGAAAATATTATGACAGAAACTTCCTCTTCTGTAGCCAGTCAAGCACCCACCGACAATGAAGACAAATTATCAGTTTAAATCTAACACAAACAAATACTTAGGTTGCTGATAAAAGCTAGTATTTAGTTGTTTCAAATTGTTTTTAGAATCTGTTATCTCCTATGACATCATAAAATAGTGATTTGGATTATTTGAAGCCAACTGAATGTACATTTTTAACAGTTATTGTCATCTTACTATACAGAGCAATTATCAGAGAGTGGAAAGAAAAGTTAGGAACAACACAAAAAGTTTATTGAACATTCAAGAGTGAAACAAAAGTATATTCTAGTTCTAAATGTAATAAAATGTAAATAGCAATAAAATATGTACATACATAAGGCAAAAACAACAAAATATTTTTATTCCTTAAATTAATGATCAACTATTTTAAAATTTACACAAGAAAGTACATGTGGGTATATAAAATCTCATAAATGAACAGTTACCAATAGAGTAATATACTCTACTATTACAAACTGGGATTAAGAGTATGTGCTTAACAACATTTTAAATTATATAGTATATTTATCCCATTATTGATTGCAAAGCTTCACTCTTTGCAGCTGCCCATTTTGTTTTTGTTTTTTTTTTTTTTTCAAAATTCACCTCTGACTATCAAAAACAACAAAGTTTAGTCTTATTTGGATGTGGCTGGTAGAGACGTTGCTGTAACTCGAACTGGTGGCATTTCTCTCAACAGTGTCTCTTTCAGCATGATGTCATCAGTAACAAGATAACCAATCATCCTATCAACACAATGACAAATGGACTGCAGAAATAAAATCTCCTAGGTTCATCAATAAAATGATTGATATTTGTGGCTGTACCTAAATCTCCATAGCAGCTGTAACAAAGTGTGCTACTATAATCTGTTTTACAATGTCTGTAGGTATTATAGATTCAGCATGCATATTAAATAATAACTGTATAACTCACAAAAATACAACTGATATCAATGAAATATTTTTGGGCATAGAATAATTTTCTTACCATATGGTGCTTCAACAACACCCTCGTTTAAGATGCTGAAAAGATCTTGAGTATGATAGGATAAACCTTGAAATATGCATAAAAAGCACAAGTTCTACATCAAGCTTCTAGGTAAGTTTTTCTCAAAATCCTGTTATTTGTGGATTATTTTAACACAAAATAAAAGTATCCTGCAGTTAGCTAATGCTTGCTGTTAATCCATTAACTCTCTTGTACTCCAATATACCTTCTCCAAACTGAGGATTTAGAATAAAGAATATGACTTAGAACCCTGGATATGACATTGTCCACCTTTTCTTGAAGATTACTCAATATACATGTTGAAGAAGGAAGAATTCAATATTTTACAGTTTTGATCCACAAATAAACAAAATAGATTTAACTATTCTCTTGAGTGAGTATTTGGAAACCATAAATTGACATTCTAATGTATCATTTGCTTAAGCATTATGAAAATTAGTTGAATTATTGTGTTGAACTCAACAAAATATTATTTATAAACTGTATACATTTTGTGATGAGGTCCACACAAAGGCCAAAGCTTACCCTCTAAAGTCAAGGAGGGTGCCAACTGAGTGACTAGCCATTCCGTGGGGTTTTCCATAAGGGTAATACATAGACATCTTCATACAGTAATGTTAATAATATTTTATTTTTTTTTGTAGTTTATGAGTATTTTCTTCTAAACATAAACATTTATTAATAACTTTATTGAGATTAGAATTTATTGTTTTGACTTTATTTATTATTTTGCATCATTATATAATTATAATAAATAGAGAATTGTATATAACATTTTTTTTTTTTTTTTTTTTTTTTTTTTTTTTTTTTATGCAGTTTGTGAAGGAGTTTTGGGTTTATCTTTATTATGTATGATTACACTCAGTATATTGGCTGACTTAATACTTATTGAAGAGATCTGTGAGCACACCTGCTGGTTGACTGAACTTTCTTTGGCAATACTGCCTAAATTTTAGGGCTAATTTAACCTAAATTTTAGGGCTTTAGAATGTAAGCCCTAAAGTGTATGGTTTGTCTTCTTAGGGATATAAAAATATGTCTTTGTCTAGGATATTCTAATGGCACACTTTACACAAGTTATCAAGTAGTCTCCACAAATCACATCGAGTATTCATTGCAAATGGGGTCAATTCATAGGCTTTCATTTTCTATACAGAGTGCACCTTGCTATGAACAAATTGCTACATTGCAATAAGCTTCTCCTCTAAAGCTAGAAAAATTTCATATCTTCAGAGAAACCCAAACAAAACAATCAAAGGGTTCTAATATGTGGCGGCCATGGAATAGGACTCCCTTTGTCATTCTGTCAATTTGAATGTATGATATATGTCGGCCATTTTAGTACATATTATTATATACATATTATTATTAGAACTTAGCTAAAATATCACAACCACTGACCTCTGACTAACACCCGCTTATGGCAGGAAAGCTAAAATGATTCTAATTTATACATATAAATTTATAAAATCATTTATATACAATAACGATAAAATCTTATGTGTTCCATTCACATGACTTTCTCTACATCTCTGCGACAAATTATGGTTAAAAAGCTTATGCTTCTATTTACTTCATGCTAATTGAGAAAAAGTTATCTAAATAGTTCTATTACTTGCTTTCTTGCAAGTAGAAGCGAAATAAGGGAGTACCATAGGTTAAAGTGATAGTCAAAACCTGGTTTTTATGTGATTGAAGTCCTTTTGTTTGTATTGATAGGAATTGACAAATTCCTGTATGTTTTTCAAAGCTAAAACCAAAATCAAGAAACATCTCAAATACGATCATCTCCACGAAAAAAATGTATGTAATATAAATTGTGTGTTTTAACATCTCTACAATTTTTTGTGTGTTAAGTTCTTTCCATCTCTTACGCTTTAGCAAAATTCCGTAAAATTCATCCAGACATTTTATTTGTGAGGTAAATATCTTTAATATATGATATTTTAATCAAAATTGTTAGAGCCATTTCTGAGTAAATCAAAATTTTCGAAAAATTCTATGTAAAGGGTAGTTGGGAGTGGGGGTTTGTTTCTCAAAATCTTTGTGCCACATCCCTGGAAGATACTTAAATACGAAGTTTGGTATTTTACTGACTTTTCATTTTTGAGCTATCATGTTCACAGACACACAGACACTCGCACGCACGCGCGCACACACACACACACACACCCACACACAGACCTTTTTCTGAAAACCTTTTTTTTTGGATAAAGGGGATCCTAAAACATATATCTCGGTATCAAATTTTTGAGTGGAGTGCAATACCTTCTCTATACACTATGTACATAGTATGTGTAGAGAAAGTAAAAACTAAATAGTTTAAATGATTGTATAAATATATAATATGCAATAATAATGGTAAAGAAGTAAATGAATATAAAATAATAAATAAGCACCAGCTTATAAATAATATTACATCTGTCTTGAGTTGATAGGTAATGAGTAGGGCCGCTAGCTGTGAAGCATCCTTGATGTCCTAATTGCCTAATTCACAATGGGCTATATTAGCAACGTGATATGAGTGACCTGCAAGACAATATTGCTCCTAGCTCATAATGAAGCAACACAATTTAACATTATACTGTGCAAAGCTCAGAGTATAGTACATGTCTTTTTGTACTATTTTTATAGATACTTAAAGTCAATCATTAATTCGGTGTACTTTAGTATATCTTTGCAAAAACAATGCATCTTCCTGTAAGTTGGCATTTTCTTAACAAACACTATGGAAAATTTATGTAATAACACGACCAGAATCACTACATTACCGAGAAAATCCTCTGTAGCAACTTTAAAACTCCTAATAGGCTGTGACTGTCTCAATAAACATTTATTCAGGATTAGTATAGTGAGATCTCCTCTGTGTTCTTTCTGTTCATTTAAAGAAGATATGGCTGCAAACCATCTACTGTGCTGCCCAACCTTTAGTCAACATGACAATATGACATCAAAATACTGGAATGCAAGAGAGCAAATGGTTTCACTGCCAACTGCTCCAAATTAGATACCAACCAGCCAACCACATTTTATTTTCTCTACACGTACTATGCACATAGTGTATAGAGAAGGTATTGTATTCCACCCAAAACTTCGAAACCGAGATTTCACAGAAATACACGTTTTGGATCCCCCTGAATCCAAAGAAAGCATTTTTGGAAAAAGGTCCATGTGTGTGTGTCTGTGAACAGCATAGCTCAAAAACGAAAAGACCGTTAAATACCAAACTTGGTATTTAAGTTTGGTATCTTCCAAGGATGCGACATGAAGATTTGCAAGAAAATCTCCCCACCCCCAACTACCCTTTACATGGAACTTTTTTCGAAAATTTTGATTTTCTCAAAAATAGCTCTAACGATTTTGATTAAAATATCATATATTAAAGATATTTACCTGAAAAATAATATGTATAACTTGAATTTTCTGGGAATAGCTTCTGATGACTATTTATATTCTGGAGGAATTTTGCATAACTGCTAAACCGTAAGAAATGGACAAAAACTTACCACACAAAAAAATGTAGAGCACATTAAAACACAAGTATTGATGTTATATGATTTTTTTTCGAGGAGTTGCTCGTTTTTGAGATATTCCTTGTTTTTGGTTTCAGCTTTGAAAAACTTATACTTTTCTCATACAGGAATTTGTCCTTCAGTCACCTAGTAACCAGCTTTTGACTTCACTTTAACCTATGATACTCCCATATTTCTACTTACTTACTTCTACAAGGAAGCAAGTAATAAGACTATTTCTGCTAATTTGTTCTCGATTAGCTTGAAATAAATAGAAGAATAAGCTTATTAGCAATAATTTGTTACACAGAAGTAGAGAAAGTCATGTGAATGGAACACATCAGATTTTTTTTAACAAGAACTTAACATTTAACATTTTCTTAAATAGCCTGTTCTTTGAATGCTGCCATGTTGTATGGTTTAAAGTTAACTGCTATTCAACTCATCACTTGGATTTTGTCACATTCATGCTGCATTACTATTATTCAATCATCCTGTCGCTCATGTTGCATTGCTCCATTGTGAGCTGCACATAAACAGGCATTTTCAGTCTTCCCTCTCATAAAATGGTATTGTTATGTATAATCGCCTTGAGCATGCTTTCAGTTAACATGAAAATAATTATTTCAGCCTTTTTATTCACAACAGCATATTAATCGCATAATGTAATCTATATCTTTTCTTTTTTTTTTTTTTGGGAGGGGCCTTCTGTCAGATTAAAAACTAAATCGGTACCTTTCACTGCATATGAATAATATATGCATATGAGGGCAGTTCAGTAACTCAAGTACCCATATTTTCAAATACAAATTATTTATTTCTCAACATAGTCCCCTGTTGGGGATATACACTTCTTCCAAAGTTCCTGCCATTTTTTAAACTCTTTAAAAAATAGGAATTGTCAATCTCTGTAAAGTATGCTTCTGTCTCGACGATGGACTAATTTTATCTATATATTTTTTCGTGAGTCAGTTCTTCACGTTTGAGAACAAGAGGAAATTGCAGGAAGCCAGGTCGAGGCAGGGTGCGGCAGCAATTTATAACGCAATTCGTGCAATGTGGGGGTGACAATTCTGATGAATGTGCCGGTGCGTTGTCGTGGTGAAACAGAACTTTCTTCGCCAAATGCAGCCATACCTCATTTAAGTTGTTGAATCGGGCCAATAAGTCACTGTCGTATTCTCCAAGAATTGTTTTCATTTCTTTTTCTACACGTACTGTGCACATAGTGTATAGAGAAGGTATTATGTTGCACCCAAAAATTCGATATCGATATTTCCCCGGAAATACATGTTTTGAGACCCCCGAATCAAAAACATTTTTTTAAGTATAATGAGCGCGCGCGCGCGTGTGTGTATGTGTGTCTGTGAGCAGCATAGCTCAAAAACGAAAAGACATTTAAATAGCAAGTTTGAAATTTAAGTTCAGTTCAGTATCATCCAAGGATGCGACACGAAGAATTTTAAGAAAAGCCCCCCACCCTAAACTAACCTTTACATGGAAAAAATTTCGAAAATTTTGATTTTCTCAAAAATAGCTCTAATGATTTTTATTAAAATCTCTCATAATCAAAATATTTACATGACAAATAAAATGAATATCTTGAATTTTCAGGGAATAGACTCTGAAGATCTCTTTATTCTGGAAGATTTTTATTGAATTTGCATAACTGGTAATCCGCAAGAGATGGACAAAAATTTACTACACACAATTTATATCATATCTATACATATTTTTCGTGGAGTTGGCCGTTTTCGAGGTATTCCTTATTTTTTATTGCAGTTTTAAAATATTTAAACTTTTCTTGTACGGGAACTTGTCAACGCTTGGCCACGCAAAGAAACGGGTGTCAATCCCATAGCAACCACATTTAAAAACGTTTGGCTGTCGGTTTAATCTAGTGTGTTCCCTTATTTCCCTTTTACTTTCAAAGAAGCAAGTAACAAGACCGTTTCTGCTAATGTTTATCTCGATTAGCATGAAGAGATATAAGAATAAGCTTATTAACAATAATTTGTGATAGGGAAGAAGAGAAAGTCATGTGAATGGAATATATCAGACTTTTTTTGATTTCTCTACACGTACTATGTACATAGTGTATAGATAAGGTATTGCATTCCACCCAAAAATTCCATTCCGAGATTTCTCCGGAAATACATGTCTTGGGTCCCCAGCATCCAGAAAAAGCATTTTTACAAACAGGTCCGTGTGTGTGTGTGCGTGTATGTGTGCGCGCGTCTTGGACAGCATAGCTCAAAAACGAAAAGAACGTTGAATACCAAACTTGGTATTTAAGTTTTATATCTTACAAGGATGCGACACGAAGATTTTCAAGAAACCGTCCCACCCCTAACTACCCTAAACTTTTTCGAAAATTTTGTTTTTTTTTTAACATGGCTCTAACGATTTTGATTAAAATACCACATGTTAAAGCCATTTCTATCACAAATAAAATGTATAACTTGATTTTTCTGGGAATAGCTTCTAAAGACTTGTTTATTCTGGGTGAATTTTGCTTAGTTTTGCATAGTAACTAGTAAGCCGTAAGAGATAGACAAAAACTTCCTATACAAAAACTGTTGTTCTCGTTAAAATACACAAGTTATAGTATATACATTTTTTTCGTGGTGCTTACCATTTTCGAGGCATTCCTTGTTATTAGTTTCAATTGTGAGTACTTGTACTTTTTTTCAGACGGTAGGGAGCGTGTTTCTTTTGTTTCAGTCGTGGCCAAGCAAAGAAGCAATTTGCAATGACAGTCGCATAACGACAGCTTTTAAAACATTTGACTATCACTTTACCCTAGTGCATTCCCTTAGTTCCAGTCTATTTAAAAGGAACTAAGTATAATAAAATTCTAGTTATGTTTATCTCGATTAGCATGATGTTGGAAGAAGAATTATCTTTTATAAGAAGTTTGTTTGTAGAGTAACTAGAGAAAGTCATGTAAATGCAACGCATCAGATTTTTTTTTCTAAGAAGTTGATGAGTATGACACCCTTCGCATCCCACGTCGATCTGGGTAGCTCTGTTGGTTAGGCGCTGGCCCTCTGAACTAAGGGCCGCGGGTCCAAACCCGGCCCAGAACTATGGTTTTTAAGGGCGCTTAAAAGCGATAGGCCTATGTCAGTAGATTTATTGGCCTGTTAAAGAACTCCTACGGCACGAAATTCTGGCACACCGACGGTGCTGATATGATCTGACAATTGACAGCGCCGTTAACAAAGGAGAGATGAAACGACAGATTCCCGTTTGAGATAAAGTGGTTTAAAATTGAAACTAATAACGAAATATCTTGAAATCGGTTAAGTCTACAAAAAATGTAGGTATATGACATAAATTGTGTATTTTTACTTTCTCTATACGTACTATGTACGTAGCATAGAGAAGGTATTGCACTCCACCAAAAAATTCGATACCGAGATTTCACCGGAAATATATGTTCTAGGGTCCCATGTATAAAAAAGTATTTTCAGAAAAAGGTCCGTGTGTGTGTCCTTGTATCCGTCCGTCAGTGTGTCCGTGTGTCTGTGAACACGATAACTCAAAAATGAAAAGTCGGTAAAATACCAAACTTGGTATTTAAGTTCAGTATCTTCCAGGGATGCGACACGAAGATTTTGAGAAAAATCCCCCCACCCCAAACTACCCTTTATGTGGAACTTTTTTCGAAATTTTTGATTTTCTAAAAAATGGCTCTAACGATTTTGATTAAAATATCATATATTAAAAATATTTACCTGACAAATAAAATGTAATTTTGAATTTTCTGGGAATAACCTCTGAAGACTACTTTATTATGGATGAATTTTGCATAACTACTAAACCGTAAGACATGGACAAAAACTCAACACACAAAAAATGCAGAGCACATTAACACACACAATTTATGTTATATACATTTTTTTTCCTGGAGTTGATCGTTTTTGAGATATTCCTTTTTCTTGGTTTCAGCTTTGAAAAACTTATACTTTTCTCATACAGGAATTTGTCAACTCCTGTCCATACAAACAAAGGAACATCAGTCACATAGCAACCAGCTTTTGGCTTTCACTTTAACCTATAGTACTCCCTTATTTCGCTTCTACTTACAATAAAGCAAGAAATAAGACTATTTCTGCTAATTTTTCTCGATTAGCATGAAATAAATAAAAGATTAGCTTTTTAACAATATTTTGTTACAGAGGTATAGAGAAAGTCATGTGAATGGAACACATCAGACTTTTATGTAATACATTTTTGTGCAGGTATCTCCTACGGTGTACCAGTTATACAAAAGTCATTCACAATGAAGCTCTTCAGAGCCTATTTCAAGAAAATTCAAGATATACATTTCGTTTGTCATGAAAACATCGTAAACTTATGACATTTTAATAAAAATCACTAGACTCATTTTTGAGAAAATAAGCAATTTTGAAAAATGTCACATGTAATGAATATTTGGGTGTGGGACCTTTTTTTTTTTTTTTTTTAACAAAACTTCGTGCCGCGTATCCTAGGAGGACACAGAACTTAACTACCAAGTTGTCATATAAACTACTCTTCGTTTTTAAACTATGGCTGCCCCCCCACACACGGACATTTTTCTAAAAATATTTTTTTTATTCAGAGGATCTCAAAACATGTTTTCCGGTAACATCTCGATATCGAATTTTTGGGTGGAATATAATAGGTACTTTATCTAATATGCACGTTATACATACCTATAGAAAGTAAAATCTGATGTGTTCTATTCATATGACCTTCTCTATTGTTCCGCAAACAAACTTTTCTCATGCTAATCAAGACAAACATCATCAGAAAATTTTCATTACATAGATGTCTTATAAGTGGAAGAGAAATACGGCAGGCTTAAGCGAAAGTAAAGCCTTTTAAAAGTAGTCGCTATGCGATTGTCATTGAAATTAGGTTCCCTTTCCACAGTCAGGTGTAAAACAAAAGAGATATGAAACGGATGAGGAGTTCCTGTTTGAGAAAAGTTAAAGTATTTTACAATTGAAACCAACAACAGGGAATATCCCTGAAATTATTATCTTTACAGAAAAAAAACTGTATATGACATAAATTGCGTGTTTTAATGAGATGTAATTTTTTGGGAATAAGCTTTTGTCTATCTCTTAGAGTGTAGCAGTTATACAAAAGTTATTCCGAACCTTAGTACCATTAGGAACATACACACACACACACACACACACACACACACATATATATATATATATATATATATATATAATTTTACAACAGTGGTGATGACACTGATACATGGAGTAAAGATGGAGCACTGGTTGAATGCAATGGTGGGGGAAACCGAAGAACCCGGAGAAAAGCCGTTCCTGTGCCGTTTTTTCCACCACAATTTCCACATACGTTCGCCTGGGATTGAGAGGTTTAATTATAATTACTTTTATCAAAATGATAGATGAAGGGTTTAAAACAGCAGAACAGGATAATCTGCCGTGCATGACTGCTACTTATAGGGTAGCGCAGATTTTCAGAAATAACTTTTTATGGCTGCTAAAGTTCGCGGATCAAAAGCACAATATTAAACATTAAAGCCTGAGTTTTCAAATTTGCTAAGTTGGAACAAATATAATAATTGTGTTAGAAAAACTAGAATGCATTATTGATTAGTCTTCAAAAGATAACAGCGAACCATGGCAATTGAATTTAACAAAGTAAAGTATTAAGTTAAACATTTAGCTTAAAACTGTTTCCATTAGAATTAGTGTTTTTGCTTTCTCTACATGTGCTATGTAAATAGTGCATTAAGAAGGTATTGCATTCTACCCAAAAATTCGACACCGAGATTTTACTGCAAATAGACGTTTTAGGGTCTCCTGTATCACAAAAAGTATTTTTAGAAATAAGTCCGTGTCTATGAACATGATAACTCAAAAATGAAAAGTCGACAAAATATAAAACTTGGTATATAAGTTTAGTATCTTCCAAGGATGCGACACAAAGATTTTGAGGAAAATCCCCTCACCCCAAACTACTCTTTACAAGAAAAAATTTTCGAAAATTTTATTTTTCTCAGAAACGGCTCTAACGATTTTGATTAAAGTATCGTACTCTAAAGAAATTTATAGCACAAATCAAATATATACGTTGAATTTGCTCTGAAAGCCCGTTCAGTATGGATGAATTTTGCTGGATTTTGCACAACTAGTAAACCGTAAGAAATAGATAAAAACTTACTACACAAAAAATGTAGATAAATGGAAATGGCGTTAATTTTGCTCAGAGGCCTCTATCAGGCTTGAGGTTCTTTTACGTGCCGTAATATACGACACGGAACCAACGGCTTTACTTCCCTTCCGAAGGAAGTCATGCTAAGGATTTTTACACCCAAAAAAATCCATCGTCCTCCGCCGGGTTTGAACCCGCGACCTTGGGTATATGAAGTTTGATTACACCACGGAAGGCGACAAAAAAAGTATATCTCTTTAAAAACGGAATTTATGTCATATGCATTTTTTACGGAGATTTGACCATTTTTTAGATATTCATTATTTCTGATTTCCGTTTTAAAACACTTAAAAGTTTTCACGTATGGGAATTTGACAACTCCTGGCAATGCAAGGAAACGATGTCATCCACGTGGTAACCAGCTTTTATAAGATATGACTATCGTTTTAGCCTAGTGTATTCCATTATTTCCCTTCTAGTTACAAGAAAGCATTTCTGCTAATGTTAATCTCGATTAGCAGAAGCTTTTAAACAATAATTTATTACAGAGTTGTAGAGAAAACCATGTAAAGGAACACATCAGTCTCGTTCCTATTAATTTGTAATGCAATAACAAGGTTAATGGCGGAAAATGAAAATAGTTGCAACTTTTTCATGCTATGAGATACAAACTTAATGCTAAAAGGCTCCAAAAAGACTTCTTAAAATCGCATGTGTTTCATTCACATGACTTTCTCTGCCTATTCGGTAACAAGCTGTTCTATCAAAACTCCGTGGCATAACAGCCCGGAGTCGGGCTAAGGGTTACCGCCCGATTGCTGCATCATGGGTAGGGTGCAGCACTGCAGGTTGGGACGTGGTTAGCGCTCCGAGTCCCTCCGGACGGTTAATACGGTCTACACAGCCTGGAGCCGCAACTTTTTCCTCAAGTAGCTCCCCAATTGACCCCCAGGGACCTCACGAGGCTGAGTGCACTCCGGACCAGGTCTCCCAGCCGGTACCGGAAATCGGAACCGGACCTCCCGCTTGGTAAGTGGCCACGCTACCACCGCGCTGACCTATCTTCTATCTACTTCATGATAACCCAGATAAACATTAGCAGAAATGACCTTATTACTTACTTCCTTAGTAGAAGGGAAATAAGGGAGTACACTAGGTTAAAGCGATAGGCAAATCTTTTAAAAGCTGGTTGCTATGCGACTGAAAATCGGATTTTTATCTATCTCTTATAGTTTACCAGTAATAAAATCAAGCCAGGTGGCTCAGACGCTTCTTCTGAGACTGGCGTTTGGGAAGTTTTTTCGGGTTTTTCTCGGGTCACAGGGCAAATGCTGCCCCGAACTTTCTGTCTCTTCATTTCATCTCCATTTCATTCAATCTAGCTCTTTCAGGATTGTAGGGGAAGACTGCGGTGGTGGCATCCTTCCTTGGTGGTGACTGCACTCTGGAAATACAACTACAGGCGGTAGAATGACGTTGAAGGTCGTCTGTAAACCCAGGGAGTTTGGTCAAACCTGGGGCGCGGGCTCCTAGAGCTCCCCGCGTCGAGATGAAGAACTGCTTGGAATCTGATAATGACCCTTAACGATGGCTCTTTCCCCATCGTCCCGTTTCGGCCGTCCGTTGATATAATCTCATTTCATTCTATCCTCCTAGGGTTTGACGTACAATAAGCTAATAGATGAAGTACGGAATCCCCTCCGGCATCACAAACACTCTCTCTCTCTCTCTCTCTCTCTCTCTCACACACACACACACACACACAGTATGCAAAAGTCATCCAGAATGAAGAGGTCTTTAGAGGCTATTCTCAGAAAGTTCAAAATATACATGCATTTTATTTTACATGTATATAACTGTAATGTGGTATTTATTAAAATCGTTAGAGTCATTTGTTGAGAAAATTTCAATTTTTGAACATTTTTCCATGTAAAGGGTAGTTCAAGGTGGAGGGAATTTTCTTGAAAATCCTCGTGTCGCATCCTTGGAATCGGTCTGGGTAGCTCAATTGGTTAGGCGCTGGCCTCTTGATTTCAATGTCGCGGGTTCAAACCCGATGCAGACGAATAAGTGCCCGAGATCTGTACGACAAATGAGTTAATTTCCGAGATATTCCTTGTTATTGATTTGAATTTTACAATAGTTATACTTTTCTCAAATGGGAAGTAGCCATTCGTTGTTTTTGTTTTACTCCTAGCCATGCAAAGAGAACCTAATTTCAATAAGAATACATGCCGATCAGCTTTAAAATACTTGACTAGCACTATAGCCTATTTTCTTGTTCCCCTTGTACCTACGAGGAAATAATTAAACAATTTCTTCGAACGTTAATCTCGATTTGCATAAATAGAAGATTAAACTTTTGTTTCAAAATGGCAGAGAGAGTCATGTGAGGTTACACAATAGCTTTTTTTAAACGTAATAATGTGCTGCTCTTGTTATGAGGGCACGAGGTAGTCCGTGACTCAAAAGCAGTTGATCTTTCCTAAAACTTCAGCAGGCGGCAATATCATTGATCAGCGCTCAACTCTTTCGTCTACAAAAGGCAGGTCAAAACAATCAATGTCGGGCTTTCAGTTCGAGAGCCGTGATGGCGGGCGCTTTGAGGTTACAAAGGCACTCCATGATAGACATGAAAAATACAAACGCTACTATAATTATTATTATTATTATTATTGTTGTGGTGTTGAGTTATTTAAATTTACTTAATTTAATAAAACAAATTCTTAACTCATCTCAATGAATAAAATTTTTCCTTATTCCCAATTGATTAAAATCTCAATTTTTAACAATATTTGTAGGACTTAATTTAACATTCTTCCCTCAACACTTAGTAATCAGTCAATTAAAACTATTTCGATCGTCACTCCATTCTCAGTGTGGTGTATGTAGGTTATTATTGATCCTCTGCACAATGTGCGTGTAATATGGATATTGAATACACCAATATCAAGCTTACCAAAAAAGCCAAGCAGTGTAAGGGAACTGCGTGAGTCACCACTATAGAGACGTTTTAGGGACTGCAAGTTAGGAGCGCGAGGGGATTGACAACGTCAGATACAGAGGCAGAGTCGGTGCACTCACTTTTCTGTAACGCCGACTGTTGAAGCGAAGTAACTTAGCTAATCCCTCTGTTTTTGGCTTTCCTTTCAACTATATATCTGACGAACTACTGGTAAGATATTTTGCCAGAATTATAGAAGGTGTGGAACTCCCAAATGCAATCATTTGCAGAAGAATTTTTATCGGAGCTCTTATCTACTGATAGTTACGCGGAGAGAATTTTTCTATGTATAAACGCTGCTCAAGGAAATATCGTAGGAACTTCACAGCAAAATCTCTCAAAATATATAGGATGGGAGGTGAGTAATTACAAATATTTGCATCAGCGTTTGAGGATGCTGTGATGATCCAGTATTTACAGTTTTATCGCTATTTTCTAAAGTTATGTTCATGAAGAGGATTTCACTATACTTTTAGGATGGCTATTATTCCCTATCTTAGATGTTTGATTGTTTACATAACAGGTCACACGGCTGACCCTGCCCTGCTCTCTGCTCTGCCCGACTGTAGGTGGTGTGATGTATTTAAACACAATTGAGATTAGCTCAGCCGTTCAAAACACACTAGCCCTGAAATTTGTGCTTCATTTATGACAATGCTATTAGTAAGCGGACAAAATGAGAACACTTGTGTTATATATCCATTTTTCTCTTCTAAATATAAAATTATTTGCACTTATTCATTTCCCACATATTGTTGGATAGGTAGAGCCAGAATGAAAAATTCTGTGCCTTAGACTGAACCTCGGATCTCCCGATCTCCGTCCGCCAACTCTAACAGTTACCATGGCAAAATATCCATATGCCATTAATTCCCCAACTGACGCGAATTTATGGAACTGAAGAATTTAATATCGCAGCCTTTGCTGCTAAAAACCGGTTCATGCTTGCATATGGTAAATGTGGAGTGAACTTCAATATTTACAAACCCCAAAAGCGTTTTCTATTGTTCACCAGATTTAGTAGTTGATTGCATTCAATGTGTCAATACAAAGAAAGTTTTCTCTCTCTCTCTCAAGAGAGAGAGAGAAAGAGAGAACAAAAGGCAGCAGAAATAGACAGCGACTTCTATCAGGCCCCAGTCATGAAAACAGACGAGTGGAGGCTGTCAAACTTCACCCTTAGACACGTGTACACCAGAACCGCAGTATATGGGTTACATCACAGAGCATGCGCAAAAAACGGACACCATCAAACAGAAGCCGAATGCGGTCCCCATGGCCACGCTCGCTAAAGCGTCTCGCTTTGGTGCTTCGTGGGCAGGGGATCGTGGGTTCGAGTCCCGCCTTGGGCATGGGTGTTATATGTTTGTGCAATGTGTATATGTTTGTAAAAGAAACAGGTAAACCAGTAATCAATAAAACCTACGGGGGGAAATGTAAATAGGGATACAGTACCGGAGTCCTGATCAGACTCCGTTACTGTTTAAAAAAAAAATGCCGATGCCAGTTATGCAACCTGAGATGCCAGCAGTATTGCCGGCGCAAAACTTCTCGAATCGTGACCCTGATTGCTAACTCAGTTACCGAGCCTAGCTTATCGGAGATTGTAACGTGACACTTTGCTTACTTAAACTCACAGCGAGCAAACTTTGTACAGTCTGTACCGAAAGTGTTCCACATATGTTTGCATTCAAAGTGTTCATTTTATTTATTTCATTTTTTTAACCATGCCTCCTACGTTTTCAAAGTTAAGTGGCAAGGTATTACTTAGAGCAGAGAAACAGTTGTAAATGTCCATGACTTCAAGAAGCAGAGATGAAAGAAGAAAATGTATGTTCCCCGAGTTCTTCAAAAGCGTGATGAAAGTGAATGAAAGAGTAGCCAAGGCAACTGATATTTCACTGAGTTCTGTTTCCAGGTTTCTCAAAGATAAGAAAGAAAGAAAAACAAAACTTAATGTATCACTTTTAAATTAAAAGATGTGGAACAGTTGTGTCGTCAGTGAATTGCAGAAATTGCTAGTCCAGAATAGGAAAATGTATGTCGACATGTTGAAAACATTGAAAATCATTAGAAAGAATTGTGGAAAATCAAAAAGAACTCTAATCCAGGATAATGGTGCAAGATAACGTTGATGATGACAATGACGTGAGCGAAGACGAAGGACTGTCAGGTGTGGAAGAATTGGAGGCAGACGATTAACATTGTTTATATAGTAGGCCATTTGTATAGATGTTTTGTAGATATGAATATACATATGAAAACACATGTTTATCAGAGCAGTGCATAAGAGGTGACAGATATTTGACATTGACTATGACATTCTAGCATGCATGAATCGACTGGTAAACTGCTTTTCTGAAAGTACAACTGGCTTCCTAGCGCCCATTAAGATTTTCACATGTCCAGATCTGTTGCACCAGTTATACCACATTCTGTTCTGTCAAGTATTACCTGATAATAAAACCTTTGAGTAAACTAACACAATACATTTCGTTTAGTAAATCTTTAATAAATACAAAGCAAGTAAGCAACAACAACTAAAGTTCATGCTCTGTTGATTGCTGTCTGCAAAAGTCAACAGACTATATGAGAGATGAGTGATTTGGAACCTGCACAAAGTCCTGTAGCGTTCAAATTTTTCCTTGTCTTGACTTTAACGGTTAGAAATGTACCTATATATCTGGTCATCGCTTTCTCTGCGGATATTTTAGTTTTGGCTAATTGCGATCAATTTTAGAAGTGCTGGAACAATTTTTAGTTTACCATTTCATTTGCATTTCACTAACTTCATTGGATTGCATTGGGTTTTAATTACTTTCTTTACAAATAGTGTACAGAGAAGGTGTTGTATTGCAACCAAAAATTCGATACCGAGATTTCACCGGAAGTACATGTTTTGAGACCTCCTGAATTCAAAAAATCTGATGTGCTACACTCATAAGACTTTCTCTAGCTACTCTACAAACAAACTTCTTACAAAAGATAATTCTTCTTTCAACACAATGCTAATCGAGATAAACATTAGCAGAATTTTATTACTTAGATCCTTAGTAGAATGGAACTAAGGGAATGCACTAGGCTAAAGTGATAGTCAAATGTTTTAAAAGCTGTCGTTATGCGATTGTCATTGCAAATCACTTCTTTGCTTGGCCAGGAGTAGAACAAAAGAAAAACGGAACTTCCGTCTAAGAAAAGTGTACTTTTTTTGTAGTGTTTAACGCCCGCTTTAACTACTTATGGCACCGCAGGCGGTGACGCTGATGATATATGAATGATGATGGAGCACCGGTGGAATGCAATGGCGGGGAAACCGGAGTACCCGGAGGAAAAAATCCGCCCCAGCGCCGCTTTGTCCACCACAAATCTCACATGCGGTCGCTTGGAATCGAACCGGCTGTCTAGGTGAGAGGCGAGTGGTCTAACCACTCGGCCACGGCGTGGCCAAGAAAAGTATAAACACGTCACAATTGAAACTAATAATAAGGAATACCTCGAAAACGATAAACTCCACGAAAAAAAAGTATGTGACATAACTTGTGTATTTTAACAAGATCTACTTTTTTTGTATAGTAAGCTTTATTCTATCTCTTACGGTTTGCTCGTTATGCCAAATTAATCAAAATTCATCCAGAATAAACAGATCTTTAGAAGCTATTCCCAGAAAATTCAAGATATACATTTTATTTGTGATAGAAATGGCTTTGTGTGGTATTTTAATCAAAATCGTTAGAGCCATTTTTAAGAAAATCAAAAGTTTCCATGTAAAGGGTAGTTAGGGGTGGGGGATTTTCTTGAAAATCTTCGTGTCGCATCCTTGGAAGATACCAAGCTTAAATACCAAGTTTGGTATTTAACGGTCTTTTCATTTTTGAGCTTTGCTGTCCACAGTACACACACACACACACATACACACACACACATACACGCGCGCGCGCTCGCGGACCTGTTTCTGAAAATGTTTTTTTTTTTATTAAGAGGGTCCTAAAACATGTATATCCGGTGAATCTCGACATCGAATTTTTGGGTGGAATACAATACAATACTTTGAGGCCTCGCTATGATGACTATTGTCATCTCTATCAATTGCTTATCAGTTAATATTCAAGAGTGTTAATAATCAACTATCTCATGTATTTAAGAGTGTAAGACAGCTTATAGCCAGAGCAGTTCAAAGTTGTTTACTACAAACTTAGAAATTGGAAAGAGAAACTTGTTTTCTCAGAAAATCACTCTTTGGTCCAAGCACGTACGAGGAGCGTGTGAGTGCAATAGAGAACCAAGTGAGGTAAAGACCCTTCTAGTAGCGAAACGAGTCTTTTTCTGTTGTGTAATGTTTGTCACGTGGGTGTTATGATGTATCCTGGGTAGGAAATGATGCATTATGGTCTACATCAACACCAGGTTCGCGGTCCTTCTGACCAATCAGAAAGAAGTCGCCATGACAATGATTTTGTTATATAAGAGATCATAGCACATCGGGAGAATCTCAGGAAGCTTACTCTTAGTTAAACGTCGCGTCACTCAGTTAAATATCGGCGCTCTCAGTGATGAATAGTTTAAGTCAGTGACGCACATCGAGACTCCGTTAAACACAGTTAAGTAAAGAAACAGGTTTATTAAGTAAAATACGTATGCGTCGTTAAGTAAGGAAAGCTTCTAGAAGTTCTTTAACTTATCAGAATGTAAAGCAAAGCGCTTGTCGTAAATCTTCTAGTCTGCAATAAATTGAAGTGTGCTCAACTAATTTTATATTTGCTAGGTAACCCCGAGAGAGTGAAAACAGCATGCAGGCTAAGCTGAGCTGAAGCACATCTTCTAACAAAAGGTACGTAGCGGAGTGAGTCTGGAAGCACCGCCACATACTTAGTTCCCAAACGCGGGGCTACTTGGCTACCATCACGTGGGGCCAATAATAAACATCCACAACTTCTCTATCCCTATGTGCATTGTCCATACGGGGCTAGAGAAAGTAAAAAACATTTTTAGAAAAATGTCCGTGTGTGTATGTGTACGTGTATGTGTGTGTGTGTGTGTGTGTGTGTGTGTGTGTGTGGGCAGCATAACAAAAAACGAAAATACCTGATATTTAAGTTTGGTATCTTCCTAGAATGCGACACGAAGATTTTCAAGAAAATCCCCCAGCCTGCCCTTTACATGGTTCTAACGATTTTGATTAAAATCTCTTTTATTTAAATATTTACATGGAAAATAAAATATATATCTTATATTTCCAGGGAATAGCCTCTGACGACATGTTTATTCTGGATAAATTTTGCGAAATTAACTGGTAAACCGTAAGAGATAGACAAAAATATACCAGGAATTATTATTATTATTATTATTTTTTTTTTGTAAAGTTGACCGTTTTTGAGATATTCCTTGTTATTAGTTTCAGCTTTAAAACACATCCCTTTCTCATATGGGAATTTGTCAACTCCTGTCCATACGAACAAAGGTACTTCAATCACTTAGCAACCAGCTTTTAAAAGTCTGACTGTATTCCCTTATTTCCCTCCTACTTACAAGGAAGCAATTAATAAGACCCTTTCTGCTAATTTTTTCTCGATTATCATTAAGTAAATAGAAGAATAAGCTTTTTAACAATAATTTATTGTAGAGATGTAGAGAAATTCATGTGCATGGAACACATCATATTTTTTTAAATGAGGTTTGAAGATTTAGTTACACATGATGTTTATTATGTAGCAAAATATGTATATATCTCTTTCTGTAGTCATACTGACTACATATCTAGGTATTCAAATACTTTAATATATAGCTAATATTGCTACTGACTATATTTTACGCCAATTAATTGATCCGGTGTTTTAACAATTGCAATCTCCACAACAGAATCTTCCACACTTCTCCCTATACTAGACGAGGATAATGGATTTTCGTAAGAAAACCTAACTCATAAACATATTCATTACTGGATATATTGGATCATATCCACTCCTCGTACCTTGCAAATTCTATTTATGTGTAATTTTCTGAGGATATTAATTGCGATAGTTACCGTAATTAAATTCGGTATCATTAATTTAAAATGTTTTAAGTCATAAGCTCGAAAGGTATTTCACAAAGTATTTTAAAATAAATAAATTTCGTTTGTAAGAGGTAGTACATTACCCGACATTATACCTTATCTAACGGGAAATGTTGGCATTGGAGTTTGCTTTGTTGCGATCGTCACTTGAGACATTTCTGGCAGAGTTCCTTTAACAAGGCTGCCAAAGGGCGACAGAGGAATACGGATGACAACCCTCGAAATTCACAATGGGGTCTGGAGTACCGCATAAAACAATATTTCGTTCATAATTTTACTGAAAAAGTTAGCACGTTTTTATATAAGTTCGGCTGAGGGTCTTGAGTTCAGAACTAGCGGGTTAAATGTCATGTTTTTGCGGTCGTAAGCAGCGAATCATCATACATTTTAGTGGCGACAAACTATGGCTATGTTTAACATTGCAGCTTGTGGATATTTGTTGAAATGGTTGATTTTATTGGGCAACAAGTGTTTATAAGAGTTTTGTTGTACGATGAGGTATAGTTTTATTTATTGTTTCAGAAATATACTTCGTATCATTTTTTTGAATCTTTCGTTAACCTCTCAAGGAAGTGCTTTTTTGTATTAGTTTAGAACGTAAATGTTTGGGAATTTATTAAAAACAAATCTAATGTGTTACACTCACATGACTTTCTCTAGCTGCTCTACAAACCTCCTACAAAAGATTATTCTTGTTTGTACAGGATGCTAATCGAGATAAATATTAGCAGAATGTTCTTATTACTTAGTTCCTCATAAGTAGAAGGGAATAAGGGAACGCGCTATGCTAAGGTGATAGTCAAATGTTTTAAAAGCTGTCGTTATGCAATTGTCATTGCAAATCGCTTGTTTGCTTGGCCAGGAGTAGAACAAAAGAAAAACGTACACTTCTGTCTACTACTTTACAGTTGAAAACAATAGGTAACAAGGAATATCTCGGAGGAAACGGTTACCTGTAAAACAAAAACGCAAAGGACATAAATTATGTGTTTTGACGAGATCTACATTTTTTATGCAGTAAGTTTTTTCTATTTCTTATGGTTTAGCAGTTAAGAAAAAGTCGACAAAATATATGTAGAATAAAGAGGTCTTCAGAGGCTATTCCAAGAAAAGTTAAGATATACATTTTATTTGGAATGTAAATATCTTTGGAATTTTAATCAAAATCATTAGAGCCATTTTTTAGAAAATTAAACATTTCGAAAATTTTTCCAACTGGTGGGGGCATTTTCTTAAAAATCTTCGTGTCGTATCCTTGGAAGATACCAAACCTAAATACCAAGTTTGATATTTAACGATTCTTTCGTTTTTGAGCTATGCTAATACAGACATATACACACGGACCTTTTTCTAAAATGCTTTTTTTTGGACTCAGGGGACCCCAAAACATATATTTCCGGAAAAATCTCGTCAGCAAATTTTTGGGTGGAATATAATACCTTCTCTATCCACGAAATACATGCGGGCTAGAGAAAGTAATAAATGCTTTATTTGTTTCTCATTTATTTTAATTACCCTTCTGAACCAGAAGCTTGCAGAAGAACATTCACACTACTATCTTGTAGGAAGTTGGTAACTTGCTAAAGATAGTTAACAAACTATGATGAATCCGATACCTACACACTAGATATGCAAATCGCATATTATAAAAATCTGATGTGCCCCATTCACATGACTTTCTCTACATCTGTGCAACAAATTTTAGTTAAAAAGCTTATCCTTCTGTTTACTTCATGCTCATCGAGAAACATTAGCAGAAATAGTCTTATTATTTGCTTCCTTGTAAGTAGAAGCGAAATGAGGGAGTACCGTAGGTTAAAATAATAGCCAAAAGCTGGTTGCTATGTAACTGAAGTTCCTTTCCTTGTATGGACAGGAGTTAACAAATTCCTGTATGAGAAAAGTATGCTTTTCAAAGCAGAAACGAAAAACCAAGAATATCTTAAAAATGATCAACTGCACGAAAAAAATGTATATGACATAAACTGTGTGTTTTTTTGCGAGCTACATTTTCTATAGAGCAAGTTTTTTTCCATCTCTTACGGTTTATCAGTTATGCACAATTCCGTAAAATTCATCCAGAATAAAGTAGTCTTCAAAGGCTATTCCCAGAAAGTTTAAGATATACATTTTATTTGTCAGGTAAATATCTTTATTATACGATTTTTAATCAAAATCGTTTGAGCCATTTTTAAGAAAATCAAAGTTTTCGAAATTTTTTCCATGTAAAGGGTAGTTTGGTGGGGGGTTTTCTTGAAAATCTTCGTGTCGCATTCTTGGAAGATACCAAACTTAAATACCAAGTTTGGACTTTAACGGTCCTTTCGTTTTAGCGCTATGCTTCCCACAGACACACACACACACATACACACAGACAGACAGACAGATACACACACATGGACATGTTTCTAAAACTGCTTTTTTTGGATTCAGGGAGTCTCAAAACATGTATTTTCGGTGAAATCTCGGTATCGAATTTTTGGGTACAATACAATAGCTTCTCTATACACTATAGTTTGTATTGAGAAAGTAAAAATTGTACTTAAACACTAAGCCTGCAAGCAATATAGTTATATTAAGTCGAGGCTAGAAGTCGGCGAGTGAAGGCAAATATGTTAGTAAACTCATAGAACTTATAAGTTATATTGCACAATTAATAATGTAACAAATACAGCACATTTACAAAAAACTATTCTCATGTATTAACACCGCTAAAGGTTACATCTTTTTAAAAATGAATATTTGTTAAAATAAACATAACCTATGAAGCAAATACGAGAAGTTACACATGGACTGCAATAACTAATTTTTAGATAGGTATATAACACATATCAGGCATATTATAACATGTAGGAAGGTGAGGTAGAAATGACACTATTATAACTGACAGATTAATTACGGAACTTCAGTCTCTCTTCAATACTTATTCTGTATCACTATCGTTACATTATTAGTTATTAGAGCGTTTTACAACCGATTCAGACACTAAACCAGTATGAAGAGCAAATGCCAGACGAAAGTTGCATGCTCTAGGTGCATTATCCTCTACAATCACTTATACCAGAAAAACGTCATAGGTTAGAATTGTTATCGACTTATTCTACTTTCTCTGGGAAAGTATATGGGTTAAAACGTTTGCGAGAGAAGTATAGGATTGGCATTTCAACCACCACTTTCTGGTATTCTAACTTTTACTTACTGTTGCTGAAACATTGTGGAGATCAATCAATCATTAGGTTGAATTATGAAAGTTAATTCTTCCTCTGCGTAAGATTTCGTCTTCAGAAAAAAATACGCTAGCCTCAAAAACGCGCGTATCAATTTTAGTTTATCAAAACAGTTTTGGAGAAAAAGAATCATAGATATTCGTTTATTACTTGTTTTTACCTTCATTTGTTACATGAATAGAATTTCCCTTTCATTCCCTGAGCAGCAGCTTAAATTATTCTGATTTGAAAAGAAATGAAATGAAATGGCCTGTTATTTATGGACATTCTTTAACTGCTTTGGTTCTCAGCGTCCCATTCTATATTGGGCGTGAAAGACCGCTTAATTTTGCTCAGAGGCCTCTCTTATCAGGCTTGAGGTTCTTTTACGAGCCGTAAATCTACGACACGGGACCCACGGCTTTACTTCCCTTCCGAAGGAAGTCATGCTAAGGATTTTTACGCCCGAAAAAATCCATCGTCCTCCGCCGGGTTTGAACCCGCGACCTTGGGTATATGAAGTTAGCAAGGTAACCATTACACCACTATGGGCGACTGATTTGATTTTATTGTAGGTGCAACCATGTGGTATGTTAAAAAGTCTACCTCACACTATTTTTGCAGCCCTACAATTTTGGGAGTTTATAAAAATTGCAACTATGCTGGAATTTTATACATGGCATAGGTAATAATTAGGCGTGCTTTAAGCCTCAATGGCATTAGCTTTTATGTGAATTGGATTGGTAAGTGAGGAGGGAAATGGGTAAAATTAAACAAAGGCCCTTCCTCCAAAAAACAGAATTTTTGCCCAAAATTCAAACTTTTAAGAACAATGAAAACATTGGTACCATTAATAATCATTTTAGTTTATTTTTATACTCATAGATTCCATTTTTTTTTCATAATTTTCTCTATACGTTCTCAAGTTTGATTTGGACACACTTCATTTCGAAACATAATTCGAAAGCACACTGTTGTTCACATACGTGCAGTCAGTGATTTACGAAATAACCGCTAGAGGTTCAGCCTTACCTTTTTGATGGCAATATTTCGCCATTAAATTGAAATTCAAATTGAGTTTAACTTATGGGCACTCTTTAACTTAGCGACCGATTCTATATTGAGCTTGAAAGACAGTTTAATTTTGCTCAGAGGGCTCTTTATCAGGCTTGAAGTTCATTTGCGTGCCGTAATTTTACAACACTGCACCAACGGCTTTACTTCCCTTCTGAAAGAAGATATGCAAAGAATTTTTAGGCCCGAAAATATCCATCACCCTTCGCTGGGTTTGAACCTGCAACCTTGGGAACCAAAAGTTAGCATGTTACCCTTAGACCGCCATTTAATGATCAGTTTCTGTAAATTTAATAGTACAGGCAAAAAAAAAAAGGATATTCAAACAACTTCTGAGTATTTTTATTTTCTCTACTTAGTGCATAGGAAGAAAAGGTATTGCACTCCATCCAAAAAATAGAAAAAGATCCGTGTGTGTCCGTGTGTATAGTGAGTCTGTGAACACGATAGCTCAAAAACGAAAAGACAGTATAATACCAAACTTAGTATTTAAGTTCACTATCTCTCAAGGATGTGACACAAATATTTGAGGAAAAATCTCCCCAGCTCAAACTACCCTTTACATGGGAAAAAATTCGAAAATTTATATTTTCTTAAAAATGGCTCAAACTATTTTGATTAAAATACGGTATATTAAAGATATTTACATGACAAATGAAATGTACATCTTGAATTTTATGGGAATTGGCCCTGAAGACCTCTTCATTCTGGATGGCTTCTGCATAACTGGTAAACCGTAAGAGATAGACAAAAATTAATACAGAAAAAATGATTGTTAAATTAAACAATCTTAAAACACACAATTTATGTCATATACTTTTTTCGTGGGGTTGACCATTTCCAAGATATTCTTTATTATGGTTTTATTTTTAAAGTAACTTAAAACTTTCTTATACAGGAATCTGTCAAATCCTGGCCATGCAAAGAAACAAATTTCATTCACTTAACAACCGACTTTTAAAATATTTGACTTTCGCTTTAGGCTAGTACATTCCCGAATTTCCCTTCTACTTACAATGAATAAGACCATTTCTGCTAATTTTTATCTCGATTATGGAAGATTAGGTTTATTAGCAATAATTTGCTAATACGGGACGTTTGAAAAGGTTGGATTAACTGATCAATACTTTTTGAATATGGTATTAACATAACATTAGAATGAAGGAAACATGATATTGAATAAATACACCTTAAAATATCAGAGTTCCCACCATGTGCAATCGAAAATGTCGGTTGCAAATTTTACAGTGAACTCTATAATTAAAACTTGTCTATCCTGTAAATTGGATAAAAATGTGCATTTCCGTTTAGGCATAATAGTTTAAGTTCTTGCAAATATCACAACACATCAACTGCCAACAGCATAGTAGGCAAGACTACTGCTCACAGAACGCGCTAAACAATAACAAAAATAAGCGCCGACTCAGCAATTCTCACAACAAGAATGGCAACACTTTTAGGCAGTGTCAAGAAAATACGGGACCTTTTCGCGTTCCAATAAAAATTCTCGGGTCGCGAGAAGTAAAAAAGGGGACTGTACTATTTTTACAGGACGAATGGTAGCCTAATGCCAAAATCATCAGCTTTACGTTTTCTTTTCACGTCAATTAAATTGAATAATGAACAAACAAAAGGTAAATTAACTAGCGTAACGGATCAACGAACCAGAGGAAAAGAGCACAATCGTATCCAATTATACACGTTGTACTAACGCTAAGAGGCGCTGAACAAACAGGCAGAGAGGAGTAGTAGGAATGCACGCCGTGCCGGCAGTCCCTAATTGCAGAGTCTTGCTGGTTGGAAAGCGACTAACCCGCACAAAAGCCACAAATAATCTTATTTTATAATCTTGTTTATATACTAAAGTCAAATATATTCCTTTATTTCTATGGTATAGCAGAAAGCTGTTTATGATGGAGAATTTCAATGAATGTGTCACTTTTAAGTTAAACAAATGGAAAAACTTGTACGTAGTTTTTGGGGGGGGAGGACTTCTGTGGGGGGGGGGGTCCAGACCCGTTCGTCCCCCCTTAAATACGCCCCTGGGTCAAACAGTATTGGAAGTTAATATATAGCTGTTGAAAATGAAACACTGAAATTAAAACGTATATTATTTTCACTAGGTGTGTAGATAAGAATTTGAAAAAAAAAAAAAATGAAACAAAAACAGGATTTAAAAGTGTTATCCACGGCTGATTAGGAGGGAAAACAAAGAATGGAAAAGGAAAACTTGCGAATAATATCGCAGAAATCTCCATAATAAAGCTGCTAAGTGAATACTGTAAAGAAACGCTACTCATTGATCACATGCAGTGCTATAGGAACCGTTTTACGGGAGGTGTAAATAAGAAACAATATAAAAGTATGTACCTCAGAGAATCGTCTTCGAAAGCGGTGCTGCTGTCAGATGTTTATCGACTTGCGCTGGGGTTGCCCAGCCTGGGCTGGTGGATCCTGGTCGCGATATCGCCACATGATATATGTAGCTGCCGCACTCACTGCAAGCAGCGCCACGCCTGTCAATCCTAGCGGCTGAAAATGGAAACTCATCAACACCTCTCGTTGGATCAACAGAATGCGATACTGTACTCATCTTGGATTATATTTTCAAAATAACAGAAAATAAATTTAAAATCCCATAGAAAAAAATAGTAATCACAACAAAGAGCCCGCTCTGTGGGCGAGTGGTTAGATCACGCACCTCTCACCAAGGCGGTCCGGGTTCGATCCCAGGCGACTGCATTGATGATACATGGAAAGAAGATGCAGTATGGTGGAATGCAATAGCATTGGAAACTGGAGAACCCGGTGAAAACCTGCTCCAGGACCACTTTGTCTACTACAAATTCCACATGTGGTCGCCTGGGATCAAACCCTCTTGGTGAGAGGCGAGTGGTCTAAGCACTCGGCCACGGCACGCCATTTCTATTAGAAGACATTTTATAAATACCACTTATTTTAAATGTTATTTATTTGTGTTAAATGTTTACTTTCTTTAGTGGTTAGGCTCCTAAGGCAGAGCAACAAATGCATTCAATTCAAATTAACGAGTTTTCACTGAAAGTCAGTTTTGATATCCTTTAAATAAAATATTTTTAGATAAAGTCCATGTATAGTGCGTGTATCTACCAATAGAACACACAGACTCACAGACACACATACACACGGACGTTTTTGTGAAAATACTTTTTTTGGATACAGGTGACCGTAAAACATATATTTCCGGTAAAAACTCGGTATCGAATTTTTGGGTGGAGAGCAATATCTTCTCTATACCTATGTACATAGTACGTGTAGAGAAAGTAATAGTGCATTCTAAGAATAGTTTGTGGCAGAATAGGTAGTTATGAGAACGTAACGCATCAGATTATTTCTTGTTCACTCGTCTCTACGACATGCACCAAAGCCAAATAACCTGTGCAGACTGTGACCATAGTAGAAAACGCTGATGTGTTCCATTCACATGACTTTCTCTACATCCCTGTAACAAATTATTGTTAAAAATCTTATTCCTCTATATACTTCATGGTAATCGAGATGAATATAAACAGAAATTTCCGTTATTACTTGCTTCCTTGTAAATAGAAAGGAAATAAGGGGAACAAGTAAAGTATTTTATAAAAGCTGCTTGTCATGAGGTTGAAATCCGGTTCTATGCATTGCCTGAAGTGAACAAATTCCCATATGAGAAATGTTGAAGTATTTTAAAACTGAAACCAATAATGAGGAATATCTCAAGAATGACCAATTCCGCGAAAAAAATTCATATGACAATTGTGTTTTAAGGGGATCTACTACAGCAAGTTTTTGTCTATCTCTTACGGTTTACCAGTTATGCAAAATTCAGTAAAATTCATCCAGAATAAAGAGGTCTTCAGAGGCTATTCCCAGAAAATTTAAGATATACATTTTATTTGTAAAGTAAATGTCTTTAATATACGACATTTTAATCAAAATCGTTTGAGGCATTTTTTTGAAAATCAAAATTTTCGAAATTTTTTCCATAAAAAGGGTAGTTTGGGGTAAGAGGATTTTTCTCAAAATATTCGTGTCACATTTCCGAAACATATAAAACTTAAATACCTAGTTTGTTATTATACCGACTTTTCGCTTTTGAGTTATCGTGACCACAGACAAACGGACACGCGCGCGCGGAACTTTTTCAAAAAAAGCTGATGTGTTCCATTCACATGACTTTTTCTACATCTCTGTAACAAATTTTGTTAAAAAGCTTATACTTCTTTTTACTTCATGCTACTCGAGAAAAAATTAGCAGAATTAGTCGTATTACTTGTTTCGATGCAAGTAGTAGGGAAATGAGGGAGTAATAGCATAGGCTAAAGTATTAGTCAAAAGCTGGTTGCTATGTGACTGAAGTTCCTTTGTTTGTATGGACACGAGCTCATAAATTCCTGTATGAGAAAAATGTAAGTTTTTAAAGGTGAAACACAAAACAAGGAATATCTTAGAAACGATAAACTACACCTTATATACAATATACATTGTGTGTTTTAACGTGGTCTACTTATAGTTTAGCAGTTATGCAAACTTCAGTAAAATTCATCCAGATTAAGTAGTCTTCAGAGGCTATTTCCAGAAAATTCAAGATATACATTTTATTTGTCAGGTAAATACCTTTAATGTTCGATATTTTAATCAAAATCGTTACAACCATTTTTGAGAAAATCAAAAATTTCGAAATTTCTTCCATGCAAAGGGTAGTTGGGGCTGGGGTGATTTTCTTGAAAATCTTCGTGTCTTATCCATGTAAGATACCAAACTTAAATACCAAGTGAGGTATTTAACGGTATTTTCGCTTTTGAGCTATGCTGTCCTCAGGCACACACACAAACGCACAAGGAACTTTTTCCAAAAAATAATCTTTTTTGGATTCAGGGGCACCCAAAATATGTATTTCCGATGAAATCTCGGTATCGAATTTTGGGTGGAATACAATACATTCTCTATACACTATGTACATAGTACATGTACAGAAAGTAAAAATCAAATAGATTTATTTCTTTATTTGGAAAGTAGAATACAGAATAACATTTTTCTATTCTTGTGGGAGACACCAGGGGTCGCATCAACAATTATTATACCATAAAAATTGCTGTTCTAATTCAAAATAATTTAACATTTTTGTGACCAGATAGGCAGGTAAATGAATTTTGAGGACACCATGGAAGGCTGTGAACTAGGCTTCTCATGCCTTTGTCTTTCAGTTGGTCAGATATTCATTCTAGATTTTGAAACTCGCTTCCCAAGCCTCTGCTTTGTTCGGGTCCGTATCTGGAGGTATACCTGGACATTTATGGGGCCCATACTGGAAGTCCTTTTCAAGTTATCAAAGGTTTAGTACATAGGAATAAAATAAAAATTAAGAATTTTAAGAAAATCAAAATATTCCAATTTCTTCCATGTAAAGGGTAGTTTCTGGTGGTGGGATTTTTTTTGAAAACCTTGGTGTCGCACCTTTGGAAGATACTAAACCAAAATTCCAAGTTTGTTATTTAACGGTATTTTCGTTTTGGGGCTATGCTGTCCACAGACAGACACACACACACGGACCTGTTTTTAAAAATGCTTGCTTCGGACTCAGGGGACCACAAAACATATATTTCCGGTGAAATCTCGGTATCGAATTTTTGGATGCATTACAATACCTTCTCTATACAATAGGTACATTGTACGTGTAGAGAAAGTAAAAAGGAAACAAAATTTTATAGTAGAAAAGATGTAGATGTCTTTAAAACATACGAGCTATGGTAAAAATTCCTGGCGCATGTCAAAATAGTCACTGTTGAATAGGTAGATTCAGACTGTAAAAATCTGGGAGTACCATAGGTTAAAGTGATAGTCTCAAGCTGGTTGACATGTGACTGAAGTTCCTTTGTTTGTATGGACAGCAGTTGACAAATTCCGGTACGAGAAAATTATGTTTTTCATAGCAGAAACCAAAAACAAGAAATGTCTCAAAAACGATGAACTCCATGAAAAAATGTGTATAACAAAAATTGTGTGTTTTAACGTGCTCTACATTTTTTGTGTAGTAAGTTTTTGTCCATCTCTTACGGTTTAGCGGTTATTCAAAATTACGTAAAATTCATCCAGAATAAAGTACTCTTCAGAGGCTATTCCCAGAAAATTCAAGATATACATTTTATTTGTCGTTAGAGCCATTTTTGAGAAAATAAAAAATTTCAAAATTTTTCCATGTAAAGGGTAGTTTGGGTTGGGGGTATTTTTCTCAAAATCTTAGTGTCGCATTCCTGGAAGATAATACACTTAAATATCAAGTTTGGTATTTTACCGAATTTTCGTTTTTGAGTTATAATGTTCTCACACAAACACGGACCTTTTTCCGAAAATACTTTTTTTTAGATAAAGGGGACCCTAAAACATATATTTCCGGTGAAATATGTACATAGTACATATAGAGAAAGTAAAAATTCAATGCTATAGCCGGAATTTGAATCGCAGATATCCCAATCTACATCCGGTTGCTCTTACCAATAGAGCTACTATAGCAATATGCCGACATTACATTAAATTTCCCAACTTACTTGCATTTGGTTCTAGTAAACCACAGGAAGGTCTCAAATTATTTTAAGATAATTTTTCTGTAATTTAACGACTTTTACCCTAGAGATCACATATAACCATGAGTGAAGTCAGTAAAAGTATGCACAAATAAGCCTAGGGCCTAAGGAGCTTAAAGTTACTCGACAGCCGCATTCTGAGGTTAAGAAAAACCCCCGGCAAAAACATTATCCAGATAACTCACCGTAACTGAAATTCGAAAGCGGGACTCTTGAATGTGAGCCATACACCTTACCCTCACATGACAGAGATTTCACCGGAAATATATGTTTTGAGACCCCCTGAATCCACAAAAACAACTTTAGAAAAATGTCCGTGTGTCATGTGTGTGTGTGTGTGTGAGTCTGTGGGCAGCATAGTTCAAAAACGAAAAGACCCTTAAGTTTAGTATCTTTCAAGGATGCGTACCTAAGATTTTCAAGAAAACCCACCCACCCACCCCAGCTACCCTTTACATGGAAAAAATTTCGAAAATTTGGATTTTCTTAAAAACGGCTCTAACAATTTTGATTAAAATCCCTTATATTTAAGAAATTTACTTACCAAATAAAATATATATCTTGAATTTTCTGAGAATAGCCTCTAAAGAACTCTTTATTCTGGATGAATTTTACGGAATTTTGCATAACTGCTAAACCGTAAGAGATGGACAAAAACTTACCACACAAAAAATATAGACCACGTTAAAGCACACGATTTATGTAATATACATTTTTTTCGTGGAGTCGATAGTTTTTTAGTAATTCCTTGTTATTGGTTTCAGCTTTGAAAAACACACTTTTCTCATATTGGAATTTGTCAACTCCTGTCCATACAAACAAAGGAACTTCAGCTTTTGACTATCACTTAAACCTATGATACTCCCTTATTTCGCTTCTACTTATAAGGAAGCAAGTAATAATACTATTTCTGGCAATTTTTCCTCGATTAGAATGCAATAAATGAAATCGAAACCTTTTGTCAATAATTTGTTGCAGAGATGTAGAGAAGGGCATATGAATGGAACACATCAGATTTTTTTTCTCTACTCAATGCGTGTCTAGGATAGAAGATGGTAGGTAGAGTGTGAATGAAAAATTCAATGCCAATGCAACACGGATCTCCCGGTCTCCACCCGGTTGCTCCAACACTGAGCTACCATGGAAACATGCCAACCTGACATTCAATTGCCCAACTGTCTCACATTTGGTCCTGGTAAACCTCAAAGGGATTCCATATTATTTTGAAATGAAAAAGCATTAATGAACACTAAATAGTCACTGTGTGTGGCTACAGCCTCCTTATATTTATGAATAACAATTGAAACAATTTCTGGTGAATATTGTACTGAATAACAGGAAGAAGAATTGAATTACATTTTTATGTGAATATATGTTTTCGTAAACTTCCACGGCCAATATTAAAATTATCTTGGTCCAGTGTTTCCAGTGTGGACCGCTAAAATCTGCCAACGTTCGCCCATCTTATGACGTAGCTTCCTCAGGGCTGACAGCGTCTTGTCCAGCTGACGTTCCTTGAAAACGTAAACACCATCTGGAGACTCTGCTAAGAAAAGCATTCTACCTTGCTGCCAGCGAGACAATGGGAACACAGAAAACAGCGACCCCCATCCATTGGCCGAACGACAACCAATGGCAACACAGGAGGGTGGTACTTGGCATGTCCCAACCACAGTACAAAAGAAGGAACGCCAGATAAACCGCCGCTTCAGGCGATACCGGCTTCCCCGTAAGGCTTGCGGGCATCCCCGGTAACGAAGGAGCACCTCCAACAGCTGCTACGGCTAAGCTCCTTACAATCCTTCTAGAGTTGCTTGGATATCAAAATTAAAACCTCAAAATAAACATTTTGGAATAAACATCACACCAGGCGGTGCACAAGGGCCGTTGCACCGTAATTGGCAACCGTCGAGGAGCAATACTTGCCTCCTCCTGTCGCTCCACAACCCCAACTGTCACCCGCCATCCTGCAAATCCCACAATCCCGTCAGTACGTGGTTAAGTTCTCTCCGAGAACAGGGATACGTCTATCAAAACTCGGGCTGCCAACTGCTCTGGTCTGATCTGTCTGGACAAGACGCAGTCAGCCCAGAGGAAGCTACATCATAAGATGGGCGAAACGTTAGCAGATTTTAGCCTCAAGACGCGGTCTACACCGGAAACACTGGACCATGATAATTTTATGTGAATATTTTGCAGAATATTTAAAGGATAAATTTATAATATGGAGAAAAAAATCTCTTACACGTTGTATGCCTTTATAACAATTACAAACGTTGTACTTACCCCTAGAACCGTACTGCTAACATGTTTTGAAGTGCTACATTCTGTGATGGTAAGAATAGAAGCAGTGGCAACTCCAGGAGTTTCCAGCAAACTCACGCTCACGTCCTGTAGAGATATACCAGACTTACAACTGTAACTTAAAAGTAGCAAAACTATACATTTATTCACGTCATATGGGATAGAAGAGTGGGGTACCGAGGAGGGCTAGAAAAATATGGACGGAGGAACCTGTCTAAGCATATTCTGATAATATTGGAAACAAGTTGAAGTTGCACAGAGAGAATTAAGAAGAATAAGGATCAAAGGAAAAACATATTAGATTGAAGAGTTAGATAAAGAAATTAGTTTGAAACAATGCCTGATTTCCCAGGATAACACTCTCCAAAGAGGTGTTTGGATTAACAGAATTAAACTTGCTTTCGAAAACAAATTATTGAGAGTTTACCTAGAGATAGCTTTTTAAAGAAATTAAATTAAGAATTAATGATATCATACAAAATTGATGTGCTCCTCTAGCTGTTTCATATACAAACAATTCATACAAAAGTTTACTCTTTTACTTAACTCATGCTAATCGAGGAAAACATTAGCAGAAATGTGCTTATTACTTGCTTCCTTTTAAGTAGAAGGGAAATAAGGGAATACATAGACTAAAGTGATAGTCAAATCTTTTAAAAGCTGGTTGCTATGTGAAACAATGAAGGTCGATTCGCTTTGTATGGTCCCGTTTGGAAAAAGTTATGTATTTTAAAACTGAAACAAATAATAAGCAGTATCTCTAAAATCTATATTTGGCCTATCAGTATCCGCCCATAGTTACAAGGCACGATCAGAAACTAAGGTTACATAGCCTGCAGTGAAACGAGTATATTTTATTTCATACATACAACACCACCATCTGGTAGTGTTAAAGGTTGGTAATAGTAAAATGTTATTGTATTCCGAAAGTAATAAAGGAGAGATGGCTGAATAACGCTGCTTGAGAAAGCCGTTGATCAATTATTAAGAGCCCACTAAAATAAAGTAATAGTAAAAGATAGAATAGATAGTAACTACAAACATTAGGCTATTTGTCCATATAGTCTCAATATCGGTTGAGACACTTGTCTATTCGTGGGATGAGTTTGAATATTCCCTCCTGGTAAAGATACTATCCTTGCGTGTTCAGCCGCGTTGTCGGGAAATATGCACCTCCTCATCTGAAGCGAATCGTTGGCCTTCTGGGTGTTCCTTCAAGCGAGGATAAAGGTGAAAATCTTTTGGAGCGAGATCCGGGCTGTAGGGAGGATAGTCGATGATATCCCAGCGAAACTGCTTCAGCAGCGTGGCGGTCTTCTGAGCTGTATGACGTCGCACGTTGTCGTGAAGGAAGATGACGTCCTCTGTAAGGAGTTCTGGCCGTTTCCTCCTGATTGCTTCACGCAATCGTGTCAAGATCTCGCAATCTCTTTCCAAAAACTCCACGAGTATGTCACCCGTGCTGTCCCAAAGTAGTGTGGCCAACACCTTCCTGGCACATGGCGCCACCTTAAACGTTATTGTCTTTAGAGAAGAGGGATATTTTCTATCCATTGACGACTGCTTACTTCGGGGGGTATAATGGTGGATCCATGTCTCGTCACCTGTGACAACGTGGTGAAGAAAACTGTTCCCTTCCGTGGAGAGCCGTTGCAAAAGTTGCACACTCGCCCATATGCGCTTTTCCTTTCTGGAACCCATCAGGAACAAACTTTCCGGTACTGCAGAATATCGTGAACAATGTGATGCTTCCCAAAGGCATTCTTAGTTCTGCTACAACATGTCGTACTGTGATCCTCCTGTTTCCAGAATCAGCTACTCCACGCGAGCTGGGTTTAAATCTGTGGATGCTGTGCTAGATCGGCCATTGTGAACCTCGAAGGTGATGTTTTTTCTACCGGCCGCAAACTTGCGACACTACTGTGCGACATGCTGGCAGAGATATTTATTACAGTCTCCCCATAAACCTCTACCATCATCATCACCACCACCACAACCACCACAATCACCAACACCATCACCACCTTCACAACCACCACAAACACCACCACAACAACCACCACCACCATCATCACCACCACACCACCACAATCATCACCACCACACCACCACAATCATCACCACCACCATCATCATCACCACCACCACACCCACCACCACAACCACCACCACCACCACAACCACCACTACCACCACCACTACAAATAATAACAATAATAATAATAACAACAACAACAACAGCCAAACGCTGCGCGTTCTCGTGTTCACGTGAGTTTCATTACGCATTATGCGTGTGGTGTGTAATAATAACGGTGAAACAATGCTTATTTTTCGATACGATAATTATTAAATTATTATGCGCTACGTATAGTGCGTAAAAATAATACAGTCGAAAACATTGTACTTTCCTCTCATGTTTGGCCCCGCCGTGGCCGAGTGGCTAGACCACTCGCCTCTCACCTAGACGGCCCGGGTTCAATCCCAAGCAACCGTATGTGAGATTTGTGGTGGACAAAGCGGCGCAGGGGCGGGTTTTGTCCTGGCTCTCCCGTTTCCCCCGTCATTGCATTCCACCGGTGCTTCATCTTCATGTCATGTATCACCAGTGTCATCGCCTGCGGTGCCACAAGAAGTAAAAGTGGGCGTTAAACACTAAATATATATATATATGTCATTTTTTACTCTATTGGAACGAAAAATGGGTTTCATAATAATAAATGTTTGAGGATTTTATATAATTTGTTTTATTTGATATCTCTGCTATGCGTATAGTGCGTAATTATAATACAGCGAGCCATTTCACATTCTTATGTTTGGGTGGTTTTCATTACAGTGCTTTAATGTGTTAGGTTCACCCTACTGATGAATAAAATAAAACATTATTTATTAATCAAAATTTTGGCTTTATTCTATAAAAAACAAAATCTCTACGGAAGTAAAATTATTCAAACACACTTTTCGGTCTGTTTATACCGTTTTGTATATAATCACAAACGCACTCTATCTAATGGGAGCCTGGAAACTGCCTCTAATTGAGAGCGATCTGTTTACCGATTCCGCTGATGGACAAGAGGAGTAGAATGAAGGTCGCACACTCTGTTTACACCTTTGTTTCTTTGGAATCACCTCGTTGAGTTCTGCAACTCTTAACGCAAAGTGGTTATAGCTCATGTGGGTCACCTGGTACAGTGAATATATAAATGCAACTTATCTATGTTCTTATTCAAGATATTATCCTATTTCATAGGAAAAGAAGAAACTGTGATATTTCCAAAAATCGCTATTGCTGTTAGACCAGAAATACACTCTTTGATTTTCTTCTGAAACACAAAAGAGCACTGTCAGAGGAAGACCCATACGCGCAAGCCTGTAAATTCTAGACGATTAGAATCATGAATACAATACAAAGATTAGGTCTAACCTTGTAAGCGAAAAGGGCGCAGATTTTTTATCAGTTTTTCCTACCCCACTATTGGGAATTATTTTTAACTTAGTCATAATCAATAAGCGATTTTAATTACACAGGGTCGACAGATTGGGGGACAGCACCAGAGGATCGTTTTGCCTGGATTCCTGAAGAATCAGTTCGTGCTGTCCAGCTTCATTAATATGCAAGCAACGTTTCAACGTTAACAGTTGAATTACGCATGGGCTGAGCATTTTGAAAGCCACTACTTAAATGACGAAAGATTTTATTGGAGAAGTTTTAAAAATGCTCAATTTCTTCTTAAAAGTATACATTTTTGTGTAGGAATTCGAGTGTTTAACGAACTATTTCGTCTAAACCTAAAGTCGGCTGGTTTCTATTTAGAAATTCAATGTTAGAAATCTCTGAGGGCATTTCGTACAGACCTCTTTACATAAGTCAGTTTTCACATTTATATGTTCTGCTTGAGAATTGTTTTTTGTAATATGACATTTTCGGCCGTCATTTCACTAGGATGATAATCCGATTAAATGCATACGCTGAAATTACCATGAACAAATCGAAAATTATATATATTTAAAGGCCAATCCCCTTGAAATAAACTGTTCGGAAATAGTATAGGTTGTTATTACAAATTATTTGTTTGTTAACGATACTGTTGATTGTCGGCATCATATCAGAGCCGCGGTGTGCCGGAATTTGTCCCGCAGGAGTTTTTTACATTCAGTAAAAACCACTGGCCATTAGTTAGTATTATGACAATAAAGGAAATTATTAATACAATTGTGGATATAAAAGTTAAGTTTTGAATTATTCATTCTAAGATATTATAGACTTTTTGTATGGAAATTAAGAGTACTTTGTTATACTAACTAAATATTTTATTCTCCTCATCAATAAACAGATATATGAAGGAATAATCAACTCCATCAACAAAATGAGTCCAAAACCTTGGGATCAAGATCAGCGTCTAACCAACTTAGCTACAATATTGCCCTCAAATTGTGCACCAATTCCTGCACTTCAACGGTTGAAAGACAAAAATCCTGGTCATTTTGCGCAACGGCTCTAAATATTATTCCGTCTGCTAGGCGGTGTACCAACATCGGAATCTTGTACCCAGCCGTTACCAACGTTATCTTTTAAGACATCGCTGCACATGAATATAGTGGGAAAAGAAAGTGAAATGTGCGGATTGTTGTGAAAACACAAAAAATGATTTAAAATCAGGCATACGTAAACTGCTCAAGGAATAACCCTGAACTGGCATATGAGGAAATATAGAAACTTAGATTTTTTTCATTTTAATGTTTTTCGCACGGAGTTTTCTGGCTTGATTCCTTATTTTAGCGGGTAGTTTTTCTATAACCACAATGACTCCATTTCCCTGCGTCTGGAAGTATGCATGTAAGTGAATGTGTGTATTTTATTAAAACTATCGCTCCAAATTAACCATCAGCATGTCAGAGTGAATGTGCGTGAGTTTGAGAATGGAAGACGTTAAAAAATCAGCAAACATTAAATAATAACATATTCTGTGAAACAAACCTGACTTATGAAAAAGCATAAAATACACTTTATTTACAAAGAAGTCTATTTTACAAGCTGTTAGTATAAGCAATAACAATATGATGCCGTAAACCGGAATAAGAACGAACCAGCGAATGCAGGAAATAGTAACTTCATCTATCAGCGTTAATCGGAAAACCTCTAGATAACGGTGATAAGCAAACTTACATTAAGTTTTCAAGTTGAATACAAACACATTTTATGAGCATTACGAACAATGCGGTATTAACGCAAATACACGTTGGTGAAACTTCCAGAGGGTTTTCAAATTTGAAAGTGTGAAAACACTGATCTCAGCAATGAATACCCATAGAAAAGTATGTTTTAAAGTAGACGTGATCAGTTTGAAATGCTGTGGCCCATCCACGCACCCAAATTAAGGTACTTTCTCGTATAGAAAATTCACCGCAAAAGATCAAGTATGCTCTACAGCAAACTTTCGTGCCAGTCTTGTTACCTGTAGCACGAAAAAAATTTAACATAATACCTAACGATACTACTGGGAACTAAAGAAACGCTTATGAACAGTTTGGAAAAAGAAAAATCTGATGTATTCCATTCACATGACTTTCTCTACATCGCTGTAACAAATTATTGCACTGTGTCAAGTTAGTCTTCTATCTATTTCATACTAACCGAGATAAACATTAATCTTGTTATAAAAATGATCTTGTTACTGCTTCCATTCATGTAGAAGCAAATAAAGGATAGTAAAATCTATTAAAAGCTGGTTACTATGTGATTGAAATTCGTTATCTTTGCAAGGAATATCTCGGAAACGATCAATTCGACGAAAAAATGCATATGGCCTAAATCGTGCGTTTCACATTTTTGCGCAGCAGGTTTTTGTCTATCGGTTATGGTTTGCCAGTTATGCTCATCCAGAATGAAGAGGTCTTCAGAGGCTATTCCCAGAAAATGCAAAATATAAATTTTACTTATTGTTTAAATATCTTTAATATTTAATCATATTAGAACCATTTTTGAGAGAATCAATATTTTCGAACATTTTTCCATGTAAACGGTAGTTTGTGGTGGGGGAATTTTCCTCAAAATCTTCTTGTCGCATCCTTTGAAACTACTAAACATAAATAGATCCCAACTCTTTCATACGCAGACGATTTAGTACTGTGCTCTACGACAGTAAACGGATTGCAACGAGGACTGGACAAACTTAAGAATTATTGCGATGAATGGCTACTTACAGTTAATGTGAATAAAACTAAGGCAATGACTTTCAAAAAGGGTTGTGTTTATAGCAGGGAGGAGACTTGGACATATGCAGGACAGATACTGGACAATGTTAAATCTTTTGTGTACTTAGGACTCACATTCACAATGAACGGAAAATGGACAAAACACATTGACATTACGAAACACAAGGCAAGGGTGAAAGCGACGGAAGCTCTCCGGATACGCTACAGAATACCGAATATATCCATAACCTTAATGGAAACTGTATATGGAGCGACAGTTAGATCCACGATGACATACGGAGGAGAAATATGGGGGTGGGAACAAACAGGGAATCTGGATCAAGTGAGGACCCAATTTTTTAAAGGAATTCTGGGTGTAGGGAGGGGTACGGCAAACTGCGGAATAATGAGGGAATTCGGGGCACATAGTGAAACGATAGAGTGCAAAATCAGAGCAGTTAAATATTGGCTGAGAATCGTTCACGGAAACCAATCTCTAATTAGGGCAGTCTGCTACCGTGAACAGTTGCGAATGGAAGGTAATTTGACGTGGGCATCAAAATTAAAGAAAGGGTTGGAAACCATTGGGATGGGAGACATTTGGATGGCAGGGCAGGAAAACAGTCGAAGTATTTGGAGAAAAATTAGGAACCGCCTCTGTGATATTGACAGACAGCAAATAATTGCGCAATGCACAGAGAAGATGTCATTAGAAGTACAGTCTGGGCTGAAATCGGAGTGGGGTATGGAGCAATACATCAAAACAGGTACCAAACTCATTAGAGAGGGGCTCGCGTGGATTAGACTAGGAGCATGGAGGAGCACGAAAATTTCTGACGAGAATGGTACGAGAATCTGTCCCATTTGCGAGGAGGAAGAGTCGTGGACTCACATCTTGGCAAGATGTAGGGGTACGGAGGAATGGCGGGAAAAATATTTGCCGCGATTTTTTACCACTGCGAATGTAGGGCTAGAAGCATGTTGGACGTTACTGGCAGGCACGGAAAACATGGACGGGCTAGGTAAATTTATACTTAAGGCAAGACAGCTGAGATCTGAGGAGGCTGCCAATAGAGAAGGGTGGGGGGAATAAGATCAACTAAACAAAAGTGACTACATTGTTCTACATACATATATATTATGTCATACTTAGGTCACTGTTGTGCTAGGGTTGTATATATTATGTGTATATATGTCTTTCAAGTGTACTTTTCTATTATAAGAGGGTGCATTTATGAAGATGTACTCTGTGCTGTAAATTTAAATTGCTATATTTGAATATCTTTGAATTCTTATTTTCGGGTTCACTCTTTATTCTTTATTGTTGATTAATATTGCTTTGGACTGTGTATTTCCTTTGTCTTTTTATGTTCGTGTTTACTCTTTTAATTCTTTGTTGTTGTTGTTTTAATATTGCTTGTAATGTGTATTACAAAAGCACGTACGGTCTGTGAACCCGTGCGATTGTTGAAATTCTATGTATGATATTGCTATGTCAATAAATACACTTATTCATATTCACTAAACATAAATACCAAGTTTGGTATTCAACAGCGTTTTAGTTTCTGAGCTATGCTATCCACAGACAGGCAGACACACACACACACACACACACACACACACACACACACACACACACATTTGCACTTATAGCCTTTTTTAAATTTTTTTTTTTGATTGTTTGTCTTGTGGATCTCTAAAAATCTCGACACCGAATTTAGTACGAAATTTAGCGAAATTAAAACTGCTACTAACGATACTGCCGGGACTAAACAAACGTTTATGAGCAGTTGAGTAAAAGAACAATTTGTTCAAATGGAACTAAATCTTCAAAGTTACAGTCATAAGTGGATTATGATTAGCAACTTACATTGGAACAGACGACATTGAAAAGGTATTATTATCGAAGTGACCACACGAACTGCTGCAAGTAGATGATGTAAACGAAAGCGAAGTAAGAAAATAAGAAAATCATGGACATTTAGTTTTCCCAATGAAGCATAAATGTAAAAGCTATACCACAGTTCAGCTGCAAAACTCAGGGGGAAATGAAACAAATATGAAAGTAAAACTAGTGTCGGAAACCTTTTGGAACAACGGAAGAACGAGTAGAACTAAATTGTTTCCAATAAAGCCAGCAACGGCAACGAAATCGTCCAATGCTTCAACAAGGGAATATGGTGTTGTTAAGCGAGGATAAACTTCCAGGACTGCCTCCGTGGTCAGCTGACTTCTCACCCGGTCCGTGGTTCAATTACCAGCTGGGGCAGGAAATTATCATTTATTCAGAATTATTCCATATCCACTACAGAGATTAGTAGTATGAATGTGAGAGTGCATATGTGTGTGCTTAATGATATAAAATGATCGTGTTAATAACCAACGGTAATGTGAAGTTGTTTTAGAAGCTAAATACTCCAATATGCCATAGCAGATAAAAAAATGTGATCTGTTCCATTCACATGACTTTTGCTACACATCCGCAACAAATTATTGTTAAAAAACTTTTTCTTCTACCTACTTCATGCTAATCGAGAAAAAATTAGCAGAAATAGTCTTATTACTTGCTTCCTTGTAAGTAGAAGCGAAATAAGGGAGTACCATAGGTTACAGTGATAGTCAAAAGCCTTTTGCTATGTGACTGAAGTTCCTTTGTTTGTATGGACAGGAGTTGACAAATTCCTGAATGAGAAAAATATAAGGTTTTCAAAGTTGAAATCAAAAAACAAGGAATATCTAAAAAAACGATCAACTCCACGAAAAAAATGATATAGTAGAAATTGTGAAATTCGTCCAGAATAAAGTAGTCTTTAGAGGCTATTCCCAGGAAATTCAAGATATACATTTTATTTGGCAAGTAAATATCTTAAATATAGGAGAATTTAATCAAAATCGTTAGAGCCATTTTTAAGAACATCAAAAGTTTCAAATTTTTTCCATATAAAGGGTAGTTTGGGGTGAGGGATTTTCTTGCAAATGTTCGTGTCGCATCCTTGGAAGATACCTAACTTGAATACCAAGTTTGGTTTTTAACACTCTTTTCGTTTTTGAGCTATGCTGCCCACAGACACACACACACACACATACACACAGACAGACACACACGGACATTTTTCTGAAAATGCTCCTTTTGGATTCAGGGGGTCTCAAAACATATATTTCCGGTGAAATCTCGTTATCAAATTTTGGGTGCAATACAATACCTTCTCTATACACTATGTACATAGTACTATAGAGAAAGTAAAAAAGAAACCATTAAAAATGCAAGGCAGTGTACGAAGCAAGAATTTAAACACTCATAAGAAAGGATGGAAGGATTAGATCGTGTGAACTGAAGTACGAGAGTAGATCAGTTCAATTAGTGTATTGCAATTGGGTATCAAAACCATTGCTTAAGGTTCCTTGGTCTAGGAGTAACATGCTAGCCTATGGTTTCCAAGATCGAGGGTTACAATCCTGCGGAGGGCGATTGGTTTTTTCTCAGGCGTAAAAATCCTTAACATGGTTTCTTTCGAAAGGGAAGTAAAGCCATAGAAACAAAGGAACTTTAGTCACATAGCAGCCAGCTTTTGACTATCACTTTAACGTATGGTACTCCCTTACTTTGCTTCTACTAACAAGGAAGCAAGTATTAAGACTATTTCTGCTAATTTTTTCTCGATTAGCATGAAGTAAATAGAAGCATAAGCTTTTTAACAATAATTTGTTGCAGAGATGTAGAGAAAGAATGGAACGCTTAAGATTTCTTCACATAGCGACCACCTTTTAAAAGATTTGACTGCAGTATATTCTCTTATTTCCCTTCTACTGATCTACAATGAAGCAAGTAAAGACCAATTCTGCTAATGTTTATCTCGATTAGCATGATGTAGATAATCTTTTGTAAGCATGTCTTGTATTTGGAAGAGCTAAAGAAAATTATGTGACTAGAACACATCAGTTTTCTTACTTTCTCTACATGCACTATGTACATTATTGTATTCCACCCAAAAATTCGGTACCGGAATTTCACCGGAAATACATGTTTTGAGAATGACTTTTTGAATAAAAAAACATTGTTTTGAAAACGTCCGTTTGTGAGTGTATGTGTGCATGTGTGTGCGTGTGAGTGTCTTTGGGCAGCATAGTTGAAAAACGAAAAGTCCGTTAAATTCCAAACTTCGTACTTAAGTTAATTATTTTCCAAGGGTATGAAGATTTTCACAAAAATCCCCCACCCCTAACTTCGCTATACACGGAAAAAATTTCGAAAATTTTTATTAAAATACCGTATATTAAAAGTATTTACATTATAAATAAAATTTATTTTTTGAATATTCTGTGAACAGCCAGTGAAGATCTCTTCGTTCTGGATGACTTTTGCATAACTGGCAAACCATAACAGATAGACAAAATGTTACTGCACAAAAAATGTAGATCTCGTTAAAACACAATTTGTGACCTATACATTTTTTTCATGGAGTTGACTATTTCCGAGATATTCCTTGTTATTGGTTTCAGTTTTAAACTATATGGAAACTTGTCAACTCCTGGCCATGCAAAGAAATGGATTTGAAACCCATAACAATCAGCTTTAAAAAGATTTGACTACCGGTTTAGTTTATATAGTGTATTCTCTTATTTCCTATCTGCTTATAAGGAAGCAAGTAATCAGATCATTTGTGCTAATTGTATCACGATTGGCATGAAGTAGATAGAATAGCCTTTTTGATAATAATTTGTTACAGATATATAAAGCTATGTGAATGGAACACAATCAAATTTTTTTCTCTGCATTTCATTTATTACTGGCATATTGGAGCGATAAAAGAAAGAGAGCCACTTACATGCATTCCCTTCCTTGGAGAAAAATCTGACGTGTTTCATTCACATGACTTTCTCTACATCTCTGCAAAAATTATTGTTAAAAAGATTATGCTTCTATTTACTTCATGTTAACTGAGAAAAAATTTACAGAAATAAACTTATTACTTGCTACCTTCTAAGTAGAAACGAAATAAGGGTCAAAGTGGTAGTCAAAAGTTGGTTGCTATGCGACTGAAGTCCTTTGTTTGTATAGACAGGAGTTGACAAATTCCTGTATGAGAAAAGTAAGTTATTTAAGGGTGAAACCAAAAACAAGGAATATCTCAAAAACGATGAACTCCATGAGAAATAAAGTATACAGAATACATTATGTGTTTTAACGTGCTCTACATTTTTCGTGTAGTAAGTTTTTGTCCATCTCTTACGGTTTAGCAGTCATTCAAAATTCCGTAAAATTCTTCCAGAATAAAGTACTCTTCAGAGGCTATTCACAGAAAATTCAAGATATACATTTTATTTGTCAGATAAAAATATTTAATATACGATATTTTAATCAAAATCGCTAGATTCATTTTTGAGAAAATCAAAATTTTCGAAAAAAGTTCTATGTAAAGGGTAGTTGGGGTTAGGGGAATTTTTCTCGAAATCTTCGTGTCGCATCCCTGAAAGATACTGAACTTAAATACCAAGTTTGGTATTTTACCGACTTTTCGTTTTTGAGTTATCGTGTTCACAGACGCACGGACACACACGGACCTTTTTCTGAAAATGCTTTTTTATGGTACAGGGGATCCTACATAGAACGCGTAGAGAAAGTAAAAATGAGCAAATGTTATGGACTGTGATGTAGGCTATCATCAGCACAGCATGGAAGGTAATTATAACTATTCAGATCTTTATAATAGTGTGCAAAGCAAATATTATCATTAAAAGGTTAAATCTTCTTTTTATAAGCCGCTGCAAGTTTGTATACCGGCATTACGTCATAGTTACAGGAAATGTGTCATTACTATAGTAAATACGTCATTGGTATCGTTGGAAATCGAAACATAATGAGCCAGTCATGCACAATATTGGATATAGTAACAACTTGTGTATATTGCTAGGCTTGCATAAACGTTATTAACTCATCGCTAATACGAATAGCGTGTATACATGTATTGCAATATCGGTTGGTCACAACTTGAAATCAGAGGTAAACAGCCTGAAACTAACGTTACTTTATGTTGTGACAAATATCAAGTAATTTTTACTTTCTCTACACGTACTCTATATATAGTGTATAGAGAAGGTATTGCACTCCACCCAAGAATTCCATACCGAGATTTCACCGATAATATGTGTTTGAATCACAAAAAGGTCCGTGTGTCTGTGTACACGATAACTCAAAAACGAAAAGTCGGTAAAATACCAAACTTGGTATTTAAGTTTAGTATCTTCCAGAGATGCGACACGAAGATTTCGAGAAAAATTCCCCTACCCCAAACTACCCTTTACATAGAACTTTTTTCGAAAATTTTGATTTTCTCAAAAATGGCTCTAACGATTTTGATTAAAATATCATTTATTAAAAATATTTACGTGACAAATAAAATGTATATCTTGAATTTTCTGGGAATAGCCTATAAAGACTACTTCATTCTGGATGAATTTTACGGAATTTTGCATAACTTTTAAACCGTAAGAGATGGAGAAAAACTTACCACACAAAAAAATGTAGGGCACTTTAAAACACGCAATTTATGTTAAATTCATTTTTCTCAATTAACATGAAGTAAATAGAAGCTTAAGCTGTTTAACAATAATTTGTTGCATAGATGTAGAGAAAGCCATGTGAGTGGAACATCAAATTTTACTTTTTGTAGCACGCATGTGAATAATAGATAGAGAAGGTATTGTATTACACGCACACATTCAATACCGAGATTTCACCGGAAATACATGGTTTGATGCCCCCTGATTCCAGAAAAACATGAGTGTGATGTGTGTGTGTGTGCGCGCGCGCGTGAACAGCATAGCTCACGACGAAAAGTCGGTTAAATACCAAACTTATTTTTAAAGTTCAGTACCTTCTAAAGATGCGATACAAAGATTTTGAGGAAAATACATCGACCCCCCTACTACCCATTAAATTTGCATTTAATGAAAATCATGATTATTTTCAAAAATGGTTGTAACAATTGTAATTAAAATATCACATGTTTCAGATATTTTCATGACAAACGAAATGTATGTCTTGAATTTTCTGGTAATAGCTTCTGAAGACCCCTTCATTCCGGATGACTTTTGTATACCTAACTGATAAGTTATATGAGATAGATAAAACTTGCTATACAAAGATATAGATTTTGTTAAAACATATAATTTATGTCTCGCCATTTCCGAGATATTCCTTGTTATTGGTTTTAATTTTAGAATGCCTATCTATATATTTCTCAAACAGGAAGTCATCGTTGGTTTTTCTTTTACTCCTGGCCATGCAAAGATAATTGAATTTCAAAGCCATCGCATAGCGACATCTTTTAAAAGATTTTGCTACCCTTTTAGTATAATGTACTCGTATTCCCGTTGTTTCCTCTACATATAAGGAACTAAATAATACATTCATTTCTACTGTTTTACGCAATTAGCATGAAATAGACAGAAGAATAACTTTTTGTAGGAATTGTTTGTTTGGAAAGCAGGTAGAGAAACTCTGTGAATGATATACCTCAGATTTTTACTTTCTCTTTATGTACTACGTACATAGTGTATAGAGAAGATATTGCACTCCACCCAAAAAGTTGATTTCGAGATTTCAACGCAAACATGTTTTAGGGTCCATTTTATCTAAAAAAAGCATTTTCGGAAAAAGGTCCTTGTGTGTTTGTGTGTGTGTGTCCGTGTCCGTGTGTTTGTGAACACGATAACTCAAAAACGAAAAATCGGTAAAATACTAAACTTGGTATTTAAGTTTAGTATCTTCCAGAGTTGCGACACGAAGATTTTAAGAAAAATCCTCCACCCCAAACTATCCTTACATGGAGCTTTTTTAGAAAATGTTGATTTTCTCCAAAATGGCTCTAACGATATTGATTAAAATATCATATATCAAAGATATTTACCTGACATATAAAATGTATATCTTGAATTTTCTGGGAATAGCCTCTGAACAGTACTCTATTCTGAATGAATGTTACGGAATGTTGCATAACTGCTAAACCGTAAGAGATGGACAAAACTTACTACACGAAAAATGTAGAGCACGTTAAAACACTCAACTTATGTTATATACATTTTTTTCGTGGAGTTCATCATTTTTAAGACACTCCTTTTTTGTGTCTACTTTGAAAAACTTATACTTTTCTCATACAGGAATTTGTCAACTTCTGTCCATACAAACAAAGGAACTTCAGTCACATAGCAACCAGCTTTTGGCTTTCACGTTAACCTATGGTACTCCCTTATTTCGCTTCTACTTACAAGGAAGCAAATAATAAGGAAATATTTTTTTTTTTCTGATTAGCATGAAGTAATTAGAAGTATATGCTTTTTAAGAATAATTTGTTGCAGAGATGTAGAGAAAGTCATGTGAATGGAGCACATCAGATTTTTATTGTTTATAGTCGGCTTACCCTTCCCTTTTATAGAACTGACATCCCTTAGGACTTACTAAACGGGTGCTTTGGAGTCAGAAGGCTGTCAGGCAGCCAAAGACACCTAACCACAGAATGGAGAACCTGGAACGAGAGGTCCGCCCATAATCAGGCATGAGCTTGAGAAAGTGGATTATATGAAATGCAAGAGAATTGGATAATTAGAATGATGAGGATGCAAAATTGATGAAATGAGTGGCAGGGGAAACCGGAGGACTCGGAGAAAAACCACCCTGAAGCCGTTTCGTCCACCACAAATCCCACATGCGGGAGGTTGGAATCAAACGCGGGCCACCTAGATCGAAAGCCAGCGGTCGAACCACTCGGCCACAGCGCCGCCTAATCTAAAGCTAAAATGTACAGTTAAAATCAGTAGACAAAGTTCTAGAATGTATAAAAAAAATGTTAATGTGTAAATGATTTGAAATAAAATATAATAACAGAAAATTATTCTAAAAAAATATTACTGGAAAGCAAGCAACTTTACAAGTGGTATCCAGCTGTTACCTATTTCTACTGTACATTACATCACTGGTGTCCAGCACTCACTAAGTTGTATATTAACTTCACTTTATTCTATATATTTATGAACACATGAGCTGGGCAGTAAGAACCAATTTGCTCACTCAATAGGAACAAATAATTCTTAAAGTAAATATTATTCATATTATTAAGAATAATACAAGGTGATTTATATAGAGCTGAAACAATTATTTTCTTCTTTAATTGTTTCAAAACGAATTGTGCTAGCGACAACTTATTATACCTAAAGTGTAGAGGAATTTTGGGAGATTATTTACCTCTATAGCAAATGTTGAAAATGTCCTCCGCATAAGGCACAACTCAACACGTCGTTCCATGTTACTGGCCACTCGTTGGAGGACTCTGTTGTTAGTAGCTTGAATCTCCTTTGTGATGCTTTGCTTCAGATCGTCCAATGTCTGGGGACGTGTGGCGTAAACCCTGTCTTTTAAGTAATACCATAGAAAGAAGTCCGGCGATGTCGAATTCGGAGATCTCGGTGGCCACAGGTTCCTGGAAAGTATCCGGTCTTCAAAGAAACTTGCAATTAGGTTCATGGATTCTTTTGGTGTATGGCATGTAGCGCCATCTTGCTGAAAATATCCTTGACTCAGCTCTACATCGTCCAGTTGCTCAACAAATTCCATGAAAATCAGCTGGTACTCTGCAGTGTTCACAGTCTGGTTAAAAACTTTGGCCCCATTATTCTCTGTGCGGATATTGCGCACCAAACTCCGATTTTAAGCGGGTACTTCATGTGGATTTTCGATGGCACAATGGCGTGAGTTCTGTGAGTTCACATAACCGGATAATTAGAACTATGCTTCATCTGTGAACCATGTGATAGACAATATGGCAGGATTTTGCACAATGAACGTCTGAAACTAACGACAATAATTCAATATTTTATCCTTATCTGGTTCCTGTAGCTGACGAACAACCGTAGCCCTATATGGCTTTAGGCTACACTTTTTGCAGCTCTCTGACACATTGAGTATGTGTACCCTGTCTCCTGCGACAAACGTCTTAATGATGTTTTGGGTGACTGCTCCAATCGTGCTCTTACGTCAACAACCGTGGGAAGCCTAAATGAACGATGCTTGCTTTTTTCACTCACCAGAGATCCAGTTGTTTTCAATTTGTTTACCAGTCCCAGTATTGTGTTTCTTTTGGGAGGATTGCGAACACCAAATTCTCTCTGGATGCCCTTTGAGTAGCTGTAATTGAATTCGAAATCCAGTATTGCTTCACAAGGAAGAGTCGTTGATTTAATGTGTACTGCATTTTCACGTTGACTACAAGAACAAAATGTCGAAAACAGCTGCCAACAATGCAATTAGGAATAAAACATAAACATCTGAGCATCTAGTGAAAAGGAATCTAATCTCCAGGAGTAAAACATAAACATCTGCGCATCTAGTGATAAGGAATCGAAACTGCAGGATAAAACATAAACATCTGCGCATCTAGTGACAAGAAATCGAAACTCCAGAACATTCTGCTTAATTTGGTGCTAAAATTGGGTATTTGAATGAATTTCCAACGGAATAATTAAAGAAAGAAATGTGTCAGTTCTATATAAATCACTCTGTATAAACTTTAAGAATTATATTTCTATTCCTAAATCATTATTTATCCCTAGGACTTATTTTATTTCTACAAACAAGCAGTACTTGTCTATTTAGAGGTTATATATATTTAAGATTTTGAGTTTCTTATGTTTTACTCCCTAGCAAAGGATTGGAAGTGGATTTGTGCTGACTTACCAACTTTACCCACCAGGCAGGGTTATCTTCAGCCATCCCCAAGGCGAGGAAGGTGTACATGAAGGTGGTGACAACGGCAGCCAGTAACGTGAAAGATGGGAACAACCAGCTGTACCATGTCGGGGTGTGCGGACACAGCTCCTCAGCGAGGAACGTGGCCGCTGACACTAGGAACAGCAGCTGCATTTGCACACAAAACAAAAGGTTTTAGTCTCCTCCAAATGCCACAGTACATATGTGCTTACCGATGAATCACTTTTCGTTTACAAACACTTGCCAAGGTGCATAGGGAATCAAATACGTTAGTCTGTTTTTACTTTCTCTACTCGTACTATGTACTTAGTATATAAACTACTGCATTCTACCCAAAAAATCGATTCTGAGATCTCTCTGAAATACATGTTTTAGGGACCCCTGTATAAAAACTCTGATGTGTTCAATTCACATGACTTTCTCTACAGCTCTGCAACAAATTATTCTATATACTTCATCTAATTGAGAAAAAATTAGCAGAAATAGTATTATTACTTACTCCCTTGTTAGTAGAAGCGGATTAATGGAGTATCATAGGTTAAAGTGTTAGTCAAAAGCTGGTTGCTATGTGAACCAAGTTCCTTTGTATGGACAGGAGTTGAAAAATTCCTGTATGAGAAAAGTATAAGTTTTTCAAAGCTGAAACCAAAAACAAGGAATATTAAAAAACTGTATATGCCATAAATTGTGTGTTTTAATATGTTCTACATTTTTTGTGTAGTAAGTTTTTGTGCATCTCTTACGTTTTAGCAGTTATGCAAAATTCCGTAAAATTCATCCAGAATAAAGAAGTCTTCAAAAGCTATTCCCAGAAAATTCAAGAAAGAAAAGAAACATATTTTATACACATGGTAAACAGCTTTTAAAAGTCTTGACTATCGTGTATTCCTTTATTTCTCTTCTACTTACAACAAAAGAATAAGACCATTTATGCTAATGTTTATCTCGATGAGCATGAAGTACACGGAAGAATAAACTTTTTAACAGTAATTTGTTACCAAGGTGTAGAGAAAGTCATGTGAATGGAACACATCAGGTTTTTTCTACCATTCTCCTAATGTGAAGAAGTATGACATTTGACCCAGAAGTTCTATATCAAGATTTCACCGATAATTCGTGTTTTGAGGCATCCTGAATAGAGGTGAAGTATTTTGAAAGTAAAGGTCTGAAGTCATGCAGTTTTTAAGGATTCAGAACTAATATTCAATACCTTCCTTCCGAACGATTCTTAAAATGGGAGTTTTAGTTTCAGTTATTTTTTTAAGAGAAGGTATTGCATTCCACTAAAAATTCGACAAGGAAATTTTGCGTTTTAGAATCCCTGAATAATAATAATAATAATAATAATAATAATAATAATAATAATAATTTTAGAATAAGATCGTGTGTGTATGAGTTTTTTTTATATGTCTTTGAACAGCATAGCTTAAAAGTAGATTAGCGTAGTGTAGTGGAACTGGAGGGGATTTCACACCTCAGCCAGTGAGGCTTTCTCTACGTTAGACCTCGGTAGGAGAGGATGACATGAGAGCAACTACAGAGGGCAGTCGGAACCAGATTGCGGCAGGTAGTCATCGTGGAGAGTCCCTAGCAGTTCAAAAGAAGTTCTTTGTCTCCCCGCGGTGAGCGCTAGGAGCCCGCGCCTCAGAACTGAATAAACGCCCCTGAGCATACCGACGACCTCACCAACATCCTACCGCCGAGAGCTTGAGTTTCCAAAGTAAAATCTTCACGAGAGGGCTCCACCGCCGCAATCCATTCACAACATTGAAAGGAAGACCAGAATCAGCTGGTGACTTATGCAGATAACACCCTCATTCTCCATTCTTATTCTTCTGCTGTTCATTTGGATCGTGAGTTACAAGGCTGTCTTAGCCGTTTCAATAGTTTTCTGGAGGCCTGGAAATTCGTGTAAACCCTGATAAATGCCACGCTCTTCGCTTCTTTCATGTACATCCAGTTGTATACACGTTACATGACCAAGCTCTTCCCGTTTCTTACAGCACTAAATATTTGAGTGTTCATATTGATTTCCGGCTAAGTTGGTATCATCATATTCAACATGTTCGTAAGAAAACTCATCAGACTTTCTGAGCACTTCGTTTGCTGTTCACTTCCGAACATCTCTCTCTACGGATCAAACTTGTACTCTATACTGCTGTAATTCTGCAACAACTGTCATATGCTGCTCCTGCGTGGAGGGATGTTTCCCACAGAGGTTTACAGTCACTTGTCAGTAAATACATGTTGTTTCTTAGACGGATGACACATGCTTATCATCACGGCTACAATAACCATACTGTTCTGGCCATTACCGATATGAAACCCCTTCCTGCTCTTCTTCATCAACTGGATGACCAATGGAGAAAACGCTTGGCTCGCATTGCTGACAACACTCGTCTTAATTTTCGAATCAGTCAGCCGAAGCGGCGACGGCATTGCTTTTAAACAATCCTAGACTATCTCATGTTCAGGTTTAGTATTCAGTGATTCATCTGTAGCACTGTTCAAGTTTTGTAGATCACTCATTGTTCCATATAAAGGGTCCATAAGAGGCCTGGAAATGGATGACTTTCATCCTGCTGTCTAAAAAAAAGAAGGCAGACCAGACGGATGAAATGGAGAAACAAAAACTCGGGGAAATAAAGAATCCTCCCCATCATTCGCCTAGTGACCCGGGATAGCCCCCGGAAAAACCCATGGATCAGAAACGTCAGCCACGGGGAAGTAATCCCACGACCTCCCGAATGCCAGTCCCAGACAAAACGCCTGAACCACCTGGCTCGGTTAAAAGTAGATTAAAGAGAACATTTTATATTTAAGTTCAGCATCTTTCAAGGATACAAGTCGAATTTTAAGAAATCCTTACACCCAAAACTACACTTTTCATGGGAAAATGATAAACATTTTTTATTTTTTCAAAAAAGATACGAATCATTTTGATTAACACCATATAATATAGATATTCACATGAAAAATAAAATGTATATCTTGAATTTCCTAAGAATAGCCTCTGAAACCCTCTTCATTCTGAATGAATTTTGATAATTGCTAAACCGTAAGAGACAGCATAAATTTACCCCAAAAAAAACTGGTACATCTCGTCAGAAACACGATTTATGTCCTGTACATTTTTGATATAGAACTAACCATTTACAAGATATTCGTTGTTATAGGTTTAACATTTAAAATATTTATTCTTTTCCCAAACAGGAAGTCGTCATTCATTTTTATTTTGTTTATCTTCCTAACTATGCAAAGAGAACTGAATTTCAAAATCAATCGCTTGTCAAGATTTGACTACAGTTTTAGGCTAGTGTACTCCATTATTCCTCTCATACTTACTTTGAACTAAGTAATAAAACCATCTCTGTTACTTTAATAGTTTTTTTTCACACAAGTCGTATGTAGGATAGTATTTAGAATAGGATAGGTAGAATCAGACTGAAAAATTCAAAACCATAGCCGGGATTTTATTCTAAAAATTCAATACCCGTTACCGACGGGTAACGGATGGGGACTCTCTTTGAGATAACCCCATTTAGGGAATAGCGACTCTGCCCACGTGAGCTCTAGGTTCCTCTGACCCGGAGGATATTTCCTGGCTTAGGGTCCCTTGTCCAGGATTACGGATGAGGTTCATAACGGCGGAGAAGGTGAACTTTCGGCTAAAGTGGCATCACTCCATTTGGGGTTAATTCAAATGGGGAGCAGGAGGAGCTCCAGAGCCAGGGTAAAGTAAAGAAACCCCTCCAGAAAATCGTGCTCATAAATATGTTGTGGTGTATTATATTAAGCACCACGTTTGAAGCACCGGATGCGGCTTGGCTTCGTGCCAGATTTGTGGTGACATTGGCGGCGCTCTAAGACTCACTCCACTACCAATGATTAGACCCACGTACCTGTTGATGTAGATCTACTACCGGTGAGATGCCTCGTCTCAGCTCAGTCTGCAGGATAGTTGACTCTCTCGGGGTGGTACAGCTAATGGGGGTAGTCTAGGGAGTGATCTTATAAATGATGTAGATATACGTAACTTTCTTTGAATTTATTATCACTAGGAGCCGCGAGATAAGCACTTTGCTTGACAATTATGCTAACTAAATTCTTTACTAGGAACTTTGATACATGATTATTCACGCGTACTTATTTATACTTCTTCTTCCTTTCCGCTTTACACAATTTAATTTTAATGCACGTCAATGACTTTAAAATACTTGTCTTAGAGCGCTGTTAACCACTAAGTATCGTTAAGATTACAATGTTTGATTTTGTGCGAAGATGTAACTTATGTGACGCTCAGCATGACAACCGACAGCATGACAGTATTACAACGCCAAATCGCATGCAGCCCCGTTGTCCAGTCCAGTGTAATTGGCAGGCTGAGGGCAGCCCGAGGTGTGCTAGACGTGTCCCTGTTCTCGGAGAGAACTTAACCACGTTCTGACGGGATTGTGGGTTTTGCAGGATGGCGGGTGTGTTTTGGGGTTGTGGAGTGACTGGAGGAGGCAAATATTGCTCCTCGACGGTTGCCTTGATGGTGCAACGGCCCTTGTGCACCGCTGGTGTGTGTTCATCAAAATGTTTGTTTTGAGGTTTTAATTTTGAATCCAAGTAACTCTTGAAGGATTATAAGGAGCTTAGCCGTAGCTGCTGTTGGTGGTGCTCCTTCGTTACCGGGGATGCCCGCAAGCCATGCGGGGAAGCCGGTATCGCCTGAAGCGGCGGTTTGTGGGATCGTAATCCCCAAGAGACCTAACGAGGGCGCTCCGATGGAATGGTAACCCTTCGTTGAATTTTGTTGCCCGACGCCTAATCTCGTCCTCCAGGTATGGTAGACCAGAGGCTTCGTGCAGGAGTCTCGTTGGAAAGCCTCGAGGCACAGAATAGATAGCCCGAAGACACCTATTCTGTACCCGCTGAAGCAACAGCAGACTGGAGTCTGCCGCCATGCCCCAGATCTCATAGGCGTAGATTAACAAGGGGATTATGAGAGCCCTCAAAAGGCGCAACTTAAGGGGAACCGTCATCGAGGACTTCAGCATCGGGTACAGTGAGGCCGCAGCCCCATTGCCCCGGCAACACAGCCCCCTGATGTGCTCCCTAAAAGTGACGCCCCTGTCAAGCTTCACCCCCAAGTAGGTGATGGTGTTGGTCCATTGTGTCCTTCGTCTGAGGTACGTGAATGTGGGGAAGTTTGCGGGAAAGCGGCGCTTGGTGAAGAGAATAGCGTGGCTTTTCTCCGGATTTATGGACAATCGCCAACGCTCGCACCACTCTTGGATGAGGCAGAGGTGTCTCTGAATAGGGTTGAAGGCTCTGCGTGGGTGTTTGTTTGCACAGAGCCCCGATGTGCCGTACTCTGCTTCTTATATACTAAAACTACTGTCATGGCGGCTTCTTTCTGATTGGGCAGAAATGCCGCGAAATTGACGTCTATATTACCCAAAATACACTGTTCTCTTACCAGGGTGCACCACAATACCCACGTGAACCGTGTTATACAATGGAAAATTACTCTTTTCCGACTTTTAAGGTTTAGCCCCGGAGTGAAACGTTGGTACGTGCCTGGATAAAAGAAACCCTGTTAACAATGAACCCCTCACACCACTCTCCTAGCTTGGCATCAACTTTTTGCTTTGCTACAAGCTGATCTTTACACTGCTAAATACATGAGTTAATAAGTATTTGCACTCTTTAACTATAATTAACAAACTACCAATAAGTATTGTAAAGAGACAATTAACGGTCTCAATCTACTGTGCAAGGGGCTGGTAAACCCTTTACAGGAACTTTAAATTACTCAGTCTTCTCATAGTAAACAGTCGGAAACTAGGTTAAAGTTTTACAAAATAATGGCGGTTCCTGCACTATTATATGGAAGTGAGACATGGGTCAAAGAAAATGAAAAGCCGTTTACAAAGTGCAGAAATGCACTTTTATGTTCAGAGAATGGCAGACTCAAGACTGCCTAGGATAGCATTTGAATATGAACCAAAAGGAGGGAGAGATGTCAGTCGATCCAGAAAAAGGTGGAGGGAACAGCTGTGAGACGGAACAGGAAGAAGAGGAAGAAGAAGAAGAAGCTGGGATTTGAACCACTGACTACCATGGCAACATGCCGGCATGGCATTACATTTTTCCGAGACTTAAATTGCCATTGGGCTTTGCCATCTCAAAATAATTTGAGATCACGTTGTGGTTTACCGGAAAATATGCGAGTCAGTTTCAAATGTTAATGCCGTTGCGTCGTATTGCGGTGGTAGCTCAGTTAGAGCAACCGGCTAGAGACCGGGAAAGCCGTGGTTGAAATCCCAGCTATGGTATTGAATTTTTCAATGTGACTCTACTAATCTAAAACCATTTCTCCCAATTTGTATCTCCAATAGCATGAAGCAGATGGAAGAATAAGCTTTTGTATGAACTGTTTGGAGAACAGGCACAGAAAGTCATGTGATTTTATCGACAGTGACTTCAAATATTATTATCAACAATTTCTCTGTTTGAGATATTCAAACAGTGCATTAAATATATAATCAAGACCTCTTCATATTTATTCAATTTTATGCAACTAGGAAATCACGAAAGTCTTCAAGAAAACTTATCTTTTAAACACACGATTCAATTCAAATGCATTTTTGTTGTTTGCATGAACTTTCCATCGATTTAACCGTTAAAATCTGAAATGTTAAGGGAATAAAATACTAAAATTTGGGGAATATCTGGCAAAACTGACGAAGATTTGTGCGTAACAAAAAATATTGAGTTTTGATATTGCGGATAATTTACTTTTATATGCCACAAGACATAACCTGGAATTAAAACAACTTCCATTTTAAAATTGTGATTATTCAGAATTTTAATGAAGTTTATATCTAGTATTTGTGTTGAGAAAGGTTTTTGACTTTATGTTTTTCTGTCGATAAGGAGGCGGAAAAAATCATGTCCTACATTCACATGATATCACCGCCCACCGCCGATAATTACTTTCTCTAGCATGCATGTACAACAATGTACGTAGTAGACAGAGAAGGTGTTGTATTCTACCCAATAATTTGATACCGACATTTCACAAGAAATATGTACGTATGTTGAGCCCCCTGAATAATAAAAAAAATATATATTTCTAGAAAAAGGTCAGAGCGTATGTGTGTGAGTGTGTGTACGTGTGTGTGTGTGCGTGTGTGTGTGTGTCTGTGGGCAGCATAACTCAAAAGCGAAAAGTCGAGTAAATACAAAAGATGTTCAGAAAAATCCTCCCAGCCCCTTCTGCTCTTTACATGGAACATTTTTCGAAAAGTTTGATTTTATCGAAAATGACACCAAAGATTTTGAATGAACTACCATATATTTAAAATATTTTCATGACAAACGAAATGTAGTCGGCTTACCCTCCCCGTATTAGGACTGACATCCCCTAGGACTGACAAGCGGATGTGCAGAGGTCAAAAGCCTGCCGGGGAGCCAACGACACGAAACCACAGTATGGAGTGGTCAGCCCGTAGCTAGGCAAGAGCGTAAGGAAGTAGATGATATAAAATACAAGCGAAATTGATGATACGAAAGGTAATGATGGAGCAATTGGTGGAATAAGTGGTGAGGGAAACCGGAGGACCTGGAGAAAACCCCCACAAGTCCCTCATTCGGGCACTTGGGATCGAACCTGGGCCGCCTAGGTGGAAGACGACCGGTCTATCCACTGGCCAAGCACCGTGATAGAAAAACTTACTAAACAAAAATTATAGATCACATTTAAACACAATTTATATCATATACATTCTCTATGTCATCCAATCGGTCTCTTTCAGATGTAAGTGTCGGTGAAGACTTCGGTGGTGGCGCCCTTCCATGGTGCTGACTGCGCTCTGGAAAGATAATTCTCGGCGGCGGGATGGGTTTGAAAGTCGTCTGTAGACACAGGGAGTTTGGTCAGAAGCGCGGGCTGCTAGTATTCCCCGCATTGTAATGAACTGCTTGGAATATGTTAGTGACTCATCTCATCCTATTCTCCTATGGCTGTAGGCACAACCCCCTCCGGCATCACACACACACAAACACACACATACATACTCAAATATAAACTTATTTCTGATAATGAAAATTAGACAGAAACTTACAATAACGAGCAATTTGAGGATGCCTGACGGTGACAGAAAGTATCGACTTGAGGAAAAACGTCGTCTGGCAGTGAGATCAGCAAGTGTTTCTGCACGAGGTCCCAATTTGTTGCTGGTTCCCGGCAATTGTCTGTCAGAAACTGTGGAGGAGAGATGATACAATGTACCTCTTCTACCTTTCACCGTCTGCCCTTCCGCTTGCTCCGCGACCATCTGCAGCATATACAACACATGAAAAACACGTTACGTCATAGAGATTACAGCATAACATCTCTGTTCAAGAAGAATGATCAACAACGAGGTCTTGGAGATTAGAATGTAACAAGGGTTATCGAGAAACAGTGCACAGGGATTACAGGAGGCAAAGGCAAAATCGACTCAAAAGGGCCACTCCACTGAAACGCGTTGTTACCTCACTCCACCGGCCATCCCTCCCCTTCACTGCCTTCCCTTTAAGGCCACCAGCCACAAGATATAAGGTTTTTGTTTTGTAATATTATTATTAACTTGAAATTTATTTGACTAAATAGCTTAAAGCATACATTTAACTGTTAATTTTTGTGTGAATTGTTATTGCTGTATCGTTTTACTTGTGTTATTAATATATTTGGAAGACGTGTTCATTCTAATTCAAAAAGGTTTAAGTAAAGGAGTTTCTAATCTGTTGGATGGAGACGTGCCCAACAATCGCAACAATGATAGAAAGAGATGGAAAGACTTATACGTATGTGCATTGCTAAAACTTACATACGTTACACGGCCTTGGAACGAACGCACCGCAAGTCAGATATTTCTGTTTTATAATTGCTGTAAAGAAAAAGGAATTTCGTTTTTGCTTAACAACGAAACAAGGTGTAAAGATGTATTCTGGTGAAAAAATCTGATGTGTTCCATTCACATGACTTTCTCTATATCTCTGTAAAAAATTGTTGTTAATAATTTATCTTTTATTTATTTCATGCTAATCGAGAAAAATTAGCAGAAATAGTCTTATTTCTTGCTTTATTGTAAGTTGAAGCGAAATAAGGGAGTACCATAAGTTAAAGTGAAAGCCAAAAGCTGGTTGCTATGTAACATGTTCCTTTGTTTGTATGGACAGGAGTTGACAAATTCCTATATGAGAAAAGTATGTTTTTCAAAGCTGAAACCAAGAAAAAGGAATATCTCAAAAACGACCAACTCCACGAAAAAAATGTATATAACATAAATTGTGTGTTTTAACGTGCTCTACATTTTTTGTGTGTTAAGCTTTTATCCATCTCTTACGGTTTAGTAGTTATGCAAAATTCATCCATAATAAAGTAGTCTTCAGAGGCTATTCCCAGAAAATTCAAAATATACAATTTATTTGTCAAGTAAATATCTTTAATATATGATATTTTAATCAAAATCGTTAGAGCCATTTTTTAGAAAATCAAAATTTTCGAAAAAAGTTCCATGTAAAGGGTAGTTTGGAGTGGGGGGATTTTTCTCAAAATTTTCGTGTCGTATCCTTGGAAGATACTAAACTTAAATACTAAGTTTGGTATTTTACCGACTTTTCGTTTTTGAGTTATCAAGTTCACAGACACACGGACACACACACGGACCTTTTTCTGAAAATACTTTTTTTTGGATACAGGGGACCCTAAAACATATATTTCCGGTGAAATCTTGGTATCGAAGTTTTTGATGGAGTGCAATACCTTCTCTATACACTATGTACACAGTACGTATAGAGAAAGTAAAAATAAGCATTATAACTTGATTCTGTGTGTGTTTATGTATCTGTAATTATTCACTATAAATTCAAAAGATGAATAACAATATTTATTTATGGTAGCTGAAACCAAAGTACAGAACGCGTCTCGTATACCACAAACCTGAGAAGAGTCTACATGGTAAAAGTATAAAAAATTAAGAAAATTAATTACACACGAGCCAAGTTATTCGTTGCACTGCTTTACCTTTACTTCCGACACGCCTCATTAGTAGAGAGTATGGCTTCCTCGGGACGTCTGATTCATGAAGAGTGGCAGGAAGGTGGTCATAAGTTACAAAAACAGAAAAGAATGTGTTTAATATGTGCATTTCAATTTGCAAATATAAAACGTTACAATATCAAACCTCCTATGATCAGAATCATAAAGCAAATGTTGGTGATCTTACAGGTATTTAATTGCAGTTTCAAAAGGTACTTTCTGACTACTCGTATAAAAAGAGACGATATGATTCCACATCTATACTCTCTTCAACTATTTCGGTGTTGTTCATTAACATCCTGTATACATATATATACTAAAATGCGTGTGCGTGTGTTTTACGAAGATGTATATTAGAGAGAGATGTTTATTTTCTTCTTCCTTGTTTGAGCTTTTTCAGGAAGGAGACGTGAAGGAGGTCCCAGTGGTCCTGCCAAGCACCAGAGGAATATGTCCTTTAATGTTTATGAGACTTTGACTTGAGACATGACTTGACTGCAGATTCATTAACATTGTTTTCAGCTAATTTTAAGGTGAAACACACTCACGTTTATACCGACTTGTATACTGCCAGACTCTGGGGAGAGTTGGAAAATATTCTAATTAAAGAAAAGTTTCCATGTCCCCAGTCGAGGTTTGAACCCAGGACCTCTGGGTTGAGAAGTCACAGCATTGATAAGAGTTTTTCAACATACTTAATGTAACTTTCATTTTGATATTCTACGCTTGTTGCTATTTTCAATAAACAATTCGTTTTGCAAACTGTCATGAATATAGAATTTATTTTGGTCACATTTATGACATCTATATATAACCAATTTTTGAACCAAGTATCAAAAATAAGATTTACCGCTTCTTTCCATTACCTATATGGCAACGCTTAATGATAGAAAAGGATTTGTTTTCTTGTCGTAATAATTTACTATTTTAAGGTATCAGAATTTAAGAATCTGATTGCAAACTTTTCGAGTAAAACACTTTTCTAGTGGACCATAATACACATTTTGTGTGCGTGGGGAGGGGAGGAGCACTCGTGATCTTAGGGTAAAGAAAATCAGCTGGTGTTCGCAACCCTGCTCTCATATATAAAACTTTGATGTGCTTCATTCACATGCCTTTCTCTACAAATTATTGTCAAAATGCTTAGGCTTTTATTTACATCATGCTAATCGAGAAAAACTTACCAGAAATAGTCTTATTTCGTGCTTCCTTGTAAGTAGCAGCGAAATAAGGGAGTAGCATTGGTTAAAGTGATTGTCAAAAGCTGGTTGCTATGTGACTGAAGTTCCTTTGTTTGTATGGATACGAGTTGACACATTCCTGTATGAGAAATGTATAAGTATTTCAAAGCTGAAATATCTAAAGAACGCTCAATTCCACGAAAAAAAATGTGTATTACATAAATTGTGTGTTTTAACGTGCTCTACATTATTATGTGGCAAGCTTTTTTCCATCTCTTACGGTTTAGCAGTTATTCAAAATTCCGTAAAATTCATCCAGAATAAAGCGCTCTTCAGAGGATATTCCCAGGAAATTCAAGACATATATTTTATTTGTCAGGTAAATAGATTTAATAAGTGAGGTCAAATAAAAATTTTCGAAAAAAGTTCCATGTAAAGGGGAGTTTGGGGTGGGGGGATTTTTCTCAAAATCTTCGTGTCGCATCCCTGGGAGATACTAAACTTAAATACGAAGTTTGGAATTTTACCGACTTTTCGTTTTTGAGTTATCGTGTTCACAGACTCACAGGCACACAGACATATATGCACCTTTTTGCGAAGATGCTTTTTTTGAATACAGGAGACCCTAAAACATGTATTTCCGGTGAAATCTCGGTATCGAATTTTTTGGTGCATTACAATGCCTTCTCTATACACTATGTACATAGTACGTGTAGAGAAAGTAAAAAAGAAGCATATTTTCATTTATATCATTGCTATTATCAGTGGCGCATTACTAACGCGTTTTCCATTCGCCTATAGTCTCATTAACACAAGCTTGCCAAGCAACATCGACGTAATTTCCCTTGCGGCTGGTTTCCGATCTCAGCGGCGAAACAAAAGAGAGTAGGGTAAACCTGGATAACGGAAATGAGGGGAGAAAAACAACGCACGTAATAGAAAAAATAATAAGGGAAGCTACACAAGACACACACGAAGAGAATATGAACGCAAACTTAAATGCAACCAATTTTTACATCACGTGTGTTATCCGCAGGTATTTTCGTGAAGTATCTCACTGTTAAAACGTTAAGCTGAAGTATTGTATTATACACTTAAAGGTATAAATTTTTAATTTCTCTACATGTACTATGTACATAGTGTCCATGTGCCTGTGAACACGATAACTCAAAAACGAAAAGGCGGTAAAATACCAAACTAGGTATTTAGATTCAGTATCTTCCAAGGATGCGACAAGAAGATTTTAAGAAAAATTCCCTCACCCCCAACTACCCTTTACATGGAACTTTTTTCGAAAATTTTGATTTTCTCAAAAATGGCTCTACGATTTTGATTGAAATATCATATATTAAACATATTTACCTGACAAGAAAAACGTATATCTTGAATTTTCTGGGAATAGCCTCTGAAGACTACTTTATTCTGGATGAATTTTACGGAATTTTGCATTACTCCTAAACCATAAGAGATGGACAAAAACTTACAACTCAAAAATGTAGAACACCTTAAAACACAAAAGTTATGTTTATACATTTTTTTCGTGGAGTTGATTGTTTATGAGGCATTTCTTGTTTTTGGTTTCAGCTGTGAAAAACTTATACTTTTCTCAAACAGTAATCTGTGTACTCCTGACCATACAAACAAAGGAACTTCAGTCACATAGCAACCAGCTTTTGACTATCACTTTAACCTATGGTACTCACTTATTTCGCTTCTACTTACAAGGAATCAAGTAATAAGACTATTTCTGCTATTTTTTTCTCGATTAGCATGAAGTAAATAGGATTATAAACTTTTTAACAATAATTTGTTGCACAGATGTATAGAAAGTCATGTGAATAGAACAATCAATTTTTTAGCTAGTCAGATGTATGTCTAACAGGTTAGGTCACGCATTATCAACTGACTGATAGTTCAATTTTGAATATGACATTAGGGGCATGCAGTGATGTTGAACAGTTTGACGAATACCATGCCTCACTTGGGCGAATTGACTGACATTGTGCAAAAAGAAACGACTTCCACATTTTATGACAAATAAAGTTTTCCTTTAAACATTTACCAGTATATAACTCATGACAATGTATGCCATTAAGACATTAAAACAAAATTCTTGTTTGTTGTAACTTTGCGTAGGGTAAAATTCTGATATATAATAAAAAAAAAAACTATGTGTTCCATTCACATGTCTTTCTGTACATCTCTGCAACAAATTATTGTTAAAAAAGCTTATAATTCTATTTACTTCATGCTAATCGAGAAAAAAATTAGCAGAAATAGTTTTATTACTTGCTTCCTTGTAAGTAGAAACGAAATATGGGAGTACCATAGGTTAAGGTGATCGTCAAAAGCTTGTCGCTATGTGACTGGAGTTCCTTTGTTTGTATGGACACGAGTTGACAGATTCCTGTATGAGAAAAGTATAAATTTTTACAAGCTGAAACCAAAAACAAGGAATATCTAAAAAACGAGCAACTCCACGAAAAAATGTATGTAACATAAACTGTGCGATTTAAAGTGTTCTACATTTTTTGTGTGGTAAGTTTTTGTCCATCTCTTACGTTTAGCAGTTATGCAAAATTCCGTAAAATTCATCCAGACTAAAGTAGTCTTTAGAGGCTATTCCCAGAAAATTCAAGATGTACATTTTATTTGTCAGGTAAATATCTTTAATGTACAATATTTTAATCAAATCGTTAGTGCCATTTTTGAGAAAATCAAAATGTTTGACAAAAGTTCCATGTAAAGGGTAGTTGGGGTTGGGGGGATTTTCTTGAAAATATTGGTGTCGCAACCTTGGAAGATACCAATCTTAAATACCAAGTTTGGTATTTAACGGTCTTTACGTTTTTGAGCTATGCTGTGCACAGACCATACACAGACACACACACACACACACGCTCACATGGACCTTTTTCTGAAAGTGCTTTTTTTTTGGATCTAGGGGGACCCAAAACATGTATTTTCGGTGAAATCTCGGTATCGAATTTTTGGGTGGAATGTAATACCAGTTCGTAGAGAAAGTGTAGAGAAAGTAAAAATATATTATTTCATTATTGAAGAAATTAAAATTGATCACTAGTTGTCCTAATTCAGCAATACTTTTCATGTTAGTTTGAGTTACCATTTCAGAAATTAATAATATAAATTGTTAAGAATAGTCCGCACAACTTTGAAAAATAGCTAAGTGCATCAAAATTGTCATTCTCCTAGATTAAATATTGGACAGTAGGGATCTAGAGTATGCTAATATATTTTTATTTCTCCATTAATATACTCCGCTCCGCCTTTAACTGCAATGGACATATCGGCCGCCTTTAGCCCTTTTAACATATTGCCTACAAGTAATGACGATAACGGTTGTCATTGGATTATATTTCTGAAGGTTTTTGCTACATTAGACCATACATTTCTTTACATCATTCTTTTGAACATTTTAACACAGAAGTCTTGCACCTGCTATTGATATTGGATCTTCATGACATAAGAATTTGAATAATTACAAGCATATTATTTTTATTAATCTTAACAATTGGACTTTAAGATCCACCTTTTCATTCTTAAATTTAAACTGAGTGTTATTTATGGAACCTTTTAACTGATGTGGTTCTTAGCATCCTATTCTATGGGCGTGAAAGATCGCTTAATTTTGCTTAGATGCCTTTTTATCAGGTTTGAGGTTATTTTAGTGCCGTAAATCTATGAGTCGGGACCAACGGTTTTACCTACTTCCGTTCCGAAGGAATTCATGTTAAGGATTTTTACGTCAGAAAAAATACATAGTTCTTTGCCGGGTTTGCACCCACAACCTTGAGATCTAGAGGCTAGCATGTTACCCCTAGATCACGGAGGGCGACGTCTACCATACCTGGAGAACGAGATGTGGCGTCGGGCAACAAAATTCAACGAAGGGTTACCATTCGTTAGGTCTCTTAGGGATTATAGTCCCAGAAACCGCCGCTTCAGGCGATACCGGCTTCCCCGCATGGCTTGCGGGCATCCGCGGTAACAAAGGAGCACCTCCAACAGCTGCTACGGCTAAGCTCCTTACAATCCTTCAAGAGTTGCTTGGGCATCAAAATTTACGACCCCAAAAATAACAAGTTTTGTAAAATCATTACACCAGCGGTGCACAAGGGCCGTTGCACCATGACTGGCAACCGCTGAGGGGCAAAACTTGCCTCTTCCTGTCACTCCCCAACTTCATTTTCACCCGCCATCCTGTAAACCCCACATTCCCGTCAGAACGTGGTTAAGCTCTCTCAAAGAATAGGAACACGTATAACACTCCTCGGGCTGCCCTCAGCCTGCCAACTGCTCGTTGCGTTACTTTTTATTCATACTTGCACACTCTGGGGAGGAGAGGGAATAATCTTGGCTAGAGGAAAATCTCACCCCAACCGTGTATTGAACCGGGACCCATCCCACAGTAGCAAGTGCATTACAATTTTAATATTTATTGTAAAGCATTGTCATATTCAATAACGATAGTTTTAAATAGATGAGAATAAAGAAACCAAGTATCGTTCACTGAATCGTGGTCATCGTGAATGCAGGCTGACAAAAAATGACAGTTCCGATCGTAGCTGACGAGATAGACAGGCTGCGGCGGGAATCAGCATAACGTAGTAATGGTAGTCTTAAGGGCCATTAACCGTAGACGCACTGACATAGAATACAGACACAGAATTAAATGCACCATGAGCATTCTCAATGACAAAAGTAAACGTAGGACAATAACCAATCAGAAATTAAAACAAGCGAACTGCGCCTTGCGAGTGAATAGCAAACTGAAATGGCTGGCAGAGACGAGAGTGTGGCAGCATTCGTGTACACAGAGCCCAAATAGTATAAGACATCGAATTTCTGATTGTCTATAGGGGCATTTATAGGCCGTGTCTTCTGATATCCACTGGCCGCTCAGTCACTCTAATGGGGGAAGGAGGAGAGGTTGTAGCTTACTGTTGAAGTACACGTTACCTAATTTCACTTCCAGTTGAATAAGGTTGAGTTGACAAACGCAGATATAGAACACTCACCTGCAAGGTGACAGTATCAGCCAATAAAATAAAACATGACGTAGTCAAGTACTCTAAAAACGGTAAGGAATGCGGTGTACGGAACAAGACAGTGCCGGTTTCTTTCTGTGCCTTGTGTACAAGTAAACTAGAGTAGCCAATTATATTTTAAAGAACGGTCGTCTCGTCGCAGACGATGGTGGATTCATCCCCTTAATCAAAGACGAATTAACCAAGGAGATTTTCATAATCTCCTAAGCGAAATGACAGAGAATGATCCGCTGCAATTCAGAAAGTACATGAGAATGACTCCTACGCAATTTCATAATCTATTAACCCTAGTTGCGCCGCTCTTAAAAAAAATCTGATGTGTACCATTCACATGACTTTCTCCATATCCCTGCAACAAATAATTCTTAAAAAGCTTATACTTCTATTTACTTTATGCTAATCAGAAAAAATTAGCAGAAATAGTCTTATTACTCGCAACCTTGTAAGCAGAAGCGAAATAAGGGACAACCGTAGGTTAAAGTGATAGTCAAAAGCTGGTTGCTATGTCAATGAAGCTCCTTTGTTTATATGGATAGGAGTTGACAAGTTCCAGTATGAGAAAAGACATTTTTCATAGCAGAAACCAAAAATAAGGAATGTCACAAAAACGACAAACTCCACGAAAAAATGTATATAACATAAATTGTGTGTTTTAATGTGCTCTACATTTTTTGTGTAGTACGTTTTCGTCCATCTCTTACGGTTTAGCAGTTATTCAAAATTTAGTAAAATGCATCCAGAATAAACTACTCTTCAGAGGCTATTCCCAGAAAATTCAAGATATACATTTCATTTGTCAGGTAAATATGTTTAATATCCGAAATTTTAATCAAAATCGTTAGAGCCATTTTTGAGAAAATCAAAATTTTCGAAAAAAGTTCCTTGTAAAGGGTAGTTGGGGGTGGGGGGATTTTTCTCAAAATCTTCGTGTCGCATCCCTGGAAGATACTAAACTTAAAAACCAAGTTTGGTATTTTACCGACTTTTCGTTTTTGAGTTAATGTGTTCACAGGCACACGGACACACTGACACACACACACACACACACACACACACACACACACACACACACACACACACACACGGACCTTTTTGTGAAAATGTTTTTTTTTTGGATATTGGGGACCCTAAAACATATATTTCCGGTGAAATCTCGGTATCGAATTTTTGGTGGAGTGCAATACTTTCTCTATACACTATGTATATAGTGCGTATGGAGAAAGTAAAAAGTAGCAACCGAACTCCATTACCCGAAGCTCTCCGCCTCAGCGTGACATTACGGTAAACCATTTTAATAACACATCGAGCAGTGTTCTCATTGGTTGATTCCTACTTTGGTTGTTTACTTTGACTCAAAAGCTTGGCGTTTGCAAGCTTCTATGTTAACGTACTACGGTTATGTCTACGTCATTGCCAACGTAACCATCGTTAATGAGCATATACATATATTGGCTGCAAGCTTCAGCGTCTACGTTACGTCTATGATTGATTTTCGATGTGGCCCTTTACACATTCAGTAGGTCCATGATTTAACGAATTCTACGAACTTAACAAGCAGTTAATTTTCTGTGTAGAATATAGGTGTATTAAGCAACCTACTCCATCGGGCCATGACTGGACCAGTGGACTAGGAGAATCACATGAGATCAGTTCGCGTCGCGGTCTAACCATTCGTTAGCCATTGTTCTGAGCTTGTGACGTCACAACCGCGATGCTGTGTTTTAAACAGTCGAAAGATATTAACGTTTATGGGCAGTTTTACGTGGTTTCGAACAGTTTATAAAGCGTTAGTGATTGTGAAGCGTTGTTTTGCGTAAATGAGTGCATGTTTGGTGTCATTGCAATTACCTTCAGTTATGATGGCGTACATAACCTAAGATACCATTGTATGTTGAACAAGTGTATTTATTGACAAAACAATATCATACTGAACTTCAACAATCGCACGGAGACCGGACGTGCTTTTGTAGTACACAAAATAAAAAGCAATATTAAAACAACAACAACAACAACAAAGAATTAAAATAGTAAAAACGAACGTAAAAAGACAAAGATATTCAAATACAGCAATTTAAATATACAGCATAGAGTACACCTTATTCAGAAGCATAAATGTACCCTCCTATAATTGATAAATACACTTAAAAGAAATATATACATATAATATAACACAACAATGACATAAAATATATGTATGTAAGACATTGTTGTCACGTTTGTTTAGCTGTTCTTAACCCCCCCCCCCCTCTTCTCTATTGGCGGCCTTCTCAGATCTCAGCTGTCTTGCCTTAATATAATTTACCTAGCCCGTCCACGTCTTCCGTGCCTGCCAGTAGCGTCCAACATGCTTCTAGCTCTACATTCGCGGTAGTAAAGAATCGTAGTAAATATTTTTCCCGCCATTCCTCCGTACCCCTACATCTTGCCAAGATATGGGCCCACGACTTTTTCCCCGCAAATGGGACCATTCTCTACAGCAGTTTTTGTGCTCCTCCATGCTCCTAGTCTAATCCACGCGAGCCCATCTCTAATGAGTTTGGTACCTGTTTTGATGTGTTGCTCCATACCTCACTCCGATTTTAACACAGACTGTTCTTCTAATGAAACCTTCTCCGAGCATTGCGCAATTATTTGCTCTGTCAATATTACAGAGGCGGTTCTTAATTTTTCTCCAGATAATCCCCCTGTTTGCCTGCCCCGCAATCCAAATGTAACCCATCCCACCATTGTATGTTAGAGGACATTCACATGGCAGTGTTTTACAGGATACTAAGCGCGTTTTAACTGGTTTTGGACAATTTATAAACTGTGAGCGGCCGACGGCTTAAGCATTTTTGCAAAAATGAGTATATGATCGAGGAATTGCAATCACCTTAAGTTTTAATGGCTGGTTTAACGTAAGCTACCATTGTAATCTGTTGTAGGGTAGAGAAATTGAGAAAGGATTATTTTAAAGTTTTGTGTGTTTACAAGCCACATTAGCTATTATAGTGCGAGCTTCAAATACACACAAACACCTTCTTTTTAGTTTCTCTATATAGTACATGGTACATTGAAAAGGTGTTGCACTCCACCCAAAAATTCGATATCGATATTACACCGAAAACACACGTTTTAGGGTCCCCTGTATCCCCCCCGCCCAAAAACATTTTTAGCAAAAACTCCGTGTGTATATCTTCCAGGGATGCCTCACGAAGATTTTGAGGAAAAATCCCCCAACGCCAAACTATGTTTTACATGGAACAAATTTCAAAATGTTGATTTTCTCAAAAATAGCTCTAGCTTTAAAATACCGTACACTAAACATATTTATATGACAAATAAAATCTATATCCAGAATTTTCTGGGAATAGCCTCTAAAGACCTCTTTTGAGAATGAATTTTGTTGAATTTTGCGAAACTGGTAAACCGTAAGAGATAGACTTACTACACAAAAAATGCAAATAATATTAAAACGCACAATTAATGTCATATATGTTGTTTTTCGTGGAATTAGCCATTTCTGAGATATTCCTTGTTATTTGTTTCAGATTTAAAATACTTAAACATTTCTCACTCGGAAAGTTTTAAATTCCTGTCTCTACACAGAAACGGATTTCAACCATATGGCAACCGGCTTTTAAAAGATTTGGCTATAGTTTTAGTCTAGTGTACTTCCTTATTTTCCTTCTTCTTAAAGGGAAGCAAGTAATTTATCTCGATTGTCATATAGTAAATAGAAGAACGTGCTTTTTAACATAATTTGTTACAGTGATGTACAGAAGGTCATGTGAATGGAACACATTAGATTTTTCTAAATACATTAGTGTAACAATGTTTCATGGAATGTAAATTGGTTTGCGTTCACCCAAGCATTGTTGGCTCCTTTACTCTGAAAATGGCTGTAACTAAACATCTTACGTGTCAAATAATTTCACAAAACAAAGTACTTTATTATAATTATTTATTACTAAATATATTTAAAATTTGTTATGGAAATGAGCCGTTATGTTGCATTGTTAGCTAAAACGTGTTACTTGAAGTTGGCTCTTATACAGAGTGCTTCGAAAATTCAGTGACTAAAAATTGTTTTTTTAATAGAACACCTTGAATATCGTTTTATAAATGTGTGTTACTCTTAAACTGATTCATGAATTGTCATGTGTATATTTTTTCTTTCTCTGGCACCTACCTATACTAGATAAGGACAAATATTCCGGTCAAAAATTTAATGCTGAGAGCCGCTGAGGAAAAACAAAAATGAAAAAACAACAACACCGCTCCTTATGTGTTGTTGTTGTGTGTGCGTGTGAGTTTTATGTGTGTGTGTGTGTGTGTGTCTATCAATAGCATTAGTCAAAAACGGAAAATCTGATAAAAATCAACTTTGAAATTTAACCTGGTAACTTCTATGATTAGGATTACGATGGGGCCCCCAGAATATTGGCAGGGATCGGACTAAATCCTGTGGCCCTTTTTAACGTGACTCCAGGGAGAAGGTATAGGGGAGAGATCAAAAGGACGACCAGATCCGTATGACGACGAGCGCAAGCACCATCGGGGTCTCTAAAGATTACATGTTACAGATGGAACGCTTCCAACGCCACGAGCTTCGAGCTCCTGGCGGTCCCGCCGGAGGGAGTGCCATGACCCGAAGGCAAGTCCCGACCAAACAGTTCCGACGTCGCCAGGATAAACGTTTACAGCGCGCAAGTCACCATTCAGCCGCAACTCGCCGAACACCGTCACGTGGTCCTTCAACCCTGAAACAAATGACAAGGAAATTGTGGAACACGAATGGTGGACCGTAAGAATCCATTATTCACCGGGAGACCTGGGAAATCCCCGAAAAATCCATGGATCAAGCAGGCCTTTCACGAATATCAAAACCGCGACTTCCCAAATGTGGACAAGAGATGAAACCGCAGGAGCTTTCCCGCTCGGTTCGTATCTTCGAAATATACGACGTGTATATTTTCAAGTGAAACCTCCCCACTCCAAATCAAACTTTACATGAAAACTTATCGAAATATGGCTAAAGATTTTGAGTAAATTGACAAATATTTAAATAACTTTGAAGTCGGCTTTATTTTATGCAAAAGGTTAAAGGTTTAGTTAAATTTTGTATAACAAGTAAGCTATCAGAGATAGACAAGAGTATATCAATTCCACAAAAGATATAGATAGATCTCTGTAAGACACGCTAAGAATGTTTTTGTGTCAAAGCTATTTTCAACATAGCCATTATTATTATTATAAAAGACATCGCATTTTAAAAAAATCTAATGTGTTCCATTCACATGACTTTCTCTACATCTCTGTAACAGATTATTGTTAAAAAGCTTATGCTTCTATTTACTTCATGCTAATCGAGAAAAAAATTAGCAGAAATAGTCTTATTACTTGCTTCCTTGTAAGTAGAAGCGAAATAAGGGAGTACCATAGGTTACAGTGATAGTCAAAAGTTTGTTGCTATGTGACTGAGCTTCCTTTATATGAGAAAAGTATAAGTTTTTAAAGCTGAAACCAAAAACAAGGAATATCTCAAAAACGACCAACTCCACGAAAAAAAAATGTATATAACATAAATTGTGTGTTTTAACGTGTTCTACATTTGTTGTGTAGCAAGTTTTTATATATCTCTTACGGTTTAGCACTTATGAAAAATTCCGTAAATTTCATCCGGAATAAAGTAAGCTTCTGAGGCTATTCCCAGAAAATTCAAGATATACATATTATTTGTCAGGTAAATATATCTTTAATATACGATATTTTAATCAAAATCGCTAGAGCAATTTTTGAGAAAATCAAAATTATCGAAAAAAGTTCCATGTAAAGGGTAGTTGGGGGTGGGGGGATTTTCTTGAAAATTTTCGTGTAGTATCCTTGGAAGATACGAAACTTAAATGCCAAGTTTGGTATTTAACGGTCTGTTCGTTTTTGAGCTATGCTGTCCACAGACACACAGACACACACACGCGCAGCTTTTTCCAAAAATGCTTTTTTTTGGATTCAGGGGGACCCAAAACATGTATTTCCGGTGAAATCTCGGTATCAAATTTTTGGGTGGAGTGCAATACCTTCTCTATACACTATGTACATAGTACGTGTAGAGAAAGTAATACTGTCGCTATTCAATTGTTTACTGCAATTTTGATGAACGAATATGGAGTTCTAAGACCAGTACACAGACATGCGCTCTTAAACATTTGACTATTACTATTTCCTATACATAGTTATAATAAAATGTGTAATAAAGATATTTACGCAAACGTTTACAACAATTAACTTGAAGTAGATAAAATAATACATTTTGACAAGAAAATTTATGTAAAAGTAAGAATAGGTAACGAAAACCGCATCCATTTTTACTTTCTCTATATGTACTCTGTACATAGTGCATAGAGATGTTCTTGTATTCGATACGAGAATACGTATATGCTTTGAGACCCTCTGATTCCAAAAACAGCAGTTTTAGAAAAATGTCCGTGTGCCTATCTGTTAGTCAGTGTGTGTGTGTGTCTGTGTGTGTGTGTGTGTCTGTGTGTGTGTATGTATGTATATCTGTGTGTCTGTGGGCTGCATAGCTCAAAAATGAAAAGTCTGTCAAAACTAAATTTGGTATTTAAATTCAGTATCTTCCAAGGATGTGACACAAAATTTTCAAGAAAATGACCCCACCCCCTTTACATGGAAATATTTTCGAAAATTTTGATTGATTTTCTGAAAAATGGCAATAAAAATTTTGATTAAAATATCGTAAAATAGAGATATTTACATGTACATATCTTGAATTTTCTGGTTAATAGACTCTGAAAAACCTCTTTATTTTGTATGAATTTCGCGGAGCTTTGCATAACTGGTAGACTGTAAGAGATGGAAAAAAACTTACTTAACAAAAAATGAAGAGCTCTGAAAACATACAATTTATGTCATAAACATTTTTTCGTCGAGTTGGCCGTTTTTGAGTTATTCCTTGTTATTAGTTTCCGTTTTAAAGTACTTATCTTTTTTCATAGTGAATTTGTCAAATCCTGGCCATACAAACAAGGAGTTTCAATCATATAACAACCAGCTTTTAGAACATTCGACTACCGCTTTAGCCTATGGTACTCCCTTATTGCCTTTCTACTTACAAGGAAGCAAGTAATAAGACCATTTGTGATAATTTTTTCTAGATTAGCATGAAGTAAATGGAAGAATAAGCTTTTTAACAATAATTTATTGCAGAACTGAAGAGAAAGTCATGTGAATGGACCACATAAGATTTTTTTTTATGTTTTCCTCCAGCGTGAAATTCCCTCTGCGGATATAACAACATAGAATCATCATTTATTTTAGCAATTACTTTAGAAGTAAATTTTAAATATACCTCATTAGATAATTATTGCTAATTTCCCTTGAAACAGCATATATACGACCGCTCTGCCTTTAAAACTTCTCATAAAAAATTAGGATCATTGTTTATTTTAACTATTGCCTCAGAAGAAAATATCAAGTACCTCTAATTACCTGACATGGTTTGCTAATAGCTCTTGAATCAGGATATTTATGGCTTCATTGAGTATCTATATTGTCTAGAATGAGAGTGCAATTGGGGAAACAAGACAAAGATCTAATGTGTTGCATTCACATGACTTTCTCCTTATCTCTACAACAAAGCATTGCCAAAAAACTTATGCTTCTATTTACTTCAAGCTAATCGAGAAAAAATTAGCAGAAATAGCCTTAGTACTTGCTTCCTTGTAAGTAGAAGCGAAATAAGGGGGTACCATAGAACACGATAACTCAAAAACGGAAAGTCGGCACCAAACTTGGTATTTAAGTTTAGTATCTTCCAGGGATGCGAAACGAAGATTTTGAGAAAAAATTCCCCGACACCAAACTACTCTTTATATGGGACTTTTTCGAAAATTTTTATTTTCTCAAAAATGACTAACGATTTTGATTAAAATGTATAATGAAGATCTTTAAGTGATAAATAAAACGTATAACTTGAATTTTCTGAGAATAGCTTCTGAAGACTTCTTTATTCTCGATGATTTTTACGAAATTTTGCATAACTGCTAAACCGTAAGAAATGGGCAAAAACTTACCACACAAAAATGTAGAGCACATTAAAACACACAATTTATGTTGTATACATTTTTTCCTGGAATTAATTTTTTTTAGATATTCGTTGTTTTTGGTTTCAGTTTTGAAAAACAACTTTTCTCATACAGGAATTTGTCAACTCCTGTGCATACATACAAAGGAACTTCAGTCACATAGCAATCAGCTTTTGACTACCATATTAACCTATGGTAATCCCTTATTTCGTTTCTACTTAAAAGGAAGCAAGTAATAAGACTATTTCTACTAATTTTTTGTCGATTAGCATGAAGTAAATAGAAGCATCAGCTTTTTAACAATTATTTGTTGCAGAGATGTAGAGAAAGTCATGTGAATGGAACACATCAGCTTTTTTTTGTCTTTAATAATTAACCAGTTATTCTAAGAGAACACAGAGTTCACTCAGCATTAAGGAGACTTCGCGGAAACTTTGAAGATATAATCTTTTCATGGAAATATCTTAAACATATGGCATTTTAATCCAAATCAATACAATACTTTTTGAGAAAATCATAAATATTGTAAAATTTACATGTAAAGTGTAGCTAGGGGTGAGGGCGATTTTCTTGAAAAGCTTCGCACGGAGAAACAAGATTCGCATCTTTGGAAGAAGCTAAACTAAACAAAAACATGATGTTACACATTAACATTATATTCTCTACCTAATCTGCAACAAACTATTCTCACAAAAACTTGTTCTTCATCTATATCATGTTAATTAAACATTAGTAGAAATGGTTTTATTATATATGTTTTAGTTCAAGCGAAATAAGAGAGTACATTGGGCTAAAGCAAGCGTAAATTTTTTAATAGCCTGTTTTAATGATGTTAATTATGTTCTATTTTCATGATCAGGATGAAAAAGAAATAACGAGTATCATTTGAGAAGACTATAATTATTAGAAACTTAAACAAAACAAAACGAGGAATATCTCAGAAATGGTTATGTATTTCACATAAACTGTGTGTTTTAACGATATGTACGCTTTTTGTGCAGAAAGTTTTTTGTCAATTTCTTACGGTTTATCAGCTATACAAAAATAATCCAGAAAATATGACTCCAGAGGCTATTCCCAGAAAATGCGAATTATTTACCATATAAATATATTTAATCAAAATGTTAGAGACATATTTGAGAAAATAGTTTCAATGGGTTGGAGGGACTTTCCTGAAAATCCTCTTGCTATTCATGGAAGATGTGAATTTAAATGCTTTGTTACAAGTTTTATACTCAACGACCTTTTTTTTTTTGAGTTATTTTGTTCACAGATACACATACATACACGGACATTTTTCTAAAAATTGTTATTTTGGTTTCTGGTGTCCTAAAAACATATGTTTCCAATGAAATCTCTGTTTCGAATTTTGGGTAGAATGCAATACTTCTCTACGTACATTGTTCATGGCAGAGAACGTTAACATGTATCCCTCCTTTAAGCTATATTGTTCACAAACGGACAGGTAAGCACATAGAAATGCCATTGCATTTGATGAAATGCAAGTCATAGAGAAAGTACAAATTGAAAGAAGCATTCCAGATGCAAATTATAAACTCAAGTGCAGTTTTTTTCTCGTATAATGTGTTCTATACCAAATCTTGCAGTCCATCGCACTATGATCACCATTAAACACGCACAGCTAAGGTATAATGACGTGCTTGCGTAGACAGTATCAGGTTTCATTTGTTCGCTGAGAAAATCACAGTGGACGAGCCAAAATCGTTGTAACTTGAACCTACCTTGGTTTTTCCGCTAGCACCTGGCGATAGATAACACTGCCACGCTAAAAGCATGAAGTTCACTGGTGTCCTCCCAGTTTTATATTGCCTTATCAGCTACCGGTAAAAAGAAATGAGGGGCAGACATTTTAGATAAGGCGCTAGATTTCTCCACGACTACGCCTTTTTCCTAAATGAAAACGTAAATTCTAAAGGACAGCTTTTGGCATAGAAGTGGTAGAAGTTTCAAAATGAACAATTTTGAGTTGTAAAATACTAGTTTCTCTTTACAACAGATGAAGCCTTTGGATTTTGAGCTATTATGTAACCAGTGACCTTTTTTTAAATTCTCCCAAATTTTTATAAATTTAAATTAAACCTTGAAATAAATAAATATATACAAGGTGGTTCACCTGTCCCTTATTCTCTGGTTTTATGCAACCCGTAGATTACAGTCTAACCTGAAAACATCGTTCCCGAGACCCATCTTCTACACACCAAGTTAAAGTTAAACAATAACATATTTGGTTAACGCGCGCTGTTAGTTTGCGTTCCAAGATACTCGATTCAGATTCGAATCTAACCAAAATGTTGACAATTCTCCCCCCCCCCCCTGCTTTCTTTCTTCCTGATTTGGCACACAGCTAGATGGGATATCAGAACATTGTTAACTTGCTTATTTGTTTCTTTTATTGTTTTCTTTATTTATGTTTATTCTAACTTTATCAGTCCAGTATTATTTAAAGTCTTAGTGAAGTTTCTTTTTTAAAACAATTAGAATGAAAATTAAGGATCGAAAACTAAAGAACAGTGAAAATAAACTGCCGTTTGTTCTTAATTCATATACCTTTTAGTTTACACCTAAATTTATTAGTGTGATAAACACTGAATTAACTTTGCAACTTGATGGATAATACATAAAGAAAAAAAACTGAACGCGAACCACTGACACGCGGGAGATGATGAGGAACATGAAATTAAGCAGTTGAGCTAAAATCATTGCGTCCGCTTGTTCCGTCAGAACTTGTAGGTATAGTGTCACACATGGCTCCCTCTCCGCTTCTCATCTCTTTAACCTCCAAACGTTATAATTTACGTTGCAGAACATATGTCAGAGATCCTACTGATATAATATGTACTGTAACAGGAGTTATTAAGCGCATGCTTTTGGAATGGACGTAACTATTGCTGCTAAGGTCTATTTTCCTATGAAAATAACATTCGATTTGTGTGGTTACCAAAAGGTCGACAAGCACGGTAATTTCGACCTTATTGCTTTCAGATTATGAAGTGTTGCCTATCTCCAAAAATAATAAGGGACAGGTGAACCACCTGGTATATATGTGTATATATAAGAACAAAACTGTGAATAGATATTTTAACAAAAGAATATTGTAACTTGCTAAAAGCACATCCGGTGAGCAACCTGACATATCTAGTCCTATCTACAAAGGCTCTAAGTAGCTTTCTCTCATATCAGCTGCACTTTGTTTACACATTGTGTCGGCGTCTTAGACTCTGAAAGAGGATTTCCGATAAATGCTTATCCTTGTCAATCAAGCAGTACGTATGTATCTTATTCTTGCCGTTTGCATTATCAGTAGCTAAGATGCTATTACATAGATATTTAATGAGTCGATTAGTATCTGATTTCTTCACGACCTACTTGATTAGACAGGAAATAATGGAGGAAAAGTGTCAGACACTGCATAAAGGCAGTGAAACGGAATGGTTATGGAATAAAATAAACGCAATAATGTACCTATCAGATGGAATAGACGGAGGTAAATCTGTTATTGAGCAGTCATACAACTTTCTCTATACGTCAATAGTTCACAGACGTACTGAGGTCGATATGGAGACTGCTCCAAAAGTGTACAACTACTTACAAAAATCTCATCCTTAGAAGACACTAAACTTAAATACCAAGTTTCGTATTTTACTGACTTTTCATTTTTGAGTTATCGTGTTCAGTCTCACGGACACACATATAACACACAGACCTTTTTCTAATTTTGTTTAAACAGGGAACCCTAAAACGAGTATTTCCGGTGAAATCTCGGTATCGAATTTTTGGGTGGAGTGCAATACCTTCTCTAACTTTGTATTGTGTATTATGTATAGAAAATAAAAACTATGTTTTTTATATAAATTCCTTGATTTTAAGTAAACACTTTGAAAACAAAAAAAAAAAAAAACAAAAAACAACGAAATTTACAATACAACATGGCTGTAAAGAAAATTCACGTATACCTAGGTAATCTTAATATCGCAGAGCGCAATGGTTCACCAAGGTGTGCTGGAGTGAGCAAGAAGCAAGATAGAAAAAAACAAAAAAACTTGGCATGGCAGTTATTGTAACGTGTGTAAAAATAAAAACAGCAACTAAAAGAAATGGCAACTCCATAGTTCAGACCTTTAAAATTTGTCTTGGAAAAATCTAACGCTGCATTCAGATAACTTTATCTGTGCTGTAGCAAACTAATCTTTCAGAAACGTATTCTTCTATTTCCTTCATGATATCAAGATAAACATTAGTAATTCTTTTTATTTCCTTGTACAAAGAGAGTATGGACAGGGTGACTCAAAAGAATGGGAAATTTTTAAAAAGATTGTGGCAAAACTGAGCGATAGATAGCACCGAATGACATTCAGAAGGCTGCTCACACGGCCTTGCCATTTAGTAAACATGGAGCAATGGAACGGTGTACCTTTGCGGTAAGAGCCTATTACAGGAATGGAAGCCCATGAGCCCGATTTTCCTGCAAACTGTTGGTTTCAGCAAGACGGAGCAACAGCACATATCGATGTAAGCTCTCCGACGATTGTTTTGTAACCGTGTCATTTTAAGGCACGGTGACATTGCATGGCCCCCAAGATCGCCCGATCTGAGAGCTTGTGACTTTTTCTTATGGGGCCACCTTAAGAGCGTGGTTTGCCGCACTCGACCTGCTACCAACGAAGAAATAAAGAAGAATAAGAGGGGAACTCTCCAAGATTCCTGTTGAAAAGTTAAATCGAGCCATGCAAAACGTTCCCTTCAGGTTTCAGGAATGTGTGCGCCGAGAAGGAGCTAATCTATCAGATGTGATATTTAAGAAATAAACATGATTGTGATATTCAATAATGGCATACTCTGTATTATATATTGACATAAATAAATATGTGTAAAGTAATTTTGCTCATCCATTAATCTCCATTCCAAAATTTCCCATTCTTTTGAGTCACCCTGTGCCTTAACCTAAAACGATTGTCAATTTTTTTAAAAGTCGCCCGCTTTGTGTTGGTACTGAATATTCGTTCTCTTTGCTTGACAAGATGAAAAAAACACGAATAATGACTTCCTATTTGAGAAATGTATAAGTATTGGAAAATTTATATTCTTTGTGGTACGTTTTGTGTATAACTTATGGTTTACCAATTATGCAAAAGTCATTCAGAATCAAGAGGTCTTCGGAGGCTATTTCCAGGAAATTCAGAATATTTTATTTGTGGTATCTTTAATGTATCTTTTTAATAAAAATCCTTACAGCTATTAATTTCCGGTATCTTTTCCATGAGAAGGATAGATTGGGTGGGGAATTTTTCATAAATGTCTTCGTGTTGTACCCTTGGAAAGTGCTGAACTTGAATTTCAAATCTGGTGTGTAACTGGATGAGTTTTATGAAATTTTGCATAACTGCTAAACCGTAAGAAATGACAAAAACTTACCACACAAAAATGTAGAGCACATTAAAACACACAATTTATGTTATATACATTTTTTTCGAGGAGTTGATCGTGTTTGAGATATTCCTTGTTTTTGGTTTTAGCTTTCAAAAACTTGTACTTTTCTCATACAGGAATTTGTCAATTCGTGTCCATACAAACAAAGGAACTTCAGTCACCTAGTAACCAGCTTTTGACTTCACTTTAACCTATGATATTCCCATATTTCGCTTCTACTTACAAGGAAGAAAGTAATAAGGCTATTTCTGTTATTTTTTTTTCTCGATTAGCATGAAGTAAATGGATGTATAAGGTTATTATCATTAATTTGTTACACAGAAGTAGAGAAAGTCATATGAATGAAACACATCAGATATTTTTTAATACAGCGGACCCTAAAACATATATTTCGGGTGAAATCACGGTATCGAATTTTTGGGTAGAGTGCAATACCTTCTCTATACACTATGTGCATAAAACGTGTAAAGAAAGTAAATGGCAGACATTTACAATCGAAATATACCATTTTACTTTCTCTACAAGTACTATGTACAGTGTATAGAGAAAGTATTGTATTGCACCCAAAAATTCGATACTGAGATTTCACCGGAAATATAGGTTTTGGTCCCCCCCTGAATACAAAAACAAGTTGAAAAGGGTCCTTGTGTGCACTAAACTGTAAGAAATAGACCAAAACTTACCACACAAAAAATGTAGAGCACATTAAAACACACAATTTATGTTATATACATTTTTTTCGAGGAGTTGATCTTTTTTTAATTATTCCTTGTTTTTGGTTTCAGCTTTGAAAAACTTGTACTTTTCTCATACAGGAATTTGTCAAATCGTGTCCATACAAACAAAGGAACTTCAATCACCTAGTAACCGACTTTTGATTTCACTTTAACCTATGATAGTCCCATATTTCGCTTCTACTTACAAGGAAGCAAGTAATAAGACTATTTCTGCTATTTTTTCTCGATTAGCATGAAGTAAATAGAAGAATAAGCTTACTAACAATAATTTGTTACACAGAAGTAGAGAAAGTCGTGTGAATGGAACACATCAGATTTATTTTGTTACTTATAAATCTAAAAGTGACTCTCTAAAAAATAAATGTTCTGCGATTTAAGTTGAAAGCATATTACCATTCTTCATTTGTTTATACTGTTCCTACATATCAACACGGACTCTAGTACAAGCCTGGGAACCCCCTTTAATTCCTTCAAAAGTTACGCTGATATGCAAGAGGAGAAGTGAGAGTGACCTTTGTTCTTACAACGCTACTGAGCGTCGTGTGCTTGGATTTACCCCGCGGAGTTCTACAACTTTTGTAGCGCACGAAGGTTATCTGTAAACTAAAATACATGGTACGTTTTGGTGTAAATATTTTAATATACCCCACTTTAATCAAACATCTTAGAACTATTTTTGAGAAGAACCAAAATTTCAAACATTTTACCCCTAAAGGGTAGTTTAGGGTGGGGAAATTTGCTTGTAAATATTCGTGTCGCATCCTCGTGATACTAAACATAAATACCAAGTTTGGTATTTAACGATCTTTTAATTTTTGAATAACGCTCTCCACAGCCACACACACACCTGGACATTTTTCTAAACATTCTTTCTTTGGAATCAGGGACCTCAAACCATGCATTTCCATTGAAATCCCGATATCGAATTATTGGGTGGAGTACAATACCTTCTCTACACACTATGTACATAGTACGGGTATAGTAAGTAAAAATGCTTTGTTGACTTTAGGGGCTCAAAACATATAGGTACTTCCAATGAAATCTCAATATAAAATTGTTTGGTGGAATACAATACTTAACTATGTAAACTAGAAACACTTTTTATGTTAATACTAAGATTATAATAATAGATGTGGGTTTATTATTTGTAGAGAAAATCATGTAAGCGTCAGATTTGTTTTGAGCACAACTTAACAATTTTGTTTAATAAGCAGCTCAGAAGCAGGGCAAAAGAAAATTTTAATTTTAGTAATTATATGGAGAAAAGGATTAACGTATGGAAGCGCACAAAGCTAAAAGGGAATGTTCATAAGGACAGGATATTCGAGAAACTAAATAAAGAACATGAAAATGTTTACAGTGATTTATGGATGACAACAAAGGCATGTGAAAACGAAGACAGAATGGCGGATGTAACTGAGAGTGTATACATGCTGACTTTTCTTTTATGTTCTGGTGTAATGCCAGAAAACAACTGCAGTCTGCCGGCAGAGAGTTAAAAATACTGCCAATGAAACCACACTTAAAATAGCATTACTTTACTTGAAATATCCTTAAAATGCAAACACAATTTTAGTATACATATAACAATCAAGCAATTGGAATGTTTCGGGTATACAGAATTAATTCTTTACCACTTATGGTAAGTAGAGGAAGTATTATATTTCACACAAAAATACCATATGGAGTTTCAATAAGGTTCCCCTGGATAAAAAAGAAATTAGGAAAAAAGGACTGAGGTATTCTATTGAAATGGCATTTTCTGCCTATTTGCAACAAATTATTCTTACAAAAGATTATTCTTCTATCTTCTTAATGCTAATCAGAATGAAGATTAACATAAATAGTCTTATTACTTATTTTCTTGTAGGTACAAGAGAAACAAGGGAATACACTGGACTAAGGCGGTAGTCAAATCTTTTAGAATCTGGTCGCTAAGATGACATTAAAATTCCGTTCTGATTGCATGATCAGACTAAAAAAAAGGAAAAAAAAAAAAAAAAAGACAGAAAAAAGAAAACCGAATGGTCACTTCCCATTTACGAAAAGTGTAAATTATTGCTAAATATTAAACAAATAAAAAGGAATATCTAAAAAATAGTAAACTACACAAAACCAAAAATCTGATGTGTTCCATTCACATGACTTTCTCTACATCTCTGCAGCATATTATTGCTAGAAAGCTTATGCTTCTATTTATTTCATGCTAATCGAGAAAAAATTAGCAGAAATAGTCTTATTACCTGCTTCTTTGTAAGTAGAAGAGAAATAAGGGAGTACCATAGGTTAAGGTGATAGTCAAATGCTGGTTGCTCTGTGACTGAAGTTCCTTTGTTTGTATGGACAAGAGTTGACAAATACCTGTATGAAAAAAGTATAAGTTTCTCAAAACTGAACTAAAAATAAGGAATATCTCAAAAACGATCAACTCCACGAAAAAAGAGTATAACATAAATTGTGTGTATTAACGTGCTCTACATTTATCGTGTAGTAAGTTTTTGTCCATCTCTTACGGTTTAGCAGTTATTTAAAATTCCGTAAAATTCATCAAGAATAAAGTACTCTTCAGAGGCTATTCCCAGAAATTTCAAGATATACATTTTATTTGTCGGGTAAATATATTTAATACACGATATTTTAATCAAAATCGTTAGAACTATTTTTGAGAAAATCAACATTTTCGAAAAAAGTTCCAAGTAAAGGGTAGTTGGGGTGGGGGGAATTTTCTCAAAATCTTCATGTTGCATCCCTGGAAGATACTAAACTTAAATACCAAGTTTCACAGACACACGGACACATGGACACACGGACACATGAACACACATACACACCGACGCACACACGGACCTTTTTCCGAAATTTTTTTTAGATAAAGGGGACCCTAAAACATATATTTCCGGTGAAATCTCGGTATAGAATGTTTTGGTGGAGTTGACAAATTCCTGTATGAGAAAATTATAAGTTTTTTAAACTGAAGCCAATCACAAGGAATGTCTCAAAAACGATCAACTCCACGAACCTACATTGTGTGTTTTAACGTACTCTACATTTTTTGTGAGGTAAGTTCTTGTCAATATCCTACGGTTTATGCAAAATTTCGTAAAATTCATCCAGAATCAAAGTCTTCAGAGGCTATTCCCAGAAAATTCAAGATTTACATTTTAATTTTCAGGTACATATCTTTAGTGTACAACATTTTAATCAAAATCGTTAGAGCCATTTTTGAGAAAATCAACATTTTCCATGTAAAGGGTAGTTGGGGGCGGGGGATTTTCTTAAAAATTTTCTTTTCGCATCATTGGAACATACCAAATCTAAATACCAAGTTTGGTATTCAATGGTGTTTTCGGTTTTGAGCTATGCTGTCCACAGATACACAAACACACACACGGACCGTTTTCTAAAAATCTGATGTGTTACACTCAAATGACTTTCTCTAGCTGCTGTACAAACCTCCTACAAAGATTATTCTTCTTCATACACAATGCCAATCAAGATAAATGTTAGCAGAATATTATTACTTAGTTCCTTATAAGTAGAAGGGAAAAAACAGATACTGCCCGTGTGAGAAAACTTTAAGTACTTCTCAATTAAAACCAATAACAAGAAATATCTCGAAAACGGTTACCTCCACAACAAAAACGTAAAGGACAAAAATTGTGTATTTTGTCATGAGGTGCATTTTCTGTGTAGTACGTTTTTTTTTTTTTTTTTTCTATCTCTTACGGTTTAGCAGTTAAGCGAAATTCAGCAAAATTCATCCAGAATAAAGAGGTCTTCAGAGGCTATTCCCAAAAAATTCGAGGTATACATTTTATTTCGGACATAAATAGCTTTAATATAGGGGATTTTAATCAAAATCGTTAGACCCATTTTTAAGAAAATCAACATTTTCGAAATTTTTTCCAAGTAAAGGGTAGTTTGTGGTGGGGGATTTTTTTGAAAATCTTCGTGACGCATCCTTGGAAGATACCAAACCTAAATACCAAGTTTGGTGTTTAACGGTCTGTTAGTTTTGGGGCTATGCTGTCCACAGACAGTCACTCACACACACACACACACACACACACACACACACACACACGGACTTTTTTTAAAAATGCTTTTTTCCGACTCAGGGGACCCCAAAACATATATTTCCGGTGAAATCTCGGTATCGAATTTTGGGTGCATTACAATACCTTCTCTATCCCTATGTACATTGTATATATGGGGCTAGAGAAAGTAAAAATGCTTTTTTTTTTTTGCATTCAGGGGGATCCAAAACATGCATTTCCAGTGAAACCTGGGAAAAATTAATTTTTAGGTGTAGAGAAAGTAAAAAATATTGGACATAAATTGTTTGTTTAACGAGATTTAGAAGGGTTGTTAAAAAAAGAATGTTCATACTGTTTTGACAACATATATTTACTCACTCTTATAGTTTTAAAAATAGTTCCTTTTGGATACGATGCACCTGTCTCAGAAGTTCTGTCAATCTGTAAAACATGCTTAATCATTTTGAAAGTTCCTTCAGAATCGCCTTCACTATTGCTTTTGATGATTGGAAAATGTCTCTCTAGAAGATGCTTTTTCATATTAGAGGACAGAGGAAGGTCATTTGGGGACTATAGGGTGGGTGGGGGACGTACTTAATAGATTTTTCAAAATGTTCAGTAACAGCATTTGCGATATACGGTCGTGCATTATCATACTGCAGCATGGGTTTCATGGATATGTGGTTTTTGCGTCTAATATGCTAACGTGAACTAGCAATGCTTTCAGGACATCCTGTAGTATTGTCCAGTTGTTGATATGTGTGTAGAAACAGCATGCTGATAAATCACTCCATGGATATAGGAAATATAAAGCGACCATAACGTTCCCAGCAAAAGCAAACTTTTTTACTTTGGTGATGTAGAAGATTTCCACTGAGCATTACTGCTTTCTCTCTGGATCAAAATGATAGAGCCAAGCTTCATCAACTTCATTTGCATGCTTAAGCAAGTGTCCTTTTGTTCAGTTATCAGCAATCTTAAGTTTTCTGTCACCAAAGCGTGGGTGACCTTCAAGGAAATGTTCAATGTTTCAAAGTGTTCGTAAGGTTATTCACCGATCCTCTCTCAGAATGACAGCAGTGGTGTTGAAGTTAACTTCTGTAACTGGATCCCCGGGTCCATCTTCCTTTGTAATTGATTGCCTCCCCTCTTTAACTGCTTTCGGTCTTCAGGGAAGAACAGATTCTCAATAAGCCTGAAGATTTTTGAGACTAAAACACAATTTCAAAACCACATATTTATTGTTCATCACATGTCAGTTCCATTTGTGCGGCAGGCGATACTAAACATTCTCAGCTTGGTCGCCTCTCATAGACCAGGAGTGCCAACAATGAAAGAAACAACAATGTGGCGTGTTTTATTGGCACATCAGCAATTTCCAAAACATTGTTTTTTTTTAATGTATTTTTTTTATGTCGCTTTAAATTACAAAGTAGTCATATCGCGACATGTTTTAATGGTGCCATTTACAAACAATTGACATTGGTAAACACAATTTCATGAATAATATTATATTTCGTTATACATACATTCGTTATTATATGTTTTAATTTTTGTAAAATGTATTGTTATGTGATATATATATATATATATAAAGCGTATTAGATCATTCTTTCCCGCATCTTTTTCATTTGTAAACAACAATGTGGCATGTTTTATTGGCACATCACTAATTTCTAAAACGTTCGTTATTACATGTTTTAATTTTTGTAAAATGTGTTGTTATGTGATACATATAAAGCGCATTAGGTCATTCTTTACCACATCTTTTTCATTTGTAAACAAAGGGTCTTACATAATAGAAGACTAACAATATATATTTAATTCAAAATCTTCTCGGGCTTCTAGCCAGGTAAAAACTTGGCTTGACACCAACGTTTCAAAGAAGTGCATCTTCCTCGTCTTCAGGGTGAACTGATGCCCGAGAAGATTTTGAATTAACACGTCGCCAGGAAAGCTTTAGTTCTTATTTTAATATATATTTGTTTCCCATATCATGCATGGAGCCAGGTACATATTGCTAAACTTATGATGACTTCTCTTAAAATTGCTATCGGAGGAATCCTATGGTTGGAGTGATTTTATATAAAACATTCCAAAATATTAAGGAGAATATGGTGTTCTAACATGCAATGGAAGATACATAAGAGTGACGCATCTGCTCATATTTCTTTTCTTAAGTGAAGTATCGCTTGCCATCCAAATATTTAATACCGAGATTACATCGGAGATACACGTTTTGAGACTATTTAAATAAAATAATGGGATTTAAAAAGAATGTAAATGGCATGTTATTTATGGACGCTCTTTAACTGCTGTGATTCTCAGCGTCCCATTCTAAATTGGGTGTGAAAGACCGCTTAATTTTGCTCAGAGGCCTCTCTATCAGGCTTGAGGTTTTTTTACGTGCCGTAAATCTACGACACGGGACCAACGGCTTTACTTCCCTTCCGAAGGAAGCCACACTAAGAACTTTTACACCTGAAAAAAAATCCATCGTCCTCCACCGGGTTCAGAAAAAGGTCTCTCTCTATCTCTTTCGCTCTCTCTCTGTCGCTGTGTGCGTGTGTGTGTGTGTGTGTGTGTGTGTGTGTGTCTCTATCCACATATTTTCGTATCTGTCTATGAACAGTACAACTCAGAAACAAAAAGATGGTTAAATACTAAATTTGATATTCAAGCTCAGAGTCTTGCAAAACTGCGAATTAAGATTTTCAAGAAAATCTTCCTTCCAAACTCCCTTTACATTATCATTTTGCGTTATTTTATGTTTTCAAAACTGTTCCCACCGGTTTTATTAACATTTATATGTTTTAAAATGTGCACATGGCAAATAAAATGTATATTTCAAAATTCTAAGTATAGCCTCTGAAGTCATTTTCAGTCTGAATTGCTTTTATAGCTCAATTGCCCCGTAGTTTGCAAGTGCAGCTATTTTTTGGAGCGTTAAAAGAGTTACAGAACTCCTCAGGGCTATTTCAAGTTAATGGCCGCCAGTGGAGTACTGGCGAGAGCGATCTTCGTTTTACCACTCGCAATGAACGCAACCTGCTCACAGTCTCCGCTGATAGCAAAACGTATAAAGCGAAGGTCACTCTCACCAGTTGCGGGTTTTAATTTGAAATAGCCCCGTTTCGTTCTACAACTCTTTTAACGCATGAAGGGATGTCTGCACACGTCAAATAGGGGAGTTGGGCCACCTGATATGACTGGTAAACCATAAGAGAAACACAAAGTCTTGCTGTACAAAAAAATTGGATGGCTTTAAACCACGCATACAGATAGGCCATTTTTGTAGCATTAACCGTTTCCGCGATATCCATTATAGTTTCGTTGAATGTTCAAGTACCAATATATTTTGAAGCTATTGTTTTTTACCAAGATCTTTTAAATCGAAGACTTCACAAAGCTTTAGAATGCTGACAATACCTTTACTCTTCTTTTTTCTCTGTATACCTGCAATTATCAGGGAATGGTAAACAAAAAAAAAAACAAAAAAACAAAAAAACAAAAAAAAAAAAAAAAAAAAAAGAGGCCTAACCTCCCAAAAGAATCAACTTTTCCCAAATTTGTTTACTTTTAGTATATAGGCCGTTTCAAAACGACACCAAACGAAGATAGCAGCCGATTAGCTTACACTTTGACTTGTCCGAAACTTGATGTCGCAACTTTCAAACTCTTCTTTTTAAATGTGTGTTTAAAAATCGTACACATTTGAGATTAGGCAGCGAAGGAACAATGGTTTTCATACGCCACATAAACAATGTCAGAACGTGTTATGCGAAACACACAACAAAACCCAGATGCTACGTTTTCTATTACTAAGGTGACCTGTGCCGCTCCGGCATCAAAACATGCCTACACCACGCGACTGGGACCTTCGCTACCAACCGGCATCTTTCTTGGAGTGGGCCAGGCACGTGCGATTTGGTTATGTACGACTGCCTAATCCATGGTGATTTTATGGCGGTTTTTGTATGTGCCGAATTTAGAGCTGAAAATTATATTCACGTATCATGTACGTTATGACCAACAAGGTCCATATCTTCTCTTCCTGTATTATTCTAAAACTACATAGATTCTATTTAAAAGTAAATGTGTAATGAAAGTTTATCTTGATTTATAAGAAGCAGATGCAAGATTATTATCCTATAACAATACTTTGTAGAAGAAGCAGCAGAGAAACTGAATGAAGCATAAAAGAAATGTTCCTTCTAATTCATTACCAGTTTACCAGGCAATGAAAAAAAAAACAAAAAAAAAAAACAGGGCATCTGAGAGTAACAGAATGAAATTAAAGAGTAAATAATAATAACAACAACAACAACAACAAATTTATTTGCTATGAAATATCATTGAACAATAAACTATGTCAAAGTGAGTATAAGATGCATCAATTAAGTACTCCTTAAAATAAATTTCATTCAGATGTGCATTTTGAAACCAACGTATAATAAGAATAACAATGGCTTTGAACTCCACTTTTACGTGAAAAATGCTGTGAAGTTACTAAATGAAAGGTGCATTTCATTAATTTGGAACATAGTTTCCGACTTAACTTGCATTAGTCTCAATTTGTCATGGAAACAAAATTATTTGTCTTCGACTGCGGCAGCCCTATATATCATTTTTACTTTCTCTAGCCCCGTATGTACAATGTACATAGGGAAGAGAAGTATTGTATTCCACCCAAAAATTCGGAAATGTATGTTTTAGGATCCCCTGAATCCAAGAAAAGCATTTTCAGAAACAGGTCCATGTATGTATGTGTGCCTGTCTGTCTGTCTGTGTGTGTAGGTCTATGGACAGCATTGCTCAAAAACGAAAAGACGGTTAAATACCAAACTTGGTATTTAAGTTTAGTATCTTCCAAGGATGTGACACGAAGATTTTCAAGAACATCCTCCCAGCCCTAACTGCTCTTTACATGGACAAATTTTCGAAAATTGTGTTTTTCTTAAAAATGGCTCTAACAATTTTGATTAAAATACCACATATTAAAGCCATTTCTATCACAAATAAAATGCATATATTGAATTTTCTGGGAATAGCTTGTAAAGACCTGTTTATTCTGGATTAATTTTGTTTAATTTGGCATAACTAATAAACTGTACGTGGCAGACAAAAACTTACAATACAAAAAATGTACATCTTATTAAAGTACACAAGCTATGTCATATATTTTCGTCGTGGAGCTTACCGTTTTTGAGGTATTCCTTGTTATTAGTTTCAATTGTGAGGTACTTATACTTTTCTCAAACGCAGGTGTCAGTTTTTCTTTTGTTCTATTCCTGGCCAAGCAAAGAAGCGATTTGCAATAACAATCGCATAACAACGGCTTTTAAAACATTTGACTTTCAGTTTAGCCTAGTGTATTCCTTTAGTTCTACTCTACTTATAAGGAACTAAGTAATAAATTCTGCTAATGTTTATCTCGATTAGCATTGTGTTGAATGAAGAATTATCTTTCGTAAGAAGTTTGTTTGTAGAGTAGCTAAAGAAAGTCATGTGAGTGTGACACATAATATTTTTAGAGTATGTGACTTATTGCCTATCTGTGTCCCACAGACACACATTTCCAGTAAGCAATTAAAAGGAGCTAATATAAATTTTGAAAAGAGAAAAATGAAGTACTTTCGAGCAGGTTTGTGGATATAAAGTACCTTCCCAACTACTATGACTTCTATTGATACCAAAGGCTTCTGACTAAAACAACTTCCATTTGAGATAGAGTTTCTAAAAATGCACACTTAAGAGGTGGGAAGTCAAGATCACCTATATAATGGCAAAAGAGAAAATGTTATTGGTGGAAGCATCACCTTTAAAGTGAGCTTTTTCCTTTCCCTTTTCTCACTTTTTTATATGAGAAAACGTGCAACACTCGACAGTGGTGAAAACGTGGCACGCTTTAGATAATTGGAAAGTATTTCTTGCGGAGAAGAGCTGCAGGGCATGGCACGGACTCCTGTTTAAACAGCTGTTCCTGTGCACTCTTTTGCATTTTATTCAAGTTTACTCTTGTATCAACTTACACCAGCGACATTTTCAACCCATCTGCCTTGGTGGATATTGTATTTCAAAAATATTTGTGATTGGTATTGTTAATATTACTTCCTCTGCCCTTAGCATAAGGTAGCGAAAGTATCAATTTGATACTTCAGGATGTCAGGATTTTATAAAAATAGTTTTGAGATTCTCTCAACTTCTGAAAGAAGTTTGACCAAAAATAATGTAAAAAGCCCTATGTGTTCCATTCACATCACTCTCTCTAGCTGTTTCTCAAACACCACTTCTTATGAAATATACGATATCGTATTTATTCTATCGACATCATGCTAATTAGAGAATCCTCCGGTTTCCCCCGCCACTCATTCCACTAATTACTCCATCATCACCTTTCCTAACATCTATTTCGCTTGCATTTCATTTATACGAAACAATTGAAATTCGCTTCTGATTTGCAGAAGAGGGACGAAAAGAAAGATGGTATCCCGTTATCCCGTTTGAGAAGAGCTTAAGTAGTTTAAAACTGATCATCCACTTCCTCACGCTTTTGCCTGGCTACGGGCTGACCACTCGTTCCAGATTCTTCATTATGTGGTTACGTGCCGTTGGCTCCTCGACAAGCTTCTGACCCCTAGGCATCCGCTTGTAAGTCCTAGGGGGTGTCAGTCCTAAATACGGAGAGGATAAGCCGACTACGAAAAAACAAAAGGGTTTTGGTCTACCTCTTACGGTTTACCAGTTATACAAAAGACATCCAGAATGAAGAGGTCTTCAGGGGCTGTTTCCAGGAACTTCAAGATAGGCATTTTATTTTTAATTTCTCTACACGTACTATGTACATAGTGTATAGAGAAGGTATTGCACTCCACCAAAAAATTCGATACCGAGATTTCACCGGAAATATATGTTTTAGGGTCCCCCTGTATCCAAAAATAGTATTTTCAGTAAAAGGTCCGTGTGTGTGTCCGTGTGTCTGTGAACACGACAACTGAAAAACGAAAAGTAGGTAAAATATCAAACTTGGTATTTAAGTTTAGTATCTTCCTGGGATGCGACACGAAGATTTTGAGAAAGATCCCCCCACCCCAAACTACCCTTTACATGGAACTTTTCTTAAAATTTTTGATTTTCTCAAAAATGGCTCTACAATTTTGATTAAAATTTCGTATATTAAAGATATTTACCTGACAAATAAAATGTATACCTTGAATTTTCTGGGAATACCTCTGAAGATTACTTTATTCTGGATGAATTTTACGGAATTTTGAATAAATGCTTAACCGTAAGAGATAGACAAAAACTTACTTTACAAAAAATGTAGAGCACGTTAAAATACACAATTTATGTTATATACATTTTTTTCGTGGAGTTCATCGTTTTTGAGATATTCCTTGCTTCTGTTTTCAGCTTTGAAAGCCTTTACTTTTCTCATACAGGAATTTGTCATCTACTGTCGATACAAACAAAGGAATTTCAGTCACATAGCAACCAACTTTTGACAATCACTTTAACCTATGTCACTATCCTAATTCGCTTCTACTTACAAAGAAGCGAGTAATAAGACTATTTCTGCTAATTTTTTCTCGATGAGCATGAAGTAAATAGAAGCATAAGCTTTTTAACAATAATTTGTTGCAGAGATGTAGAGAAAGTCATGTGAATGGAACACATCAGATGTTTTTTCCTCTTGACACACTGTTTTACAGATCTCTTGTATATATTACAGATGCTTGTAAACAACTTACTTAGGACACATATCTAAAAGAATATGTACATTATTTGTATGGATTTTGTATTTCAATTGGATGAATTTTAATTTCATTTTATGTGCCTATGTGATACTGGAATTGAGCAAGGCAGGATCACATGCAGCTAATAACATGCAACAAAAGGAAATTTCACGTATCACTGGCACTCCAAACTCTAGAGCTGCCTGGCTAACAGCGGATAATTAAAACTTTGCGATGTATGTCGCCCAGTGCGCTCATTCTATACAGTCGACCAAAATGTAGCACATTTAGGAATTTAGATGATGCGTTCGTTAAAGTAATACTGTTAGTAGAGAGCGCTAGAGTAGGTCAGAATAGAGAAGTGGGTGATGCATTCCTATATTGATTGACGATGACTACTAATACAGTTCCAAAGTTCGGCGTTCTATGTCGTGATCTTTGGTTTTATTTATTTATTTATTTACATAGAATGTCCCAATGAGCATACTGCTCTAGGTAGGGACTGCCCTTTAGTGAGGCGGTAAGCAAAATACAAAGAATAGAATAAACACATTAGCACATATAAAAAGGAGTATATAAATATAAATTTTATATATATATACAGGATTTTTCAAAAAGAAAGAACATATTTCAGACATTTATTGCTTCCAAACTACAAAAGATAGAAACATGATTCCAACGTTCATGGAGAGAGAAAAGTGTACATTTTTATAATATGCATTCAATATGGGCACTGTGTGTTACACGACATATGTCAAAATAGTGGCTCATTTCTTGCCACACACGAATCAGCTGGTCTCCAGTTATCGAATTTACAGCTTCAACAATTTGATATCGTAGATCTTCAAGAGTGCCAGGCATAGGAGGGATAAAAACTCGGTCTTTTACATAACCCCATAGATAAAAATCACGTGGAGTGAGATCTGGAGACCTGGGAGGCCACCGGCATTAAAGTTGATTTGCTACTCCTCTCCCAATCCAACGTCCTGCAAATGTGTTATTCAAGTAACGTCGGACGTGGCAAAAGAAATGAGGCGGGGCACCATCTTGCATGAAAAAATTAATCATTGAGTAAAATTGTCTTCCTCCACATCTTCTAACATGCCAATGTACAATTCCTACCTTTTGTTGTGGTTGTCAGGATTCAATGCTTGCAATAACTGGAGTTTGTATGCTTCAGGTGCAGACGATGTTTTAGAACTCGCCAAACCGTTGGTTGCTTGCTCGTGATGTGTACGAATATGCTCGACATTCGCGTCCGATGTGCGAGGACGTCCCGTGCTTTTCCTTTTGCACATGCAATCATCTTCTACGAATTTTCGATGCCACTCGTAAATTTGCTTCTAACGCGGCCATTGTTTATTAAATTGACGGCGAAATGCTCGTTGAACTGCAACAATGTACTCTAGCTTTGCTAATTGCAGCACACAAAATGATTTCTCTTGAGGTGTCGCCGCAATTTTCACTCCAGATATACAACAACAAACAGCAGCGCCAATGCGGCTGCGCTATTTTAATTGTAAACTTTTCTCTCTCCATAAACGTTGGAATCATGCTTCTATCTTTTGTAGTTTGGAAGCAATAAAAGTTTGAAATCTGTTCTTTCTTTTTGAATAACCCTGTATATATATACAAGGTGGTTCACCTGTCTCTTGTTATTTTTGGAGATAGCCAACACTTCATACGCTGAAAGTAATAAGGTCGAAATTACCGTGTTTGTCGGCCTTTTGATAACCATGCAAATCTAGTCTGCTCTTCATCGGAAAATAGACCTTAGCAGCAATAGTTACGTCTATTCCAAAAGCATGCGCTTAATAACTCCTGTTGTAGTACATGTTATATCAATAGGATCGCTGACATATGTTCTACAACGTAAATAATGGATTAAGGGTGAATGAACGACTTAAGCTACAAAATGGAGTCCACAACAGTTATAAAGTGATCAGGAGCGGAGAGGGAGACATGTGGGACACCATAGTGGGCTCAACTGGTTAAATTCATGTTCTCTCATCACCTCCAGCGTGCCAGCGGTTCGAGTCCCACAGTCTGCCTGCACTTGTTTTCTTCATTACGTATTATCTACCGATCGAGGTGCAAAGTTAGTTAAGTGTTTGTCACTCTAATAATTTTAGGAGTAAACAAAGATATACAAATGACAGTTACGTATTCTTCACTCTTCGATCCTTAATTTTTTTTTTTTGTAAGTATTTTGAAAAAGAAACTTCAATAAGACTTTAAATAATAAAGGAAATTTTCAAAACGCATAAAGTTAATAAAAACAATTTCAAAATACTAGAACACCTAACACGTAATCAATTGTTTTCTACAAAATTTTGGCAGCTGGTACCCTCAGTGGGTTAGCGAATACTACCAGAGGACACTTTAAGTCTAGACATGGCCAATTAGATACAAATGCACGAAGTAAATATGTAGTAATGGATATTGAGAAGTTTGTTAAGTTATGGAGATTAAACCTAATTTTCTTTACAACTGAAAATATTGATGAATACCTATGTATTTGGCAGATTGTCAGCCTAGATATTTTGTATATTTTTCGTTTTAGAGATACCCTGAAAATTGATCTGGTTCTGCAGTATTATGTGAAATACCTATGTAAGTTTTAAAAAATTGTAATAATATCTGCATATTTAGAGGAAACTGAATAACTATGCCTAAGAATGTTCATTTTCATTTGTATTTCCTGTAACTGGACTGATAAGGTTAGAATAAACATAAATAAAGAGAACAACAAAAGAGAAAGAAGCAAGTTAAAAATGTTCCGATATCCTATCTAGCTTTGTTTCAAAATCAGGAAGAAAGAAAGCGGGGAAAAAAAATTGTAAATGCTTTGGTAAGATTCGAACCTGAATCGGGAAACTTGGAACTCGTGTTAACACCGAGCGTCAATCAAATATGCTATTGTTTAGCTATAACTTGTAGCGCCAAAGTCTATAATAGTGGTGTGCAGAAGAACCATGTTTTCAGGTTAGACTGTAATCTGCGGGTTACATAAAACAAGAGAATAAGGGACAGTTGAACCACCTTGTATATATACAATTTTTAACGTAATTTGTGTGGGTGTGTGAATGAACTTAATGTTAAATTTCTGAAAACACCATAGGGATTTTCTGTTGTCAATTTTTTTGGAATTACAGTATTGCTCAAGTAGATATTTGAAGAGTTTGTTTTTAAATTGGGATAGGTTAAGTGATTTTTTAATGTTAAGTGGGGGACTGTTGTATGTTTTGGTGGCGCTATGTAATATACTTTTTATTCCATATTTGGTAGAGTTAACTGCTTCTATACATATGTGATTGGCTGATCTAGTTTTGTTGGAGTAATATCTCTTTTGTGTTTGATTACAGAGTTGGTACAGAGGAGGTTATTTTCAGTTTTGTACATGAATAAAGATTCATTATATTTACACAGATAGGAGAATGACAGTATATTTGTTTCCTTAAATACTTCTACGGAACGCTTAAAATATTAAATCCATAAAGCATTTTAATAACTCTCTTCTGTAGGATTTCTAAACAGTTTAGCTGTTCTCTATTGTTTTGGGCCATACTGCATTTAAATACAGAAAATAGGGGTGCAAGAGTGCAAAATAAAGACTTCTTTTACAGCTGTTATCTAAGTCTAGATCTTTTAGTCTGTACAATTAGTGAATACTAGAGTCTGTTTTGCTGATAATGTGTTCAATATGGTATGTCCATGTCAAAGATGAGTCTAGTTACTTTCTCCATACGCACTATGTACATAGTGTATAGAGAAAGTATTGCACTCCACCCAAAAATTCGATACCGAGATTTCACCGGAAATATATGTTTTAGGGTCCCCAATATCCAAAAAAAGCATTTTCACAAAAAGGTCCGTGTGTGTGTGTGTGTGTGTGTGTGTGTGTATGTGTGTCCGTGTGTCCGTGTGCCTTTGAACACGATAACTCAAAAACGAAAAGTCGGTAAAATACCAAACTTGGTATTTAAGTTTAGTATCTTCCAGGGATGCGACACGGAGATTTTGAGAAAAATCCCCCCACCCCCAACTAGCCTTTACATGGAAATTTTTCGAAAATTTTGATTTTCTCAAAAATAGCTCAAACAATTTTGATTAAAATTTCGTATATTAAACATATTTACCTGACAAATAAAATGTATATCTTGAATTTTCTGGGAATAGCCTCTGAAGAGTAGTTTATTCTGGATGAATTTTACTAAATTTTGAATAACTGCTAAACCGTAAGAGATGGACAAAAACTTACTACACAAAAAATATAGAGCACATTAACACACACAATTTATGTTATATACATTTTTTTCATGGAGTTCGTCGTTTTTGTGAGATTCCTTATTTTTGGTTTCTGCTATGAAAAACGTATACTTTTCTCATACAGGAACTTGTCAACTCCTATCCACATAGACAAAGGAACTTCATTGACATAGCAACCAGCTTTTGACTATCACTTTAACCTACAGTTGTCCCTTATTTCGCTTCTACTTACAAGGAAGCGAGTAATTAAGACTATTTCTGCTATTTTTTCTGATTAGTATAAAGTAAATAAAAGTATAAGCTTTTTAAGAATAATTTGTTGCAAGGATGTGGAGAAAGTCATGTGAATGGTACACATCAGATTTTTACTTTCTCTGCACGTACTATGTACATGGTGTATAGAAAAGGTTTTGTATTGTACCCAAAAATTCAATACCGAGATTTCACCGGAAATAAGTGGTTTGAGCCCCCCTGAATCAAAAAAAATGAAAAAGATGCGTGTGTGCGCGCGCGCGTGTGTATGTATGTGTGCGTGTGTGTCTTTGGACAGCATAGCTCAAAAACGAAAAGACCGTTAAATACCAAATTTGGTGTTTAAGTTTGGTATCTACCAAGGATGCGACACGAAGATTTTCAAGAAAATCCTCCCACTCCAAACTACCCTTTGCATGGAAAACTATTCGAAATGTTTGATTTTCTCAATGTTGACTACCGATTTTGATTAAAATATCTTATATTTAAGATATTTATATTTCACATAATCTGTATATCTTGAATTTTCTGGGAATAGCCCCTATAGACCTCTTTATTCTGGAAGATTTTTATTGAATTTTGCATAACTGGTAAACTGTAAGACATAGACAAAAACTTAGTACACAAAAAATGTAGATCACGATAAAACACAAAATTTATGTCATATACATCTTTTTCGTGGAGTTGATCGTTTTTACTTTCTCTATACGCACTATGTACATAGTGTATAGAGAAGGTATTGCACTCAACCCAAAAATTCGATACCGAGATTTCACCGGAAATATATGTTTTAGGTCCCCAATATCCAAAAAAAGCATTTTCACAAAAAGTTCCGTGTGTGTGTCCGTGTGTCCGTGTGTCAGTGTGTCCGTGTGTCCGTGTGACTGTGAACACGATAACTCAAAAACGAAAAGTCGGTAAAATACCAAACTTGGTATTTAAGTTTAGTATCTTCCAGGGATGCGACACGAAGATTTTGTGAAAAATCCCCCCACCCCTAACTACCCTTTACATGGAACTTTTTTGGAAAATTTTGATTTTCTCAAAAATGGCTCTAACGATTTTGATTAAAATTTCGTATATTAAAGATATTTACCTAACAAATAAAATCTATATCTTGAATTTTCTGGGAATAGCCTCTGAAAAGTAGTTTATTCTGGATGAATTTTACTGAATTTAGCATAACTGCTAAACCGTAAGAGATGAACAAAAACTTACTGCACAAAAAATGTAGAGCACGTTAAAACACACAATTTATGTTATGTACATTTTTTTCGCAAGTTCGTCGTTTTTGAGACATTCCTTATTTTTTGTTTCTGCTATGAAAAATTTATACTTTTCTCATACAGGAACTTGTCAACTCCTATCCATATAAACAAAGGAACTTCATTTACATAGCAACCAGCTATTGACTATCATTTTAACCTATGGTAGTCCCTTATTTCGCTTCTATTTACAAGGTAGCAAGTAATAAGGCCATTTCTGCTATTTTTTTTTTCTGATTAGCATAAAGTAAATAGAAGTATAAGCTTTTTAAGAATAATTTGTTGCAGGGATATAGAGAAAGTCATGTGAATGGTACACATCAGATTTTTTAGATATTCCTTGTTATTGGTTTCAGCTTTAAAAAAACTTAGGTATATTTTTCTTGTACAGGAGTTTGTCAACTCCAATCCATACAAATAAAGGAACTTCGGTCACATAGCGACCAGCTTTTGACTATCACTTTAATCTATGGTACTCAACTATTTTGCTTCTACTGACAAGGAAACAAGTAGTGGGACTATTTCTGCTAATTTTTTTCTCAATTATCATGAAATAAATAGAAGGATAGGTTTTTTAACAATAATCTGTTGCAGAGATGTAGAGAAAGTCATGTGAATGAAACATCAGATTTTTTTAAAGTAGAATTGAGGATCAATTCCGAAGCTCTTTTAACAATCACTCTGTGTCCGCAAATTCTGGCTGACAGTTGACTAGCCTCTAGCTCGCTTCATCTGTTCCCATTTTCGCGCTTCGCCCCTCAAGACTGTCATACGGCACCTATTAACCCTGTAGCAGGCCCCTAATATAGTTGCCAAGTTTGTTCGAAGTTTACGAAGAGGTCGCAGATTACTCAATCTCAAGCTAAACTCTCTGGAATGACTAAGGAAGCATCTCAGCTGCAACTTCCAACAGTACGAGTATGCGGACAACGTTTTCAGCTATAGCACTTTTATCGCGTTACAGTTTAATCGAATAAAAGTAAAATGTAACAACACTTAATATTTTTACTTTCTCTACACGTACTATGTACATAGTGTATAGAGAATGTATTGTAATGCCCCAAAAATTCGATACCGAGATTTCAACGGAAATACATGTTTTAGGACCCCCTTAATCCAAAAAAAAAACATTCTTAGAAAAATGTCCATGTGTGTCTGCTATCTGTCTGTGTGTATTTGGGCAGCATAGCTCAAAAACGAAAAAAATACCAAACTTGGTATTTAGGTTTAATATCTTCCAAGGATGCGACACGAAGATTTTCAAGAAAACCCCCACCCCTAACTACCTTTAACATGGAACTTTTTTTTGAAAATTTTGATTTTCACAAAAATGGCTCTAACGATTTTGATTAAAATATGGTATATTAAAGACATTTACCTGACAAAGAAAATGTATATCTTGAATGTTCTGGGAATAGCCTCAGAAGACTATTTTAATCTGGATGAATTTTACGGAATTTTGCATAACTGCTAAACCGTAACAGAAAGACTAAAACTTTTCACACACAAAATGTAGAGCATAACACACAATCTATGTTATATGCATTTTTTCTCTAGAGTTGATCGTTTTTGAGATGTTCCTTGTTTTTGGTTTCAGCTTTTTTACTTCTCTTACACAGGACTTTATGAACTCGTGTCCATATAAACAAAGGAACTTCAGACACATAGCAACCACCTTTTGACTATCACTTTAACCTATGGTACTTCCTTTTTCCGCTTCTACTTACAAGAAAGCAAGTAATAAGACAATTTCTGCTAATTTTTTCTCGATTAGCATTAAGTAGATAGAAGCATAAGCTTTTTAACAATAATTTGTTACATAGATGTAGAGAAACTCATGTTAATGGACACATCAGATTTTTTAGATAACCACAAGTTACACAGAAGAAATTTCTCCGGAGAGCTATAAGTGTCTCATGGTTTATAATATGCATCTCGACACCAACACATTCTTCCACTACAGCAGGCAATAATACATATCTCAAAGAGATTGTTTTATAAACTAAACGTTATGTGAGCTTAAATATACAACCTGAACAACAGATCTCCATGTAAAAGGCTGAAAAATTACCCCAACATGTGACGCATGTCTCTGTCAACTGATTCTCACTTTATATTAAACTTATAACTTGTTTCATATACTTGTTGTAAAGGTAAGCAAAATAATTTCGATCATTCACCATCTGTAAATCATTCACCATTTTGCATTAATATGTTACTGGGGTCAATATGATAACTTCAGATATTAATTTACGAATACTTTTTTTTTAATTTATTATAGTCGCTTCAACAATGACGTCATATCGCGACTGAACACCGAATTGTACAATGAAGTAGACTTACAAAATGCTACATTAAATCTTACAGTAGTCAATTAACAATAACAAACTTGGCAACAATTTAAATATCATTAATAATTTTGCACATTTTCTTGAAGTTGATGACTTTCCTGCGGCAATGTTGGTCACCCAAGGCCAGCTGTAGGTTTCCAGGAACTCCACAGTTAAGTCGCTCAGCAGTATATCTCGGGCAAGCTGTGATCAGACGCGAGCAGAGTTGCATAGAGTACATGTAGGAGCAGGTTCATGAGACAGGAGGTAGGAATGGGTTAGCGCAGTGTGACCAATGCATAGTCGAGTTACTAGTATCTGGTCTCGCCGGGTAAGAGTCGTGATAGACGTAGCCAGATTAGGTACTGGACAGGCATCATGTAGTTTACTGGTGGATGTTGTAGTCCAGTCTGTCTTCCACTGCTGTAGGATACTGCGTCTTAGATGTGCTAAGTAGTCTTCATGAGGAAGCTTGAGATCTGGTAAAGCAGATGTATGCTTTGTAGCTTCCTTAGCGGCAGTGTCAGCAAGATCGTTACCTGGTATGTTACGGTGAGATGGTATCCATGCAAAGATAAGTTGTTTGCCAGATGATATTAAGTCATTGTATAATATATTGTGAATCTCGTTACCAAAGTATGGCGAGGAGATCGCTGTTGTAGGGCCACTAGGGCACTTAGGGAATCAGTGAAAATAATGTTGGAGTTCAAGTCTTTGTTCCTTGATATATAGTCTAGGGCAAAGCGGATGGCAAAACGTTCGCAAGAGAAAATGGTAGCAGACTATAGAGCATGGTGTGGTTACAGATAACCACCGCGCAGCCATTACTGTTGTCACATCGTGAACCATCAGTGTAAATTGGTTCGTAGTTGGGGTATATTTCACGTAATTCTTTGAATAAACTGGCGTAGAAAGTTCTTTGGGTGCCATTTTTAGCATACTTTGTGAGACTGATGTCGATTACAGGAGTTTTAAGCCTCCATGGTACAACATTTATGCTGAAAGAACGGGGAATCAGTGAGGGAATTGTCAATTTAAACTCTGCGATGTACATAGCTATTCTTTGAGAGAAGGGGTGTAGCGGGTGGCGTCTAGAGTGGACATTGTCTTATGGTGAAATATGAGAGTCTAAACCAGAGCCAGATCTGATAGAAGTCTCGATGGCATAGGACAGACTTAAGGTTTTATGTCGGAGAAAAAGAGGTGGTTCGCCAGCAGCAATTTGCAGGCTCTCTATAGGACTGGTATGAAAAGCTCCAAGTGCAATCCTCAGAGCTGAGTTCTGAATGATGTCGAGTGTTTTAAGACTAGAATGACTAGCGGAGTTAATTACAACAGAAACGTAGTCCAACTCGGATAGGATTGTGCGAAGTAGAACAGTGAGATCGGCTCCCCATGCTTTGTCAGATAAAGCTTTTAAAAGGGTCAGGCGCCGAATACAATCGGCTTTGAGGAGCTTAATATGATGGACCCAGGTCAGCTTGCGGTCAAAGTACATACTCAGTAGTCTGATTGTGTTTACTACTGGGAGATGATAGCTGGATATGAGTAGTACAGAGGTTTGGGTAGGTTTCCTCCCCCTAGAGAAAACAATACTTTGACATTTTTCAGGAGAAAAATTAAGGCCGGTGATTTGACTCCTCTTTTGCAGCTTGTCTAGGGTTGACCGTAGTAGTTCTTGTGTAGTGGCTATATTCTTCCCTTTAGAATAAATAGTCAAGTCGTCGGCAAATAAAACTACCCGTACTGGAGGTTGAAGGCATGAAAAAACTGTGTTAATAGCCACTAAGAAGAGTATTACACTCAATACCGATCCCTGTGGTATACCGTTGTTTAGAACAACACTCTGTGACAAAACACCATTAGCTCTTACACGCATTCATCGATCCTGTAGAAAGTTGACGATAAATGCAAGCATATTTCCTTTGACGTTGGTTTTAAGGAGTGTTTGTAGGATGTGGACATGCCTCGCCGTATCGTAGGCTTTAGCAATGTCGAGACTTACAGTGAGCACGTGTTGGTGGTTAGCAAAGGCGTCACAAATTTCAGATTCTAGTAGTGTCAAGGCATCAAGCGTTGAGTGATACTGGCGGAAGCCACATTGTAAATCATTAAAGAATCTGGTACACTCCAGAAACCATCGCAATCTTCTGTTAATGCTCTTCTCCATAAGTTTGCATATAGTGCATGTCAGTGAAATAGGGCGATAGTTTCCAGGGAGCGAATGATCCTTATTAGGCTTTGGTATGGGAACCACTATGGACGAACGCCATTGACTGGGAAAGCACTGTGTTGTCCAGATGTAATTAAATATTCGAAGTATATATAATAAGCCGTTCTGGGGTAGTCTCTTAATTAGCGCATAGGGAATGTTGTCAGGTCCAGCGCTTTTACTCGTGCAGTGATTTAATTCAGTTAACATTTCATCCATTGTTAAGTCTTCGTTGAATGGTTGAGTAGTATCGGAGAAAGCTAATGAAAGCGTTGGAACAGGGCGGTAATTGGAACTTAAAGGGATTGCAGCGTTATGTTCGATACGACTGGGTATAGTAGAGAATGCAGATGCAAGAGTATCTGCAATAGCTTGAGGTTCGGTAATGACATCATCAGAGGGTGTTCGAAGATGAGATATCACAGATGTCCGACGTGTGCCACAAATTGCTTGGAGTTTATGCAACATTTCGGCTTGGGGAGTTTTGTTAGTAAGGGAGGATACGAAGGTCAGCCAAGACTCCCGTTTACTGCGTTTAATTTCACGAAGCGCAGCTGCGCGAAGACGTTGAAATTCAGATATTGTAACTGCGGTAGGTTTCGCTTGTATTTATAACAGGCCCTATGCTTTAGCGTAATAGTTTCTTGGGACTTTTCATTCCACCATGGAACTGTCCGATGATATGCACCAGTTCTAGTGATAGGTATAGCATTCTCTGCAGTCTTAATTATAGCGGTAGTAACTTTAGACACAATTTCATTGATGCCTATTTGTGGAAACAGTTCTGCAGGTGGAAGGTGTTGCAAAGCGTTTTCGAAAAGCTCTTTGTATAGGTCCCAATTGACTTTGTTAAATTTCCAAGAAGGACGCCTCATTTGTAACGGAGGGGCAAAGTTTTGAGTAGTGATGGTGATTGGAAAGTGGTCGCTACCCTGAGGTGATGAGTACACGGACCATTGGAATAAAGGTTCTATGCTGGAGGAACACATAGTGAGATCAATGCAGCTGTAGGTGTTGTGGTAAATATTATAATGAATTGATGTTGGGACATTTAGAAGCGTTAAATCTGAAGTATGTAGCAGGGTTTCAAACATTTTACCACGTTGGTCCCATACTGGATTGTGACTGTTAAAGTCACCTAGTAACATAAATTGCTTAGGGAGTTGAGCGAGCAGTGTGGAAAGCGTAAAGAGATCAACAGTAATGCTGTTCGGGAGATAAAGATTGCAGATGCATAGCTCTGTTGTTAAAAGAACGGAGATGGCTACAGCTTCCAGTGGAGTATTGAGAGGTATTTCTTTGTGCGGTAAGATGTCATTAACATACGTGGCAACACCTCCACTACCTCGTCGAGCTTCTGTGCGGTTGCGATGATAGCCAGAATATTTTCTGAGAGGGGCTGTATAATCTCCATTGAAGTTAGTTTCTTGTAAACAAACAATAAGAGGATTGTAAGAATGCAAGAGTAGCTGTATATATTCAAGAAGTGAGTGAAAACTATTGATATTCCATTGCAGTAAGGTGAGATCACAGTTTATTATTTAGAAAGCGTTCCTTCAACAGCGTCTGTAGCGGCACTTCTCGGTACATTAGAGCGGTCCTCTATTATTGCCAATAATTTCTTCAGCAGACGAGTAGTGCGATTCTTGATGCTATTGCCAGTAAGGTGGGGATAGATCTTACGAAGCGTCTTGACTATGCCCTGCAAATCTGAAGTATAGGTTAAGGCTACTTTTGTGATATCATTAGAGCCGTAGGTGTTATCATAGAAGCTGCAAAGTTGGGGGAAGGTGAAAATAAATGCATTTGGTGTAGCATCCAATAGCGGCTTGATCGACAGAAGAGAGTCACTGATAAAGGGTACTGTATCAGATGGTTTGGGATTTTTAGCTGGGGGTGTAGTAGCTTTGTGCGTTTGAGTATTGTCCTCATCAGACGATTCATCTTTTACTTGTGAGGCACGTCAGACGTAAAGACCCCGTGCCCCGCGGAATTTTCGGTCGATTCACTACTGGTAGAGGAAAGTGGCCGCTTTGTGCGTACAAGAGCAGTCAGAGATTCGTCTTTCAATTGTTTTGCTGAAATATTCAGGCGCTCCAACGCTATATTATTAGGAGCAGTGAAAGTCGCAGCATCCAACACCGGAGTCACAGCATCCAACACCGGAGTCGCAGCATCCAACACCGGAGACACAGCATCCAATACTGGAGTCGCAACATCCAACACTGAAATCGCAGCATCCAACATCGGAGTCGCCATTTACGATTCTCCCACACCAGTATCGATATTAGCTCTATCTTTTGATACGGAAGTAACACTGGGGAGTAATTCTTTTGTTTTGAGAGAAGGAAAGTCTTCTGTGTTGGGGTAAGTATTGGTTGAGATTGGAGGATCAGTAACTTGGTGAGAGCACTGACGTGCCAAGTGACCCTCCATCTTACATATGAAGCACATGGGAGCATCAGAGGAAACGTAAATCCAATAGGAAATGCCCTCATAGTGAACCTCAAAACTATCTGGAAGTTTCTTAAGGTCTTCAGGTTGGACATAAAGTTGGCTGAGAATGTGGGAGTATCTTGGGGTGTTAAAACCTGCACGAATGTGTGTTATTGCAGAGGTTAGGTTAATTCCAAAGTGACTCAAAGCACGTTCGAACACAGAATTAGGAATAACTGGGCATACGTTTGAGAGTATGATCCTGCGTTGTTTAGTAAGGAGTGGCCTTAGGGTCAGGGTTACATTACTAACTTTAATCCTTGGATATTGGGCACATAGCGTTTCAGCTAGTTATTTGTTAGTAAGATAGATGCAGACTCGGTTGTTTGAGATTCTGGATACAAGTCGAATGTGAGAAAGATCAGTGAGTTCGCCAATAGCGTAAATATACTTACTCTTTAAGAGGGATACCATCATGTGATTCAATTACAATGACCTGATCTTTAGTTGATCCACTTTTAGCAATTGATGAATAACTTTGAGTTAGGTTAATCGGTTGAGAAGACACTTTAGGTTATCTTAGTTTGAGTAGCTTTTGTAGAAATCCAGGCGGTCCGAGTCGAACCCGGGCGGGGCACGTGAACACCCTACACAATCACGTTTAATTTCACTCGTAGCACAAGAATAAATTAACTTATAATACACTGTAATATTCTCAAAAAATAGTAAGCTGTTTTGTCAAAGGGTTTGTCGTGAAATTGCGCACGGCCGCCCGATCTGTACTAAACTTCACCACTGGCTTGGTTAAATATATTAAAAAAATCTTATGTGTTCCAAATACATTCTTTTCTCTACAAGTCTCGTGAACGAGTTTCTCGATTATGACAATCATAGAATAGAAAATAGTTGTCACTATGCATGTAGAAAAAATCTGATGTGTTCAATTCACATGACTTTCTCTACGTATCTACAACAAATGATTTTTAAAAAGCTATTACTTCTATTTACTTCATACAAAACGAGAAAAAATTAACAGAAATAGTCTTATTACTTGCTTCCTTGTAAGCAGAAGCGAAATAAGGGAGTACCATTGGTTAAAGTGATAGTCAAAAGCTGGTTGCTATGTGACTGAAGCTCCATTGTTTATATGGACAGGAGTTGACAACTTCCTGTATGAGAAAAGTATAAGTTTTTCATAGCTGAAGACAAAAACAAGGGATATCTTAAAATCGATCAACTCCACAAAAAAAATGTATATAACATAAATTGTGTGTTTTAATGTGCTCTACATTTTCTCTTACGGTTTAGCAGTTATGCAAAAATCCGTAAAATTCATCCAGAATAAGAGGTAAATAGCTGCTGTGTTGTAGGATGTAATAATACCTACAAGAATACTTCGCCAGCTGTTGCCTTTCATTCTTTTCCCACGCGGAAAACTGAAGCGCAAAGCAGAAATCTATGGATTCAAGCTGTACATCGAAAGAAGTAAGTATATTCATTTTATATTGTACCTCAAAGCAGTAACATATGCTTAAATAAAAATTAACTGCAGCATGGATAATGTTGTTTAGAAATTAATGTTATTGTTTTCTAAGTTAATGAGCAGAAACTCTAAATACTGTGAGTATTAGACTAAACGACATATTATAGGAATAGTCTGTCAATTATTATTATTACTATATTTATTATTATTTATATTATTGTTATTATTAATAATCTTAATACTTATGTATGCATTATTGTGTACATATTACTTATTCATACTTTATGTTTTATTTTCAGTCCTGAGGGATCATCGTGAGGACCAAATCCCGCAACAAAAATTTGCAGCATTCACTTCATCAGAAATAAAAGGTTCAGGATATCCCTACTGTTCAGCACATGTTCCCAGCATATTTCCAGATGTGTACAAAAAGATTTCGACCTTTTGAAACAGCACTTTCAGTCAAATGTATGCACTTTATAGGCAGAAAACCACAAATAATACCTACATCGCACATGGCTTCCGCTTCTAACTATCCTCCTAATAAGTACAAAGCATGACACGGAGCAGCGCCACCAGTACGATTTTCTGATCCGTGCACGGTGCCTATAACACAGAATAGAGTAGAGAGTATACAGAAACGAAACTCCGCTGTAATCCATGCACCAAAATTCAGTGCGCATGCGCGAATTCCGCCATACTTGGACCGAGTAAACAGCTATGTTGCTGAAGTTACATACTTCGTAATATAATTTTATTAATATTATTAATTGTATATTTTAGCTACTGGGGTTATACTCTACTCAATGGTTATATTATACACTGTTAGAATATTTGTTGACTCTTAAAGGTTTACTGCTCTTATAAACAGCAGTAGTAACAGAAAAGGCGGCCTATGGTGCTGAGATTCTAACCCAAAAATAATTCAAATGCAATTAATATGGCAAAAAAACATGGAATGTCTTCTGCAAGTTATTAATGTGGTTTATCATGTGTTTGCATAAGCTTCAGTTTTGGTTTTGTTTTCTCTCTCTCTTTATGATAGGACTTCTTCATTCTGCCTAATCATATTTACTGTCAATTCTGATTCAACGAATTATGGTATTTTATTATTTTATTAAATAAAGCTTGGCAGCCCATTGAATCACTTTTTTATTTACTCATATCTACATATTTCATGTTGCTACGGTTTGTTTTGTAGATATACATAGCAAACAAAACAGTCTCAAAAATCTGACGTGTTCCATTTGTATGACTTTTTCTAACTCTTCACAAACAAAATTTTCTTATAAAGGTGATTCTTTTATCTACAACGTGCTAAACAAGATAAATATTACCAGAATTTGACTTAATACTTGATTCTTTGCAAGTAGAAGAGAAATACGAGAATACACAGGCTAAAGCGTTGGTGAAATCTTATAAAAGCCGGTGACTATGGTATTTAAGCTTAGTATCTTCCGAGGATGCGACACGAAGATTTTCAAGAAAATCCCCACACCCCAACTACCATTTACATAGAATATTTTTCGAAAACTTTGATTTTCTCAAAAATTGCTTTAACGATTTTGATTAAATTGCCGTATATTTCATTTTATACAAATAAAATGTATATTTTAAATTCTCTGGGAATAGCCTCTGAAGAGCTCTTTATTCTGGTTGGGGTTTGCAGAATTTTGTATAACGGTTAAACCGTAAGAGACAGACTAAGACTTGCTACCTAAAATGAACATCTCGATAAAACACAGAATTTATGTCATATACGTTTTTTATGTAGAGCTGACGGTTTATAAGATATTGCTTGTTTTTGGTTTCAGTTTTAAACTAATTAACTTTTCTCCAACAGGACCATAAAAGCGAGCCGAACATAAATTGTTACACATACCGACCAGCTTTTAAAAGATTTTGCCTAATGTACTCCCTTATTTCCCTTCTACTTACAAGGAAGCAAGTAATAGATAATTTCTGCTAATGTTTATTGTGATTCGCATGGCGTAGATAAAAGAATAATCTTTTATAACAAAAATTTGTTTGTGGAACAGATAGAGAACGTTATGTGAATGGCATACATCAAATTTTTATACACTACGTTTTTGTCTATCTCTTACGGTTTACCAATTATATAAAAGTAATCAGGAACAAAGAGGTCTTCAGAGGCTCTTCCCAGAAAATTCTAGTTATACATTTCGTTTGTCATAAAAATATCTTAAACTTGCGACATTTTAATCAAAACCGTAAGAGATAGATAAAACTACACAGAGATTGTAGATCCCATGTCATGTACATTTTTATGGTGTTAACCATTTTCGAGATTCCCCCTGTTATTGATTAAAATTTTTCAAATACATACGCATTTTCTTTCATGGAAATTACCATTCAGAGTTTTACTTTCTCTATACGTACTATGTACATAGTGTATAGAGAAGGTATTGCATTTTACCCAAATATTCGTTACCGAGATTTCACCGGAAATACATGTTTTGAGACCACCTGAATCCAAAAAAAAAAGCATATTAGAAAAATGTCCGTGTATGTCTGTGTGTATGTGTGTGCCTGTGTGTATGGGGCAGCATAGCTCAAAAACGAAAGGACCGTTTAATACCAAACTTGGTATTTAAGATCAGTATCTTCCAGGGATGCGACACGAAGACTTTCAAGAAAATCCCACCACCCTCAACTACCCTTCACATGGAAAATTTTTCGAAAATTTTGATTTTCTAAAAAATGGCTCTAACGATTTTAATAAAAATATCATATACTAAAGATATATACTTGACAAATAATATGTATATCTTGAATTTTCTGGGAATAGCCTCTGAAAACTACTTTATTCTGGATGAATTTTACGGAATTTTGAGTAACTGGTGAACCGTAAGAGACAGACAAAAACTTACCACACAAAAAATGTAGAGCACATTAAAACACACAATTTATGTTACATACATTTTTTCGTGGAGTTGATCGTTTTTTAGATATTCCTTGTTGTTTGCTTCAGCCTTAAAAAACTTATGCTTTTCTCATACAGGAATTTGTCAACTGCTGTCCATACAAAGGAACTTCAGTCACATAGCAACCATCGTTTGCTATCACTTTAACCTATGTTGCTCCCTTATTTGGCCTCTACTTACAGCGAAGCAAGTAATAAGACTATTTCTGCTAAATTTTTCTAACTTAGCATGAAGTAAATAGAAGCATAAACTTAACAAATATTTGTTGCAGAGATGTAGAGAAAGTCATGTGAATGGAATACATCAGATTTTTTCTTTTCTTTTTTCAAGTTCTTTCAAATAGAGAGGGATTTCAAAGCATCACATTGCTGCTGGAATCGAAAGGATTTGACTATTGTTTTTGCTATAACGATATGCGCAATTAAAACAAGAAACAGAAGAATAAGCAGCCGTGTAAATAATTTGTAGGAGAGCAAGCAGAGAAAGTTATGTATACGCCACACATGGGATTCTTATTACAAATGTTCGTGCTTTTTTTTTACTTATACGTTTTAATCTGCTTAAAATGGTATGTAATAAACAGTGTTCGCTTTGTTTACTAGGTCACAATATGGCGTCTAGCTTCAAGCCCTCGAGTTTCCTTCCTCTATACTCTCTATTCTGTGTCTTATCACCAACGGATTCCTGAGTCGCCCTCCGTGGTGTAATGGTTACCATGCTGACTTCATATACCCACGAATCCCGCCTTGGGCATGGGTGTTATATGTTTGTGCAATGTGTATGTGTTTGTAAAAGAAACAGTAAAACCAGTAAACCAGTAATCAGTAAAACCTACGGGGGGAAATGTAAATAGGGATACAGTACCGGAGTCCTGATCAGAATCCGTTACTGTTTTTAAAAAAAATTAAAAAAAAAAAAAAAAAAAGGTCGCAGATGTAAAAATTCTTAGCATGGCTTCCTTCGGAAGGGAAGTAAAGCCGTTGGTCCCGTGTCGTAGATTTACGGCACGTAAAAGAACCTCAAGCCTGATAGAGAGGCCTTTGAGCAAAATTAAGCGGTCTTTCACGCCCAGTATAGAATGGGACGCTGAGAGCCACAGCAGTTAAAGAGCGTCCATAAATAACACGCGAATCAATTAACGGATTCCTGTAGCACTGCGGTGGGAGTCGCGTCATTCAAGAGAAACCCGGGGAACAACAAATGCTCAATCATCTGAAACATTTTTATTTAATTTATCCTCGTAATTTAAAATATATATGTTTACTGTTTGATAAGTATGTTTTAATCTTTGTTTACTTTAAATAAAATGCTTTAGCTGGTAATGAAATGTATGCTGTTTTAAATTAGAAGCTGTTTTTCTTTTGTAGCCACTTTAATTTGCATATTTTGTTCAGCTTTGTACTGTCTTGGTTTCTGATTTATTTATCTTTATGCTTCTTTCATAGGTATGTTTATATTTAACTGTTCCTTTTCTTTCTTTTTGTTACTGCCCGTTCCACTTCCTCTACATAAAAACATTTCATTACTTTTGTATATTGGAGAAGAAGCCCAGATCATCTCAATGCTGATGTTTTCAAGTGGCTGCTTGAAGCTCTGTTCCGCTCGAGTTTAGCTTCATTCGCTACTTTATATTTCTGAAAGCTGAAGTAACAGTCCCGTCAAGTATCGCAAAGAAAGTGTATACATTTCTTTCTTTATTCGCTCTGCTTGCCTGCAGTATTCTTTGGAGCGGAGGGGTTGGGGGGCAGGGAAGTAATTTAAATGTTAACTAGAAAGCGCTACGATAGTGTGCTTTTGAAGGACTCACTCTTAGGGAATGTTATTGACAACAGCTGATTTACAGCCAGATTACGGCCCTCAGTTACCATATGACCTTAAAGCCCTTCATAAAAGGTGCACGATTTTCTTTGTTTAATATAATTTATTATCATATTTACTTTACAAATTATTCATGCAAAAACATGTTTCTCCTAGAATGATAAATCAGAGAGGCTTCCATTTAGGTAACAGAGTTATCATACATAATGGAGACAAAAATAAGGTAAATCATTTGATATTCACATTCCATAATATTACAAATTATGATTAAAAAGATTATACTTCACTTTACTTCACGCTAATCGAGAAGAAATTGGCAGAAATAATCTTATTACTTGCTTCCTTGTAAGTAGAAGCGAAATAAGGGAGTAGCATAGGTTAATGTGATACTCAAAAGCTGGTTGCTAGGTGACTGAAGTTCCTTTGTTTGTATGGACACGAGTTGACAAATTCCTTTATGAGAAAAGTACAAGTTTTTCAAAGTTGAAAACAAAAACAAGGAATATCTCAAAAACGATTAACTCCACGAAAAGAAATTATGTAACATAAATTGTGTCTTAATGTGCTCTACATTTTTTGTGCGGTAGGATTCTGTCCATCTCTTACGGTTTAGCAGTTATGCAAGATTTCGCAAAATTCATCCACAATAAAGTAGTCTTCAGAGACTATTCCCAGAAAATTCAAGATATACATATTATTTGTGAGGCAAATATCTTTAATATGCGGTATTTTAATCCAAATCGTTAGTCATTTTTAGGAAAATCAACATTTTCGAAAAAAGTTCCATGCAAAGGGTACTTTGGGGGTACTGAAAATCTTCGTGTCGCATCCTTGGAAGAAATGAAACTTAAATACCAGGTTTGGTACTTTACCGACTTTTCGTATTCAACGGTCTTTTCGCTTTTGAGCTATGCTGTCCACAGACACACACACGCGCACACATACACATGGACCTTTTAGTAAAAATGCTTTCTTTGGATTCAGGGGGACCCAAAGCATGTATTTCCTGTGAAATCTCGGTATCGAATTTTTGGGTGGAATGCAATACCTTCTCTATACACTATGTATATAGTACGTGTAGAGAAATAATTAATGAACAACAAACAAATAAAAATCAGATGTGTTACATTCACATGACTTTTTTTAGAAAACAAACTTTTCTTACAAAATATTATCTGCCTCATGATAATCACAACCGCCCTCCGTAGTGTAATGGTTACCATGATAACTGTATATACCCAAGGTCGCGGGTTCACACGCGGTAGAGGACAAGGGATTTTTTCGGGTGTAAAGCTCCTTAGTATGACTTTCTTCGGAAAGCAAGTAAAGCCGTGGGTCCCGTGGCGTAGATTTACGGCACGTAAAAGAACCTCAAGCCTGATAGGCCTCTGAGCAAAATGAAGCGGTCTTTCACGCCCAGTATAGAATGTGACGCTGAGAACCACAGCAGTTAAAGAGCGTCCATAAATAACACGCCATTTCGAGATAAACATTAGTTGCTTCTTTGTAAGTAGATGGGAACTAAGGGAATACACAAGGCTAAAGCGACAGTAATTTATTTTAAAAGCCGGTCATTTTCACAAACAATTCATACTCGAAGTAAATAAGGGGTGAACAAAAGAGTGACGAAAAAGAAGATTACTTTCCCTTTTGAGACTACTGTCTTAAAACTGAAACTATCCGATATGACCAACCAGGTTAAAGGACGTTAAGGTACAAAAAAAAAAAAAAAAAGTAAACTAATAACCTGGAATATCTCAAAAAGGTAAATTCTACATAAAAAGTCTGATGTGTTCTATATCCCTGCAACAAATTATTCTTAAAAAGCTTATACTTCTATTTACTTTATGCTAATCAGAAAAAATTAGCAGAAATAGTTTTATTACTTGCTTCCTTGTAAGTAGAAACGAAATAAGGGACTACCATAGGTTAAAGTGATAGACAAAAACTGGTTTCTATGTCAATGAAGTTCCTTTGTTTATATGGATAGAAGTTGACAAGTTCCTGTATGAGAAAAGTATAAGTTTTTCATAGCAGAAACCAAAAATAAGGAATGTCTCAAAAACAACGAACTCAACGAATAAAATTTATATAACATAAATTGTGTGTTTTAACGTGCTCTACAGTTTTTGTGCAGTAAGTTTTTTTTCCATCTCTTACGGTTTAGCATTTATTCAAAATTCAGTAAAATTCTTCCAGAATGAACTACTATTCAGAGGCTATTCCCAGAAAATTCAAGGTATACATTTTATTTGTCAGGTAAATATCTTTAATATACAAAATTTTAATTGAAATCGTTAGAGCCATTTTTGAGAAAATCAAATTTTTCGAAAAAAGTTCCATGCAAAGGGTAGTTGCGGGTGGGGTATTTTTCTCAAAATCTTTGTGTCGCATCCCTGAAATATATTAAACTTAAATACCAAGTTTGGTACTTTACCGACTTTTCGTTTTTGAGTTATCGTGTTCACAGACACATGGACACATGGACACACGGACACACACACACGGACCTTTTTCCGATTTTTTTTTTGATACAGGAGACCCTAAAACATATATTTCCGGTGAAATCTCGTAATCGAATTTTTGGGTGGAGTGCAATACCTTCTCTATACACATGTACATATAGCGTATAGAGAAAGTAAAAAGTATTTACAGAAAAAGGCCCGTGTGTATGTCTGTCTGTGTGTGTGACCGTGTGTCCGTGTGTCAGCGTGTCCAGGTATCTCTGAACACGATAACTCAAAAACGAAAACTCGGGAAAATACCACACTTGGTATTCAAGTTTAGTATCTTCCAGGGATGCGACACGAAGATTTTGAGAAAAATCACCCCCCACCCCAAAATACCCTTTACATGGAACTTTTTTTTGAAATTTTTGATTTCCTAAAAAAAAAAAGGCTACAACGATTTTGATTAAAATATCGTATATTAAAGATATTTACCTGACAAATTAAATGTATATTTTGAATTTTCTGGGAATAGCCTCTGAAAACTACTTTATTCTGTGTAAATTTTACGGGATTTTACATAACTGCTAAACCGTAACAGATGGACAAAATCTTACAGCACAAAAGATGAAGAACACGTTAAAACACACAGTTTATGTAATATACATTTTTTCGAGGAGATGGTCGTTTTTGAGATATCCCTTGTTTTTGGTTTCAGCTTTAAGAACTTGTACTTTTTCCATACAGGAATTTGTCAATTCCTGTCCATACAACCAAAAGAACTTCAGTCACATAGCAACCAGGTTTCGACTATTATTTTAACCTATGGTGCTCCGTTATTTCCCTTCTACTTACGAGGAAGCAAGTAATAAGAGTATTTCTGCTAACTTTTTCTCGTTTAGTATAAAGTAAAAAATACATAAGCTTTTAACAATAATTTGTTGCAAAGATGTAGAGAAAGTCATGTGAGTGGAACACATCAGATTTTGTTTTGTTTTTTCCCACTCAGTTGAGTTCAGACATTGAGTAAGGGCATTGTTTTTCAAAGTGTCCAGATTTGCATATCAGGTGAATCTGAAGACACATACACCCGTATGTCGTATGTCGTACCTTCGTATTGAATTTGTTAAGCATCTAGAATGTTTTTACATTGCTTCATTTAAGACCCGTTTAGCACGTGGTCGTATCGTGGGCTTTTCTTTAGAAACAATTTGCTCGCTGAACTATAGGGTTTGTTTTTACAGTTTTATACTAAGTACTGAGCACATACATACATCCGCTCTCACATGTATACTTCCAGACTCTCTGGGGGATAGATAATGATTCTGGTTAAATAAAACTTCCCCAACCCAGCCGGGAATAAAATTTGGGACTTTTGGGTGAGAAACCAGAATGCTTACCAATCGACCGCAGAGAAAGTATATCTGGAGGACTTTTTATGTCCTTTTTAGAGGTACAGATTTGCCTTCGGAAACTTGGAATAAGAGAGTATTCACGAAGGAATAATCCAGCTCTGATATGCGATATCTTGTTTTCGTAGATAGATTTTGCAGTTTGTCTTCAATAGCACAGCAAGGATTACTGGACAAGCATTTGACAGTACTATCTTCTGTTTGTTTTCATTTTTTGGTAAGAAGGAGTTGCATCTCCAAAATACAATGTTTACATACATATTTGAGTGTTTATTAGTTACATCTTCGACATATTTCTTACTAGAGAGCAAAAAGCTTGTCCTCCCGTTTGATATGCGCGAATATGATGTATTGAATGTCATTAGGGGAAATTAGATTGCAAATGCGAGCACGTAGTGTTTTATGCTTATTTCATCTTAGGATTCGATTATTAAACATTAGTTTTGAGAGATTTCAAGCACAAACTCTGAGTATTGAGAGAAATGGCTCTCATGTTTACTTTGGTATGTAAGACATCACAATTTGGATGTGTAAACAACACATGGGCGCGTCGAAACAGGATCCATCGTTTCAATAATCGAGTTGTTTCTACAAACTTCGGCTTCCAGTAATATCAAGTTTCCAGAACCTTTGTGCTTTCATTTTCAAGCTACGAGGGTTCTCCCAGAAATACCCGACCTAGCAAAGAGAGCACAAAAATTTTTGGGAAAAACATATTTTTTTCTCTTCATAGTCTCTTTTCAGTTCAATACACCTTTCTGACGATGTTCAATAGCTTTGATACCCTGTTTATAGTGAGAACTATCGAGATGTGCAAAATAGTCATCAACTGCAGACTCCACGTCTTCACTGTTGCTAAATCTTCTACCACCAAGCCATTTCTTCAAGTTTGGAAACAAAAAAATAATCAGAGGGGGCTAAATTTGTAGGGTGCACGAGGAAGCAATTCGAACTTTAACTCATTGATTTTGGCATTGGCGATAATGGACGTGTGAACTGCTGCATTCTCTCGATGAAACAAAACCTTCTTTTTCGCTAAATGTGGCCGTTTTTGTTCGATTTCATCCCTCAAACTCTGTAACAAGTTCGCATAATATTCCCCATTGATTACTTTTCCTTTTTTGAGATAATAAATGAAAATTAACCCTCGTGCGTCCCAAAAAAACTGACGCCATGACCTTGCCTGCAGATAAAACTGTCTTCGCCTTCTTTGGAGCCGATTCTCCCCTTCCAATCTACTGTTTTGATTGTTCCTTCGTCTCAGACGTGAAGTGATGGACCCAGGTTTCATCCATTGTAATGAATCGACACAAAAACTCTGCTTTACTGCAGCGAAACTTTGCCAAACACTCGATTGAAACATTCTCACGATGCTGTTTTTGTTCTATTGTGAGCAAACGCGGCACCCATCTTGCACACTACTTTCTCATGTCCAAATTTTTAGTCAGTATGCGATGTACAGAACTTTTTGAAATGCCTGCACGCACTTTAGTTGACGGTCATCCAATACCACTTTGTGGTTTTTCTTCACAATTTCTGTAACCACTGCGATTTTCAAACTTAAACTCTGCCACCCAATACTTTAGTGATGCAGAATCCAGGTCAGCTTTAATATTAGTTGGACTAAGACCTTTCAGCTGAAAGTATTGTATCACATAACGATGACCAGTTTTATCCATGTTTACAAATTCGCTAAGAGCATTCACCAATGATGGGTACCAAACAAATGCTAAACAATGTAAAATCGTCAAATTTCAAACTTAAGCTTTCTAAGGTTTGTACTTTTTACCATTGTTGTTTGAAACAACAGCCGCTATCTTTATGTCAGGTCGGGTACTTCTGGGACAGCCGCTGTACAAAAGGAGGAAGGATTGCAGGCAGGTGTGTTGTAAATTGTGCTGAGTCGTGAGTAACTGGAATATTAGCGCACAGTGGTGCGCGAGCCATGGATGGCGTGCAGCCGTAAAGTATGATAAACGAGAAAAAGTACTTTTGCATTGTTGTTTTCGGTGGATTATGAGATTTTTTGATGCTTTTGTTTGTCATTCGTTTACTTAGGTCTTGGCTATTGGTTTTACTGTTATCCTCAGTTGGATTGGGTTGCAAACCTGAATTCTCAGAGGAGACCATTCATGCTTCCTTATCAATTTGAGTGTAGCTGTTATTATCGAAAGAAAAACGTAATTGTTATTGAAGCTAATATCTATTACTCACGGGAGATGGAGATTACATGCATCTTACTTCCTCAATAGTAACGGTATAGCCTCTACTTTGTTAAGCGCATTTCTTTCAGAACAAAAATCACATGTATTCCATTGCATCTGTGCAACAAATTATTGTTAAAAAGCTTATGCTTCTATTTACTTCATGCTAATCGAAAAAATAAGCAGAAATAGTCTTATAACATGATTCCTTGTAAATAGAAGCGAAATAAGGGAGTACCATAGGTTAAAGTGATAGTCAAAAGCTGGTTGCTATGTGACTGAAGTTCCTTTGTTTGTATGGACAAGAGTTGACAAATTCCTGTATGAGAAAAGTAAGTTTTTCAAAGCTGAAACTAATAACAAGGTATATTTAAAAAACGATCAACTCCACAAAAACATGTATATAACATAAATTGTATGCTTTAACGTGCTCTACATTTTTTGTGTGGTAAGTTTTTGCCCATCCCTTACGGTTCTTGTAGTTATGCAAATCTCCGTAAAATTCATCCGGAATAAAGTAGTGTTCAGAAGCTATTCCGAGAAAATTCAGGATTACACTTTATTTGTCAGGTAAATATCCTCAATATACGATATTTTAACCAAAATCGTTAGAGCCATTTTGTATAAAATCAAAATTTTCGGAAAAAAGTTCCATATAAATGGTAGATAGGTATGGGAGGATTTTCTTGAAAATCTTCGTGTCGCATCTTTGGCAGATACCAAACCTAAATACCAAGTTTGGTTTTTAATGGACTTTTCGTTTTTGAGTTATGTTGCCCACAGACACACACACGTACACATAGACAGACACACGGACATTTTTCTAAAAATGTTTTTTTTTTTATTCAGGGAGTATCAAAACATGTATTTCCGGTGAAATTTTGGTATCGAATTTTTGGGCGCGTTACAATACCTTCTCTATACACTATGTACGTGTAGAGAAAGTAAAGAGAGTGAAGAAGACTGCCTCTAGGTCGAGTGTTCACCACTCTGGCTTCTCAATCAGAAATCCAGGGATTCGATTCCCGGCCAGGGCAGGGAATTTTTCCTTAGTCAGAATAATTCTCTATCTCCTATAGAACCGGAAAGTATGAATGTGTGAGTGAATTTGTGTGTGCTTAAGAGTATAAAACTGAAAAACCAAAGTTAGGAAACCCCATAGTTCAGCGAGCAAAACACCAGCAGTTGTTTCTCAAGTCAAAGCCATAGAAGTTAAAAGGGCTATCAAATGAAACAGCACCAAAAAGAGTAACATGTTTACGCGTCATAGGAGAAGGTTGCCATGGCACCACTTTCATGTATTAGTTTCTCTAGCAGGTATGCACAATGTAAGGTAGAGAAGATATTGTATTCTACTCAAAAATTCGATACCGAGATTTCATCGGAAATGCATGTTTTGAGACCCCTGAATCAAAATAAGCATTCTTAGAAACATGCCCCTGTGTGACTGAGTGGTCTTTGTGTGTGTGTGTGTGTGTGTGTGTGTGGTGTCTGTGAACAGCATAGCTCAAAAATGAACATTCTGTTAAATATCAAACTTGGTATTTAAGTTCAGAAGGTATTTTCAAGGGTGCTAAAACAATGCCCCACTCCAACTGCCCGTTACATGGAACATTTCTCGAAAATTTTGATTTACTCTATAAAGGTTGTAACGAGTTTGACTAAAATGCCATATGCTTAATATATTTTTATGACGAACGAAATACATATTTTGAATTTTTTGGGAAATAGTCCTTGAAGACCTGTTCATTCTGGATGACCTTTTTATAGCTTTTGTATAACTGGAAAATCGTAAGAGATAGGCAAAAAGATAAACTCTCATTAAAATACACAATCCATGTTATATACATTTTTTGCAGAGTCCATTTCCAAGATATTGCGTGTTTTTGGCTTCAGTTTTAACTATTTAAATTTTTCTCAAACGGAAATCATTTCTCTTTTCGTTTACTTCTAGCAAGCAAAGAGAACCGAATTTCAATTGTTTCCCATAGTGATTGGCTTTTAAAATACTTGACTATCACTTTGGCTTAGTGTATTCCCTTCTACTGGAAAAGGGTAAGTAATAATGTAATTCTGGTAATTTAAAATAAGAACTGAAGCTTTCCTGGCGACGTATTAATTCAAAATCTTCTCGGGCTGAAGACGAGGAAGATGCACTTCTTCGAAACGTTGGTATCAAGCCAAGTTTTTACCTGGTTAGAAGCCCGAGAAGATTTTGAATTAATTCTGGTAATGTTTATCTCGATTAGCATGATGTAGATAAAAGAATAATTTTTTGTAAGAAAAGTTTATTTGCGAATGCTTGAGAAAGCCATGTGGCAATAAACATCTGATGAAATCGTGTGGCAAAATTCGCTTGCATTGGATCTGCTACCATATGTAAATTAGGCATAAAAAGGAAGTAAAGTTATTGGCTGGCGTTACTTAACAATATTCTACTTAAAGCCAATAAACGGATTAGGGAATAGTGTCGATAATATCCAATACATTACTTTTTAGTATTTTATAAATTAGAATATCCTCTTTAATTTCACGCGCCCTCTTAATATAACGATTTAACACTATATAAATATATAAATTAAAATTCTATCTTACATGTTCTTTGAAGAGCTTTCTAATGTAATTTTTCTTCACATAGCACAAAATACAATTAAATTAAAATTTAAAAGGATAATAACGTAAGCTCAATTCTGTTTTATTTAATTTGTTATTGATTGAGATAATTGGCTATTTTTTAGAAAAGTAATTGCTGATAATATTTAATAATTAAGAAAAATCCCAACTTCCTTTATAGATGACATTTTTGTTCAAATTAGAAGACTGAAATATGAAATTCTAAGACTTACAAGAAACAGTGTTAAATTGTATGTTAAACCTTATTTCTCGTGTTTTTATTTTTCAGCGTTTTCAAAACCTCAAATTGTACCACACGATGCATTTTTCGAAACAGAATCTTGAAACTTTTTATGCTTGGATAAACACAGTACAAAAGAAAATTTATAAGATGATCTTTTTTCTAGCATCACCAGTGCTTGTGTAATTAAATAATAAACTTCATATTTCCATAGAAAATATAAACAATTAATAAAATGATAATTAAATAGTTTTTTTCTCCTAAACCAATAATCACATAAAAATTCCATCTCATCAATTTACTAATAATGTATTTGTCAGTATAACTGCAAAGTATTATATTTCTGTAACTTAAATTGCATCGTGTTGAATGATTTATTTAAATGACAATAAAATACTATACTATAAATATGTTAATATCACAGGAACTATTTTGAACAAAGGTCTGAAAATTAGCATGTAAACTATTCTTAACACTGCAATTGTTGTGTTAAAGTTTAAAATCAATGCAAGTAAAATTGTAGATTTTAGGTTTTTCACAGATGGGTATCCTTAATGCTCATAAAATGAAGTATTTTTCTAATGGACTGTGAAGTTAATGAAAACTTTTAAAAATGCATGTTATGCTGGTAAAGCAGTCCTGGTTAAACAGCCTATCAGCTTTTTTTTTTTTTTTTTTTTTTAATTTTTGGTTTTTCACCTACACATTCTTTTATAACAATCAGAGCTTCTATTCTTTTTTCATTTCATAGGATTTTAAGTGGAATGAAAAGTTACATCGATGTTTGGTAACTGGCAGATTGCTTGAAAAGTGCTGCTGTATGAATAAACTAATGCATTAAAATAGTGATTAATAAGCTAATGCTTCACTACCATTTCGAAAACAGTAGTGTTCTGTCTTCATAGACTGGATAGCGTGCCCCAAGTAATTGCTTCTGATCGAGCAAATGTGTATGCCAAGATAATGAACTGTTTGCTAACACAGAACGGATATCCATTGCAGTTCCGTTACCTGTTAATGATCCATGATGTTAATTACCCAAATCGCCTAAATGCTCTTTTTGTTAATTCATCACTAGCATTAAAGGGGAAAAAATCTGAAATGTTTCATATGAGTTTCTCTATTCGTCTTCCACAAACTATTCTTACAAAAGCTTATTCTTCTACTATCTTGTTAATTGAGATAAAATGTTCATTACACATTTATATATTTCGCTGCAGATATAATAACCATACATTATAAAGCGATATTCATATTTTTAAAAATATGATGCCTTATGTTCACTTGACTTTCTCTACCTAACATAACTCCATGGCACGACAGCTCACGGGGAACCTTGGCCTACCGCCCGGCCGCTGCGTCCCCCATCTCGGTCCACTACAGACGTCATGGATGGGGTGCAGTACTGGAGGGTGAGACGTGGTCAGCGCCTCGCGCCCCTCCCGGCCGGTTAATGCGGTCCTCACGACCTGGAGCCGCTACTTCTCAATCAAGTAGCTCCTCAATTGGCCCCCCAGGGACCTCACGAGGCTGAGTGCACCCCGGTCCAGGTCTCCCAGCGGGGGAAAAATCCCCACGCCAGTACTGGGGATCGAACCCAGGTCTCCCGCTTGGTAGGCAGCTGCGCTACCACCGCGCTAAGGAGACGACCACTTTCTCTACCTATTCTCCAATAAACTATTTTTTCAAAAACTTATTATTCTAACCTCTTCATCTAATCCACAAACATTTGCAAAAGTGGTTTTATTGCATATTTATTTACAGGCACAATGGGTATAAGAAACACACAAGGTTAAAGCGATGGTCAAATCATTTAAGAGCGGGTAGCTCTTAAACAAAATCAAGCAAGATCTCGGAAATGCCTAACTCCATAAAAATGTGTTTAGTATAAATTGTGTATTTTAAGGAGATCTACATTTTCTGTGCAGTAAGTTTTTGTCTGTTTCTTACAATTGGCAGTTATGCAACGGTCATCCAGAATTAAGGGGGCTTTAGAAGATAATCATAGAAAATTCAATACATACATTCTATTTGTTATATAAATATTACTAATATATTGTATTTTAATACAAATCTTTATAGAAGTGTTTGAGAAAATCAAAAACTCCCAAAAATGCTTCATGTAAAAAGCAATCTGGGATGAAAGGGTTTTCTTGAAAATCTTCATGCGGCATCCATGGCAAATATTTAACCTAATTACCGGAGTTTACAGTTTTGAGTTATGCTTTTCACGTGCAAGAACATTTTTCTAAATTTTTTGGCGGATTCAAGGATCTTCAAAACATGTACTTCCACATTTACTTTGGTGAAATACAACTTCTCTACCTAATGCGTACAGATTACGTGGCAGAGAAATTAAAAAGTTGTCTGTATGTGGTGGCTTTGAAATTCTGTGGACTGTGCAGGACCATGGGAATATGGAGTTACCACTTGAAAAGGGTACAAGTATTGGATATTTAAAACTAATAACAAAGAATATGACTTACTTCATTGGTACGATGGAAGCCTCAAGGAAAATTATAACAACCATAGCAGATGTAAAACGGACCAATTATGGGTGCTTCGCTAAACATCTTTATAGAATTAATATTAATTATTGTGATGGAGATCACATACTCTTTGTATACAAGAAAATATTGATAGCGTGCAACATTTACAAGATGAGATAACGAATTTAGGAACTCAACTTACACGTAATGCTCTTCAGTTACTTGCGACTCAAATATTTATCTATACACTGCGATGATATTAATATCAATATTTAAATATATATATTCTTAAATATTGCACTGAAAAATGTTTGAAGACTTACGTGTTCTTTGTAAATCTACACCCAATTGTTATTTGTCTTTGTCATTTTCTTTGGATGTATGGATGGTATCTAAATGTCAATAAATTTAAAAAGAAACCTGATGTGGTCCTTCTACATATCTATGACAAATTACTGTTAAAAACTTGTGCTTCTATCTACTGTATACTAGTCGAGAAAAACGTTACCAGAAATTCTCTCTTGTAAGTAGAAGGGAAAATGAGGGAATACATACGCTAGGCTAAAACGGCAGTCAAACCTTTAAAAAGCTGGTTGCCATGTGGATGAAATCTGTTTCTTTGAGTTGAAACATTTCCGTATGTGAAAATCTTGAGTATTTTAAAGCTGAAACCAATAACAAGTAATATCTGAAAATGGTCAACTCCACAAAAAACGTATATAACATAAATTGTGTGTTTCAACGAGATCTTTATAGTTTGTGTAATAAGTTGTTGTCTATCTCTTACGGTTTACTCGTTATGCAAAATCCATCCAGAATAAACAATCTTCAGAAGCTATTCCCAGAAAATACAAGATATACATTTTGTCTGTCTTGTAAGTATCTTTAATATACTATTTTAATCAAAATCATTAGAGCCAATTTTGAGAAAAACAAAATTTTCAAAAAGTTTTCTATGTAAAAGGAAGTTTAGGGTAGGGAGATTTTCCTCAAAATCTTCGTGTCGTATTCTTGGAAGATAATGAACTTATATGCCGAGTTTGGTATTATTCCGACTTTTCGTTTTTGAGTTATCGTGTTCACATGAACACACTGATACATATACACACAAGGAACTTTTTTCTAAAGATACTTTCTTTGAATACAGGAGTCCCTAAAACGTCTATTTCCGGTGAAATCTCGGTATCGTATTTTTGGGTGGAATGCAATATATATGCTCTATACACTATCTGCATAGTACGTGCAGGGAAAGTAAAATATCTTTGAAGAGGACAGCAAGACAACTTTCAACCTTTATGAAGATGGATACCGCAGGTTACTTCATCTGTGTATCCAACAGGTGCTACAGGAAGATATGTTAGCAGTGCTGGAAATGGAGGAAGTTATCTTGAAGTAGTTTGTCTAAAAGAAATCAGTCAACACCTTAGTTTAACACACAGCACATGGCTTGTGTATCTCCTTCCTTTTTCAAAGCACTGGATCTTCCATTCCATTCAAGAGACTCGCAGTGTGTAGAAATGAGTAAGACATTAATGGAATTGGAACATATTTCCTGTTTCACGCGAATAAATGCACACCAGGGTACCGGAAAAGGTAGTTTCAAACTCCAAATGTGGTGCTCAATACGAAAAATCGTATCTGTTCCATTCACATGACTTTCTCTACATCTCTGCAACAAAGTATTGTTAAAAAGCTTATGCCTCTACTAATTCCATGCCAATCGAGAAAAAATTAGCAGAAGTAGTCTTATTACTTGCTTACTTATAAATAGAAGCGAAATAAGGGAGTACCATAGATTAAAGTGATACTCAAAAGCTGGTTACTAGGTGACTGAAGTTCCATTGTTTGTATGGACACGAGTTAAAAAATTCCTGTATGAGAAAAGTACAAGTTTTTCAAAGCTGAAACCAAAAACAAGGAATATCTCAAAAACGATCAAATCCACGAAAAAACTGTACATAACATAAATTGTGTGTTTTAATGTGCTCTCCATTTTTTGTGTGGTAGGTTTTTGTCCATCTCTTACGGTTTAGCAGTTATGAAAATTTCGTAAAATTCATCCAGAATAAAGTAATCTTCGGAGGCTATTCCCAGAAAAGTCAAGATATACAGCTAAATATCTTTAATATACGATATTTTAATCAAAATCGTTAGAGCCATTTTAAGAAAATCAACATTTTCGAAGAAAGTTCCATGTAAACGGTAGTTTGGGGTGGGGGAATTTTTCTCAAAATTTTCGTGTCGCATCCCTGGAAGATACTCAACTTAAATACCAAGTTTGGTATTTTACCGACTTTTCGTTTTTGAGTTATCGTGTTCACAGACACGTGGACACACACAAACACACACGGACTTTTTTTTATGAAAATGCTTTTTTTGGATACAGGAGACCCTAAAACATATATTTCCGCTGAAATATCGGTATCGAATTTTTGAGTGGAGTGCAATACCTTCTCTATACACTATGTACATAGTACGTGTAGAGAAAGTAAAAATTGTTGTTGAAGATTTTAATACTTAACTGTCGGGGCAATAAGAGACCGTCATCAGTTCCTACGATTTTTCATAAGATGTGATCCCAGATACTCCCAAATGATTTTCTTTTAATTTAAAAAAAATACAGTTCCGGAGGCTTGTCACGACTCCGGCGCTGTATTCCTTTTTTCTCAATTTTTTCCAGTTTCCTATATTTCCTTAGTAGACCTAATTATTACTTTTACATGTACATACACAAACATAGACACATTTACAAACACAGAAACACCCATGCCCAAGGCGGGACTCGAACCCACGATCCTATGCATCACGAAGCGCCAAAGCGAGACACTTTAGCGTGCGCGGCCACCGGGATCGGCAAGTGATTTAGTACCCCACCTGGTAGGTTTTGTATCAATTTTAAGAACCCTTCAAAGTCTTAAGGGACACTGGGTTTTTTCCCAAAATGAATTGCAATTCAATTTATAGCTCAAAATCTAATAATCTTTACATATTCTAACTTTTTAATTTTAAAAATATTTACTTGAAAATAGCCAAAATTAATACGAGAAAAAAATCAATTACTGTGTCAAAGCTGAAAGCTCCAGCTCAACTTTCTTGGACAATGCTCTTAAATATTTTGATTTAACGGGAAAATGCACATTCGTCAAAGAGGTATGATAGTGTAATTTTCTGGAATTTGAATAAAGTGAAATAAATATAAGAATTTAAGTGTACAGTATTTTTCAGAAAATGATAACCATCTGGCTTTAAATTTTGCGGTTGGAAAGCAGGTCTTCCACTTACTGGTCCCTTAACTGAGCCGTGATTGTCGACTTGCAATCATTGTCCCCGGAAAAAGATTTTACTACGCTACCTCTCGCCCCTAGTACAGGTACGTCTTTTGTTTGCTAATTGTTATTGCCCAGTGGTAGGAGGGAGCGGTCCCGTTTGAGGGCCATCATGTTTTGGAGAAAACTATATAATAGAAATTGTAGAGAAATGCAATTTTATTTTATGAAATGATTGCCATTAAAAGTTTCCATCTTCTTTCAGTATACATTTTTTGAGCCAATAAAGAAGTCATGAAACGAATCCTTAAATATTTAAATTTTAAATTACGTATGCAAATTTTCATACAAATCAGAGAAAGATTAAAACGCAAGGATTACATTCATGCACAAACATGTAAAACTGAGAAGAAGACAAACTTAAAACATCTGATGTGTTCCATTCACATGACTTTCTCTACATCTCTGCACCAATTATTGTTAAAAAGTTTATGCTTCTACTTACTTCATGCTAATCGAAAAAATTATGAGAGTTAGTCTTATTACTTGCTTCTTTGTAAGAAGAAGGGTAATAAGGGAGTAGCATAGGCTAAAGTGATAGTCAAAAGCTGCTTGCTATGTGACTAAAGTTTCTTTGTATGCATTGGAGTTGACAAATTCCTGTATGAGAAAAATTAAGTTTTTCAAAGGTGAAACCAAAAAACAAGGAATATCTCAAAAACGATCAACTCCTCGAAAAAAATGTATATAACATTATCGTGTGTTTAATCGTGCTCTACATTTTTTGTGCAGTAAGTTTTGTCCATCTCTTACGGTTTAGCAGTTATGCAAAATTCCGTAAAATTCATCCAGAATAAAGTAGTCTTCAGAGACCATTCCCAGAACTTGTGAATTTTTTTTGTGTAACTTAACGTCCTTTAAACTGGTTGGTCATATCGGACGATGAATGAAATTGGTGAAATGATTCTTAAATTATCTCGGAGACGATAGAGCTCAAGTTACTCGACATTTGTCTTCTCAGGATAAGAGAAAATCCCCAAAAAACCTTATTCGAGTAACTGACCATAAGCTAGGTTGAACTCACGGCCGGTTGAACGTGAGGCAGACACGCTACCACCACACTACCCAGGTGGGCAGAGTGGATGATGCCAACGGCACGTGGTGTTCCCAAGCGGTCACCTATCCAAGTACTGACCTCGCCCAATGCTGCTGAACTTCGGCGATCGGTCGAGAACCGGTGTTTTCAACGTGGTATGGCCGTTGTCATACTCAAGGAGAAATTATACTCGGTGCGACTTCTTTTCGAACACATTTTAGGAAAATTGTGAGACAGTAAATTGCCAGCAGAGCAAGAGCTATTTGAGACACTGAATCTGTTTTAGTGAAGGAATGACGAAGAGGGGCTGTGAAAGGAAATAGAAAATGTCCTTAGTTTTTTTTTTCCATATTATATATCTTTAGCCTACTTAAGACATTTATTATGTATAGTTACAAAAGAAAAGAAATCTCTATTTGTGTTGTGCGTACTCCATGCGCATAGGCAACTTCTTCAGCAGGTGTGTGCTACCAAGAAGTGGCTTGTAATATTGCAGGCTCAGAGCATTTTATTGTGAATGACGTGACGTCCGGGAGACTAATGAGGCCCCCTTCTGTGCTGAAGCCTATTTACACGCTGTAAGAATCCTAACGTCTTTCTCTCACTCTGGGTTATCTCAACTTTTCCCTTTGGGCAATTCTCTACAGTGTCCTCGCCAATTTGTCTTCCATCATTCTGCAAGTTTACTCTTCTTTCCTCACCCTTAATACTTGGTCTCTCGTATTTTGAAGACTTGTTTTAAACACAATGCTTGGAAAAAAGTATTCGTTACCATTAAAGCATATGAGAGTTTAGTGTTAATTTCTTTAGTTTTCAAATTGTACGTGACTAACGCGTCTAATTTACCTCTTTGACTAACCAAGGATAAGGCAAAAATGGTATATGTAGTTTTATTTATGGACGCTCTTTAACTACTGTGGTTCTCAGCGTTCCATTCTAAATTGAGCGTGAAAGATCGCTTAATTTTGCTCTGAGGCCTCTCTATCAGGCTTGAGGTTCTTTTACGTGCCGTAAATCTACGACATGGGACCAACGGCTTTACTTCCCTTCCGAAGGAAGCCATGCTAAGGATTTTTACACCCGAAAAAATCCATCGTCCTCCGCCGGGTTTATGAAGTTAGCATGGTAGCCATTACACCACGGAGGACCACAAAGATAAGTCAAAGGGAAGGTGACATTAGACCGCGAACGGAAGAAACTTCTTATGGTAACCTCGTTGTCATCATAATCGCTGTTGTCCTTGTCACTATCATCATCCTTGTGGTTGTGTGTCAGTTTTACTTCCTTTAACATTACACTTCGCTTTTCAACTTATCCGATTCTTAAAATCATTATTGTCTGCTTCTCCTAATTTTCTATTTCTTCTTTCTAGAAGTAAGCTTCCTCTCATTAATCTCTAATTTTCTTCAGATTATTAACTTTTTTCTTAGCAGAAAGTAATTTTTATACCGCAGTTTAACAGCATCAGTAGCAGCAGCAACAACAATATCAATAATCCATAATTTCGATCCTTTCTCTGTTATCAATTTCTGTACTTCATCCTCGTTTCCTTCTTCTGCTGCATCGTCTACAGCCAATTATTTCACCATCATTCTCCTCCACCTTCTCATTCTCTTCCTCTTAGACAGGCCATGTCTTCTTATATCAGGAGAATGCCGTCAGCTGATCTATACAAGTTTTATTAAACTTCATGTTTAAGCTTTAAAATATTTTAAGACATGGATAGCACAGTTCTCTGTTTTGCTATATGATGTTGAGGAGTGAAGCATTCGGCCTTCGAAAATTGGTGCTAGCAAGAACGAATAGCTTGACTGTGATTAACTGGAATGCATATATTCACCAGACATGTTAGAAATAGCACATGGTCAAGCGCACATGTCTTTTTTTATTTAAAAAAATCTTGTGTGTTCCATTCACATGACCTTCTCTACATCTCTGCAACGAAGCTTATGCTTCTATTTACTTCATGCTAATTGGGGGCACCATAGGTTAAAGTGATAGTCAAAAGCTGGTTGCTATGTGACAGCAATGTTATTTTAAAATATTTAAATAAGCACACTATAGAATGACAGCACTAATCTAGGCTGCTGTGTTCTATCTGTTGGTAGAGCGTTATGAGCTTAGTTTTGAGATTGTTTTACACTTTCATTCACATTAAGTTTTATTTTGTTGTACTTTCGCATCAGTTTATTAGTCTCATTGCTATAATTACAAACCTAAACATGTATGTTCAGAATAAACACCTCGAATTTTCAGCATTAAATGTTTAAAGGATTATTGTACAAACAATTGGGAGTTATTGTACAAAAAATCTGATGTGTTCCATTCACATGACTTTCTCTATATCACTGCAACAAATTATTCTATTTACCTCATCTAATCGACAAAAATTAGCAAAAATAGTTTTATTACTTGCTTCCTTGTTAGCAGAAGCGAAATAAGGGAGTACCATAGATTAAAGTGATAGTCAAAAGCTGGTTGCCATGTGACTGAAGGTCCTTTGTCTGTATGGACACGAGGTCACAAAGTCCTGTATGAGGAAAGTATGTTTTTTTATAGCTGAAACCAAAAACAAGGAATATCTAAAAGAACAATCAACCCCACGAAAAAAATGTATATAACATAAATTGTGTGTTTTAAAGTGCTCTACATTTGTTGTGTGGTAAGTTTTAGCAGTTATGCAAGATTCCGTTAAATTCACCCAGAATAAAAGTACTCTTCAGAGGCTATTCCCAAAAAATTCAAAATATACATTTTATTTGTCAGGTAAATATCTTTAATATACGATATTTTAATCAAAATCGTTAGTCATTTTTTAGAAAATCAAAAATTTCGAAAAAAGTCACATTTTTATGGTAGTTTGGTATGGGGGGCTTTTCTCAAAATTTTCGTGTCGCAACGTGTTCACAGACACACGGAAACACGGACACACGCATGGACCTTTTTCTGAAAATACTTTTTTGGATACAGAGGACCCTAAAACATATATTTCCGGTGAAATCTCGGTATCGAATTTTTGGGTGGAGTGCAATACCTTCTCTATGCACTATGTACATAGTACGTATAGAGAAAGTAAAAATGAGCCCAGTATTATAGTAAGAGTGCAGCAATAGCTCCTTTTTCACTCCTCCTGTGTTTTGGTATTGACGTGGAAGACATTTTATTGGACAAATAAAACTGTCGTTGAAACCCAAATTTAAGTACTTTTGAACTCCATGGACGTGATTCTGAGGGAAGAGAACCTTTTGAGTTTACCGGCAATAAATTACTACGCACCTTATAACAAAAGAGCTTCTCTTCCTTCAATTAAAGTAATAACTAAATCTTTATTGTTTTAATGTCAGAATCGCTTTATTAATTAATTAACCGAAGCGTTTGATACCCTCATCCAAAAATCAAAAATAAAGTAGGAACTAAACAACCTTAAAAATAACATAAAAAGAATTTATGTTTAATCTAAAAAAGTATAATAAAGTCAATAACATCAAAATTATAAATAAAAATAACTTATTATAAAATTTATAACAAATAACAAAATGTCTTTAAATGTGAAGTAAGGTTGGAAAGGAATCTTTTTAATATTTCTATTTAAACCTGATTTAAGCCTCCTATCTTTATTAAAACATGATATAAATTTTAAGCACCAAAAAATTCGAGTTTATCTGTAACTAAACTTCGTTCTGGATGTGTTTATAATGTTGCATTGTTCTAACCTTTTTCTGCTCTGAATGTTTTATTTGTTCGCGGTTTTGGCCGTAGCCCCTCAAAATTTGCTTATTATTTAATGTCCTGTGGAAGTTGCTCTGTAATTAAGTTATTTTATTTAGTTCTGCATCACGGGGTTCTGGAGGGTTCATGTTTACTTTTCGCCTCAGAAATACTTTTCTGTTTACAAATATGACACTTTCTGGTGGAATCAGGGCAACTACAAATGTAGCGTGAAAGCATATTTTACTTCACTGCATAACACACATTAGTGATTCCGCTTCTACTCAGTTGCTATATGTTCACATATCCTCATCAAAATCATGTTTTTAATACATAGCTTCAGGATTCCTTGTGTCGCAAGCGAAGGGCACACATTTTACCTACATTCAGGTAAACTAGCCTCTCATAGATTTTATTCCTTATACATCGCATGAGTGTACACAAAGCAACATTAAGGAGGAAAAATTAATTCACATCTAGCTTCCGGAGCTCTTAAACCTAGGAACTGAAATGTTTGTACATAAATGTTACATATTTTATGTATAAACTGGGTCGGTAATGTGGTTACGGGTTCGTATCCCTGGCGCAGATTTTGGGTATTAGGAATGGTGTGGATATGAGGGTGCCCTAGCTCAGGACTTTTACTAGCATGGAAACTGTTTCAGAGTGTGGTACGACACAAGTGCTTTATTCAGTTAGTTCGGTCTTTTTCCGCCGTCGATCACACACGCATTCCTCTTAAATTTTCTCCTGTGAAACTATGCATTACGCGACTGTTGTTACTTATTAATTTTGATGCCGTGATATCATCCATACTCTCACAACTAAAGGTAGCCTGTTCGTCTCCACCACGGACCCTCAATATCACATGTTGGTTCTGCCGATGTTCTACGCCAAGTGCCCCAAAAAGCGCCCTCTGGCCAGCGGAGAGAATTGTTTTCTCTTCCGTTATGTTCCCCTTCGGTTCAATGTCCTACCCTCTTAACGGTATACGGTGCCACCAGTTCGTGACAACTCGGCTACTTATACGTGTCTGAAATCTTTCTTCCCTTCCCATTTTCAACGTACATTTATATTTCCCTTCTTAATATAATTTATATTATTAGCTATGGTTTATCTTTCCCTTCTGATTAACCCTTTGTCTCGTCACAAGACATATACTGACTCAAAACCCATTGAAGTTTCAACCCTGCAGCTTTAATAATTTTTATATATTACTTTTTTGTATTTTAAAAAAAGAGTTTTCAAAATCCTTCTCTCCCTGAAATTTTACGCGACGAACTGAAAATCTTATTGAATGAACTAGAAAGTGTGATTGATAAAGCCAAGTATCAGACTTTTGATATTTCCTCCTGTGCTGAATAAAAATAATCTAATGTGCTCAAGATGTGTATTTGTACTAATCTTATATCTTTTATTTTTTATTTCATGAATCACGAAATATATTTTAAAATCAATATTTAGTTTTATTAGTCATAGTTTCTTGAAGATCTATGGACATTTTCAGCCTCTTTGCATAAAAACTGTAAGGAGAGACGACATTTAACTGCAGCAAAAATTGGGAGAAAATAGAGTTTAAAGTTTACATTTAAATGTCGCAGGTTTTTAAAAACTCCGAAGTTTAGCAAAGTTAAAACATCGTAGAATCAAGAAACTTCGAAAATACGTAAAACAAGATTGATACAACTTGATTTTTTACAAAAACAAAAAGTTATTTTTGGCCGGAAATAATAAATTTGACATCATTCGCCCCCTTAAGTATTTTCAGATTTTTTCCATGCATATACCTGCGCATATATTCCAGGTATATAATGATGCTAAGGCCTGAATATAAACGATAAAAGTACTCCTAATTCTCTGCAGAATCTTTATATTTTTATTTTCAAAATATCACTCAATACCAGTGAGTACCTCCACAATGATACCTACGTTTCCCAATTTAAAACGTATCAGGAATTACGTACGAAACACTCAATGCGCAGACGGCTTTCCCGACTTTCGTTGTTATGTGTTCCATTCACATGACTTTCTCTACATCTCTGCAACAAATATTGTTAAGAAGCTTATGCATCTATTTACTTCATGCTAATCGAGAACAAATTAGCAGAAATAGTCTTATTACCTGCTTCCTTGTAAGTAGAAGCGAAATAAGGGAGTACCATAGGTTAAAGTGATAGTCAAAAGCTGGTTGCTATGTGACTAAGTTCTTTTGTTTGTATGGACAGGAGTAGACAAATTCCTGTATGAGAAAAGTATCAGTTTTTTAAAGGTGAAAACAAAAACACGGCATATCTATAAAAAAAACTCCACGAAAAAAATGTAAATAACATAAATTGTGTGTTTTAACGTGCTCTACATTCTTTGTGTGGTAAGTTTTTGCCCATCTCTTACGGTTAAGCAGTTATGCAAAATTCCGTAAAATTCATCCAGAATAAAGTGGTCTTCAGAGAAAATTCCCAGAAAATTCAAGATATACATTTTATTTGTCACTTAAATATCTTTAATGTACGGTATTTTAATCAAAATCGTTAAAGCCATTTTTAAAAAAATAAAAAAAATTGAAAAAAGGTCCATGTAAGTAGTTTGAGGTGGGGGAATTTTTTTTAAAATGTTTCGTGTCGCATCCCTGGAAGATACTAAGTAAATACCGAGTTTGGTATTTTAGAGACTTTTCGTTTTTGAGTTATCGTGTTCACAGACACTCGAACTCACGGACATACACACATGAACCTTTTTCTGAAAATGCTTTTTTTGGTTACAGGGGACCCTAAAACACATATTTCCGGTGAAATTTCGGTATCGAATTTTTGGGTGAAGTGCAATACCTTCTCTGTACACTATGTACATATTATATGTAGAGAAAGTAAAAAATTTATAAATTCAATAAAAATTCACTGCGTTTTAATTGCATTACTTATTATAATATTTTTGTGCAGGTTGATTAAACTGTATCATGACAGCCCTTCCTAAATGCTAGTCCCTCCTGAAACACATTCACTGCACGCCACTGTTTTATATATCGAAGAATTTTGTGAAATGTCTTCATCTCTCCATCTATATCTTCTGTATTTACATTTTTCACAGCTTATTTTTTCTGCTTTTGTTGGTAGCATTTAACGTAGTTTTTCCTCTTTACTTTATTATGTTTTATTGGCGCTTGCAGAAGTTTTTTGTTTCCCTTCTTAAGATTCTTCCATTTTTTCCCCTCTTCCAGCCTCACTTTCGTTGTAACATTGTTTTTTATTTTCTAAGGGATTTTTCCGCCTTGCCGTAGAGATATATCCTTCATATCATTTTTCATTGTTTTTCTTTTCGTCATACTAACTTTTGCTTTACATTAAACCTCAAACATATGCAGAGATTTCAAAATAAAGCTTTAAGAACAATAGTTAATGCACCTTAGTATGTGCGCAATGATCAGATACATAGAGAACTCAAGATCGACACTGTTACAGAAGAAATAAAAAGGACCACAACGAAACATCATTTAAGAGTGCAGCACATGAAAATAAAGAATGGGCTTAGTAAGTGTGAAGTTAGAAGATTGAAAAGAATCAAGCCAGATGACTTAATGTGTGACCGCAAGAATTAGTGTAAGCTTTGGGAGCCTTCATTGGCAGACTCGCCTATACATTGTGAACTTATTTATGAAGGAAATATTACTAGATAAGCTTTTGCTTAGTTGTAATTAAAAAACAAATCTGGTGTATTCCATACACATGACTTTCTCTACATCTCTGCAACAATTTATTGTTAAAAAACTTATGTTTCTATTTACTTCACGCTAATCCAGAAAAAAAAAAAAAAAAAAAAAAACAGAAATAGTCTTATTACTTGCTTCCTTGTAAGTAAAAGGTAAATAAGAGAGTACAATGGGTTAAAGTGATAGTCATATGTGAATGAAGTTCCTTTGTTTTTGTGGACAGGAGTTGACAAATTTCTGTATGAGAAAGGTAAACATTTTTCAAAGCTGAAACGAAAAGCCAGCAATATCTTAAAAACGATCAACTCCACGAATAAAGTGTATATGACATAAAATGCGTGTTTTAATGTGCTCTACATTTTCTGTGTAGTAAGTTTTTGTCCATCTCTTACGGTTTAACAGTTATGCACAATTCCGTAAAATTCATCCAGAATAAAGTACTCTTCAGGGGTTATTTCCAGAAAATTCAAGATATACATTTTATTTGTCTTTAATATACGATATTGTAATCAAAATCGTTAGAGCCATTTTTAGGAAAATCAAAATTTTCGAAATTTTTTCCATGTAAAGGGTAGTTTGGGGTGGGGGGATTTTGCTGAAAATCTTTGTGTCGCATTCTTAGAAGATAGCAAACTTAAATACCAAGTTTGGCTTAAACGGTCCTTTCGTTTTTGAGCTATGCTGCCCACAGACACACACACACACACACACACACCGAGACCTCCGATAGAGAAGGCCAGAGCAATCCAATGCTCAGAGGCTGTGACGTCATCATACCTGGTGCTATGGATTGTCGGAGCAGCATATAACGTGTGTAGCGTCCTTATGGCGGAAAGAAATAACTTTTTCAGTTGCTTCTTTATTTAGTGTATCATCTTATACAGAATGCTGATAACCAACTCTAAAATATGCCTCACTGTTGTTTGGTGCCAAACTGCAATGGCAATTACAGAAGTGGCCCGAAAATAGCGGTATACAGTTTTTCAAAGGTGCCAGAACTTAAGCACATGTGGATTCGTGCAATAATTTTGTGTCAACACCAACAAGTAAGTTAAGTAATTTTACGTCATATATTTACCTTTCATTTAGGTACATATACATATTTTTGTATTATATTATTAATACGAAGTTAAAAATCTTAACGTTAGTGGTAGTTGAGAGGTTAAATATATTTTATGTCACAGTGAGGCTCATTTCCATAGCTAAGTTCAGAATAAGTATCTGGGTTATTTTTGTGCTTTGATCTTAATAAGTAGCTATATTTTCCTTTAGATTATGAAGTGTAATTATGTACCTTCCTGTAAATAGACATTTAATTTAGCCCTACCACATTGTTGCTTATCAAGGGGATCAGAATCTACAGATCTATTTGATATGACACTGTATGTTTTCACCCTCACATTGTTGCTTATCAAGGGGATCAGAATCTACATATGTATTTGATATGACACTGTATGTTTTCACCCTCACATTGTTGCTTATCAAGGGGATCAGAATCTACAGATCTATTTGATATGACACTGTATGTTTTCACCCTCACATTGTTGCTTATCAAGGGGATCAGAATCTACAGATCTATTTGATATGACACTGTATGTTTTCACCCTCACATTGTTGCTTATCAAGGGGATCAGAATCTACAGATCTATTTGATATGACACCGTATGTTTTCACCCTCACATGGCAGTAGCAAATATTGTGGCAACAGCACATTTTTCTTCTCAGTCAATATTTGCATTTAACTTTTTACTAAGAAACAAAACATAAATAAAAAATGGATTGAGAGCTCCCCTTCCAAAGAAATATTTATTTGATATTTAGTTTCAAAGCGATTAACACTTTAAAAACTATTGAGGGAGCAATAATGAAACTATCTAACATGAATGAGTTTGAATTTTCTTTACATACAACTCGTGTACTTGCCTTTACAAAGAAAAAATGTTTCTAACACGTTTTTTGTTTTGTTTAGTAAGTTAGGGTAAATGTGGGAGATCCAATGGTTAGAGTAGGATATTTAGAAGCATTTAAAACATATATTACAGTGACAATTTTTGGAGAATCCCCCTTCCCCCAAAATATGTTGCTGTTTTCAGTTATTCTATCTACTAAATTGGAAGGTAAATTAAAAATCACGTTTTGGTTGGAACATAGAAAATGGAACTTTTAACACATTCAAAATAATTTCTTTGAACTTATAAGAGAAATTTTAATCTTAATGCCTAATATTAGCAATTATAACCTCATTTTAGCTGTTTAATTCTGCTATATACTTTTGAAAACTTCGCAAGCGAAACTCTTTCACTTAGCAAATAAAACATTGAAGATGTGTAAATTTTTTTACAGCAAGCTAAGTTGTTTCCCTTATCTAATAAATTATTGCAGATATGTCAACTTTTTTATTTATTTTTATACAGGAGTATCAGGTGGCAAGCTAAACTGTTTCACTTATCTAATAAACTATTAGAGATATGTTAGGATTTATATTTATACAGCAGTATCAGTTGGAAAGCTAAACTGTTTCGCTCATGTAATAAATTATTTTTAGAGATATATTAGGGGTTTTATTTATTTTATATGTGAGTATCAGCTGGAAAACTAAAATGTTTCACATATGTGACAAAAATTACCGGTAGAATAATCGTTGTAGCTCTTACTATTCCTTTATTATATAGGCACTCTTTATTTTTTTATAAATCTAGGAATATCCACTTTCAACACTATTAATAACACAACGCTACTTATCTATACCACATATTAAACAGAGATTACTAAACACCCTCTTCTCCAAAACTTAGTCAAGTTTCACGTTATAAGCTGCGTATTACCTGACGACCGCTAATATAAAAGTTGGAGGCTGTTTGTTTCCATTGTGATATTTGCTACTATTAATATTGTTGCGTCAAAATATATACATACAAAAATGCACAACTTACTAGTTAACGCACTTTTAAATTGTATAATTAACCTTTATATATATATTTTATAGTATTGTAATGTGTTCGAGAGTAAGGACTTGAGTTCGAACGGAGTGAAGAGAAACTGCTACAAACAGAAAGTATAATCTGGATTTTTTTATAATAGAGCATAGTGTTTGGGTCTACAGACCCCGAAATTGTAGTGGGTAAAGAACATTTTGATCGCACATGAATGCTACGATCTCGGGCTGAAATTGAAGAAACGACTGGCGGAGTTAGCACCACCAGCGGAGACGTCACAATATACTGCTTTGGCCTTCTCTATTGGAGGTCTCGCTCACACACACACATACATACATACAGACACACACAGTCATTTTTCTAAAAATGCTGTTTTTGGATTCAGAGAGTCTCAAAACGTGTATTTCCGGTGAAATCTCGGTATCGAATTTTTGGGCGCGATACAGTACGTTCTCTATGCACTATATACATAGTTCGTATAGAGAAAGTAAAAATAAGAAAAAAAAAACAAAAAAAACCCATTAAACTTCAAAACCAGTGTGCAGTTGAAACTCTGTATTGAAGTCACAAAAATGTGTTAATTTTCTCGGGGAAAGTTATAAAACAACTGAACACCTTTGGCTCCCAAAGTTATACTTGCTAAACGGATTGTAACGTGTCAAAATACGTTGAGCTGACTGCCTGTTTGAGAGATATCTGTCCTCTAATTTAATAACTCTCTCTCTCTCTCTCTCTCTCTCTCTCTCTCTCTGTTGAATCCAAACAGTTGAAATGCTGCAGAAGCGCCGGCCGGGTTTACTAACACCGTCAAAATCGGTTCAGCACAAGTTGCTCGGGCATGAATCATTGTTGTAGGTGTCGCGTGCGGGCTCCCCTTCCTTGCCAGACGCCAGTCACGTGACCCGCCCGCTCCGCCGCCACGCCCCACCTCTACTCGCGTTCAGTCAACACTCGGACAGCCGACTGTTCAGATGTGTGCGTGTATGTGTGCGTGTGACAACTGAATGACTTAGTGAACAAGTGACAGTAGTGCTGGATCTCAACAGTCCATGGTAAGACATTCTTTTGTTATCATGTCATATCTAACCTAAAATATCGGGAGGTAAAACAAGAAATAATTGTAATAAAAATATTCAGATATCAATAAAGGTACTGAATTGGGTTTAACCTACAAAAGAATCGCACAAAATACAATATGACATATTTTAAACTCATTGTTACTGTTTTACCCGGTGACAAGGGAGGGAAATTTGAATTATGTTTTATAACTAAGTTTCAATTAAATAATTGGAGAATAATTGATTCCTTTAGCTAAAGTTTAGTCAACATGAAGAAATTTATATTTTCACAGTAATATTTCAACCCTCTTAATTTGCATGTAATTATGTATGAAAGCTCCAGTTAATTTACCTTAACCTTTCGAGTCGAAGGTGTATAATAATTATTTATAAAGCTACCGCATTAGATTGTTAACTTATCTGAAGAAATACGCCTACAGTACTGCAATTCTCATTAAACAACTATACATATCGGGTATAGTTTTACTTTCTCTACCATGTACATACAATGTACATAGTAGGTAGAAGGTATTCTATTCCACTAAAAAATTCGATACCGAGATTTAATCGGGACATGTCTTGTGGTCCCCTGTCCCCAAAAAACCCATTTTTAGAAATATGTCGGTTTGTATGAGTGTGCCTTTGAAAGCATAACTCAAAAATGAAAAGTCTGTTAAATACCAAAAATGATATTTAAGTTCTGATCTCACAAGAATAACACACGAAGATTTTCAAGAAAATCTCCTATCAACTACCCTTTAGAAACTACTTTAGAAACTACTTTTAGAAAGTTTTGATTTTTAAAAATGGCACTAACGCTTCAGATCTAAATACTTCATGTTACGATATTTTATGACAAATGAAATGTATATTTTGAATTTTCTGAGAATAGCCTCTAAATTCCTCTCATTCTGGATGACTTTTACATAACTGGTAGGGGACAGACAAAAACCTACTAAATAAAATTGTAGATCTCGCAAAAAAAAAAAAAACACACACACAATATTTTTAGAATTACCAATTTCTAAATTATTTGTTGTTGTTATTTCACAATATTTAAGCTTTTCTCGGTTTTCTTTCTCCTGGTGAAGCAAAGGGAACGAAATTTTAAAGCCTTCACATAGCGAACAGATCTTTAAAGACTGATGTATTCCTTTGATCTCGTTATACCTGCACGGAAATATGTAATAACGCAACATTAATAGAAGGATAGATGTTTGCGGGCGAATAAGTAGGGGGGAAATGTGACTGTGCCACATCAGATTTTCTATTTTAACATCAGATTTTTTCATTTAACATCTAAGGTCATATCGGGGGCTTTGCACTTGAAACAACTCGTTGTCAGTAGGTTCTTTTACGTTTGGTTTAAATCATTTTATTTTTCCTTACACACACGCACATTCACTCTCACATACATACTTCCAGACTTTGTGTGGGATAGGGAATAATTCTAGCTAAAGAAAATTTCCCCGCCCCAGCCGGGAATCGAACCCAGGACCTACTGGAGAGAAGTCAGCTCGCTGACCACTCGACCACGGAGGCAGTCTCTATATTTTATTCATTTGCAAAACTAGATAATACATTTTTCGCATTGGCGGGCTCTGCAGCTCAGTGGATAGTACATCTGCCTAATGTCCTAGGTTCGATTCCTGGGTGGAAGAAGGGATTTTCTTCTGGGCCATCCTCCCCAGAGTCTAGAAGTGTGAATGTGTTGATTAAAATTATAAGATAAATATAAACCTAACTAGTGATAGGCCGCCAATAGGACCACGCAGTTAAAGACGAAAAATGAGTGGAACACTTTAAAGAAAAAAAATCGCATGAAATGTTTCAATTGTTGTGTCTTCCTACAGGGAGAGAGAAACACGGTTGTTCTGTTCTGTTCAAACGTTATTTCTACCAGATGGCACAACTACCCCGTATTTGACGTATGCAGATATTCCTTGATGCGTTAAAAGAGTTGCAGAACTAAACGGGGCTATTTCACGTTAAAAACCTGCCAGTGGAGAACTGGCAATATTGATCTTCATTTTACGCTTAGCAACGAGTGCAACCCGCTCATCGTCCCCGCTGATAAGGAAGACGGGCAAAGCTAAGTTCACTGGCGCGTTTTAACTAAAATAGCCCCGTTAGCTTCTGCAATCCTTTTAGCGCTTAAAGGAATGTCTGCAAACGTCAAATGCAGGGCAGTTGGATCACTTGGCATATTTTTCAGATAAAATGTCGAGTTTGATGGACGGAGGCCATGTTTTGGTACAAGAGACTTCTCGTTGCGGCGTGGTAGTCAATGTCAACATTAAAAGGTGCTTCATACACTACACCAGTAGCAAATTAAAAGGGTGCATACTATCTTCAGCTATGCGCCATCTACTTGAAAACGAAGCTGGGGATGGGTTTTTTGAGGAGAAAGGAATAGTACCTATATCTAGGTTCATGAACGACATAGCACTTCCCCCAGGATCCGTTTGACACAGACACATGAATTTATAAAATGCTGCATTTTCTATTAATACCCTCTGGAATGCCTCTCCATCCAATAATTAAAACATGCAGTTTGTTTCGAATCAATATTTTGTGATAGTCATTTCCGATGTATACAGTGTCGTTCATTAAATGTTGCCCTGTGCTATTTAATGTCGAAACATTAATTTTGGGAGGGGGGGATACGAAAAGCGTTTCTATATTCTAACTTAATCTTCTTCAACAAAGATCAATATTCATTAAAATATTAATGACACAAAAATAATAAATTTTCAATTAAATATCTTCCTACATTTATGGTCATAATTTAATACAAGTAATGTATATTTTGCAGTATGGTGTAATTAAAACCAATTATTCGAATAATTTTCGCAATTAAATAAACAAAAGTATGTTGAATTCATTTGCTTAATTTTATCGACCTATTATGCAACAAACCTTTTCCTAAGAGCGTTTATCCTTCTGTCTATTTTTTCCGATAAACTTGAGCAGAAATGAATATTTATTTGTTTCCTTCTAGTTTTAACGGAAATAAGGAAATACATTAAGCTAAACCGATAATCAAATCTTTTGCCGCTATCTGAGGATACGGAAATTCCGTTCCTGTTCCATATCCAGGAGCATAGAAAGCTCTGCCCATTTTAAGAATGTTATAGTTATTAAAAATGTAAACCAATAACAGAAAATATTTCGGAAATGGGTGATTGCACAAAAACGTATCGGGCATTATTGTGTGCTTTAATGAGATCTACATTTTTATGTGCAAAGATTTTGTCTACATCTTACGCTTTACTATTTATGAACAAATTGAAGAGAACTTCAGAGGCTAGGTCCAGAAAATTCAAGATATGTATTTCATTTGCCATGAAAATATCTTAAATATAATGGTACTTTAATACAAATTCTTAGAGCCATTTTTGAGAAAATCAAAATTTTCGAAAAATATTCCACGTAAAGGATACTTTGGAGTGGGGGGTTTTCTTAAAAATCTTCGTGTAGTATCCTGGAAGATGCTGAACTTAAATATCATGTTTAGTCTTTTGGTTTTAGGGTAATGTTGTTTGCAGATACATGCACACGAGCACACACGCACACGTACCTTTAAAAAAAATATGTATATTTTATTAAGGAACCTCAAAATAACCTGCGGTGAAGTCTCGACATCAACATTTTGGGTGGCATACAATACCTTCTCTACCTACTATGAACATTGTACATGGTACCGCAAGAAATATTATTTATATAAGTAATTTATATATCTTGTATGAAATAATCCATCAAAGCATAAATTTTGTGTAATTGCTTTATTATTATTTGCTTATGGCATTGTAATTGTCTAAAAGTATTACAAATTGAAATGTTACCGAAAACATGTAAGAAATCATTTTTAAAAATCAATTTTAGAAAAAAAATCTGATGTGTACCATTCACATGACTTTCTCTACATTTCTGCAATAAATTATTATTAAAAAGCTTATACTTCATTCTAATCAGAAAAAAAAATAGCAGAAATAGTCTTAATTCAAGATCTTCTCGGGCTTCTAGCCAGGTAAAAACTTGGCTTGACACCAACGTTTCGAAGAAGTGCATCTTCCTCGTCTTCAGGGTGAACTGAAGACGAGAAAGATGCACTTCTTCGAAACGTTGGTGTCAAGCCAAGTTTTTACCTGGCTAGAAGCCCGAGAAGATCTTGAATTAACACGTCGCCAGGAAAGCTATAGTTCTTATTTTAGAAATAGTCTTATTACTTGCTTCCTTGTAAGTAGAAGCGAAATAAGGGAGTACCATAGGTTAAAGTGAAAGTCACAAGCTGGTTGCTATGTCACCGAAGTTCCTTTGTTTGTATGGACAGCAGTTGACAAATTCCTGTATGAGAAAAGTAAGTTTTTCGAAGCAGAAACCAAAAAAAAAAAAAAAGAAAGAAAGAAAAAAAAAGGAATATCTCAAAAACGACCAACACCACGAAAAAAATGTATATAACATAAATTGTGTGTTTTAACGTGCTCTGCATTTTCTGTGCAGTAAGTTTTTGTCCATCTCTTATGGTTTAGCAGCTATTCAAAATTCCGTAAAATTCATCCAAAATAAACTATTCTTCAAAGGCTATTCCCAGAAAATTCAAGATATTCATTTTATTTTTCAGGTAAATGTCTTTAATATATGATATTTTAATCAAAATCGTTAGAGCCATTTTTGAGAAAATCGAAATTTTCGAAAAAAGTTCCATGTAAAGGGTAGTTTTGGGTGGGGGAATTTTTCTCAAAACCTTCGTGTCGCATCCCTGGAAGATACTAAACTTAAATACCAAGTTTGGTATTTTACCGACTTTTCGTTTTTGAGTTATCGTGATCACATACACACGGCCACACGGACACACACACACACACACACACACACACGGATCTTTTTCTGAAAATACTTTTTTTTGGATACAGGGGACCCTAAAACATATATTTCCGGTGAAATCTCGGTATCGAATTTTTTGATGGAATGCAATACATTCTGTATACATTATGTACATAGTGCCTATAGAGAAAGTAAAAAATCTTGTGTGTTCCATTCACATGGCTTTCTCTACTTCTCTGTAAATTATTATTGTTAATAAGCTTATCTTTTATTTATTTCATGATAATCGAGAAAAATTAGCACAAATAGTCATTTTCTTGCTTTATTGTAAGTAGGAGAGAAATAAGGGAGTACCATAAGTTAAAGTGAAAGCCAAAAGCTGGTTGCTATGTGACTGATGTTCCTTTGTTTGCATGGACAGGAGTTGACAAATTCCTGTGTGAGAAAAGTATGTTTTTCAAAGCTGAAACCAAGAAAAAGGAATATCTCAAAAACGATCAACTCCACGAAAAAAATGTATATCACATAAATTGTGTGTTTTAACGTGCTCTACATTTTTTGTACAGTAAGTTTTTGTCCATCTCTTACCGTTTAGTAGTTATGAAAAATTCATCCACAATAAAGTTGTCTTCAGAGGCTATTCCCAGAGAATTCTAAATGTACATTTTATTTGTCAGGTAAATAACTTTAATATACGACATTTTAATAAAAATCGTTAGTCATTTTTTAGAAAATAAAAATTTTCGAAAAAAGTTCCATGTAAAGGGTAGTTTGGGGTGGGGGTATTTTTCTCAAAATCTTCGTGTCGCATCCCTGGAAGATACTAAACTTAAATACCAAGTTTGGTGTTTTACCGACTTTTCTTTTTTGAGTTATCATGTTCACAGGCACACGGACCTTTTTCTGAAAATAGTTTTTTTGGATACTGGGGACCCTAAAACATATATTTCCGGTGAAATCTCGGTATCGAATTTTTTGGTGGAGTGCAATACATTCTCTATTCACTATGTAAATAGTGCGTATAGAGGAAGTAAAAATCGTGAGGGAGGCGCAGAGGGAGATAGAGAGGGATAGAGACATGGAACTAAAAGACGAAAGGTGATAATATAGCATACTTTTACTTAAGTTTAGTATCTGAATCCAAAAGAAGGGATTTTTAGAAAAATGTCCGTGTGTGTCTCTGTCTGTCTGTCTGTCTGTCTGTGTGTGTATGTGTGTGTGACTGTGTGTGTGTGTATGTGTGTAGCTCAAAAACGAAAAGTCCGTTAAAAACCAAACTTGGTATTTAGGTTTGGTATCTTCCAAGGATGCGACACGAAGATTTTCAAGAAAATCCCCCCACTCCCAACTACCCTTTACATGGAACTTTTTTCGACAATTTTGATTTTCTAAAAATTGGCTCTAACGATTTTGATTAAAATATCGTATATTAAACATATTTACCTGACAAATAAAATGTATCTTGAATTTTCTGGGAATAGCCTCTGAAGATTATTTTGGATGAATTTTGCAGAATTTTGCATATTTGCTAAACCGTAAGAGATGCACAATAACTTATTAAGAGCATGTTAAAACACAAAATTTATCTTATATAATGTATTCGTGGAGTTGATCGTTTTTAAGATATCCCTGGTTTTTCTTTTCAGTTTTGAAAAACGCATACTTTTCTTACACAGGAATTTGTCAACTCCTGTCCATACAAACAAAGGAACTTCAGTCACATAGCAACCAACTTTTGACTATCACTTTAACCTATGGTACTCCCTTATTTTCCTTCTGCTTACAAGGAAGCAAGTAACGAGACTATTTCTGCTGGTTTTTTTCTCGATTAGCATTATATAAATATAAGAATAAGCTTTTTAACAATAATTTGTTGCAGAGATGTAGAGAAAGTCATATGAATGGAACACATCAGATTTTTTCATTTGTCTTGAGTTCATATCTTTCTTGTATTCCCTTGTGTAATGAAACTATTTCTGCAAAGTTTTATTCAATGTTAAACCGAGATATCAGCGAAAATACTCGTTTTGGATTCTCGTGATGTTATTTAAAAACATTTAGAAAAAGCTGTGTGTCTGTTTTAGAACATAACTCAAACACGAAAAGTCGGTTAAGTAAAAATCTTGCCATTTACCACAGGTATACAGATTAGGCTTTATATGGAAAACTAGTGTTCAATTTTTCATTTTCTGAACAATAGCTAACATTTCCAATTAGATACAATTGTTTTACATTTTCATTACAAATAAAATGTATATTTTGAGTTTTCTGGTTATAGTCTGTGAAACCCTCGTCATTCTGAATCGTTTTATATAGTTGATAAGCGGCAAAGATATATAAAATTTTACTAGACAAAAAAAAAAAAAAAAAATAGATTTCGTTAAAGCAAACAATTTATGTCACATGCACATATTTTATGCAATTAATTCTTCCAAGATATCCTTTGTTATTGGATTGAAGTTTTCAATGTTTATAATTTTCTCAAATGTGGAATTCTTATGCATTTTTTCATCCTGGATATCAAAGAGAAGTGAATTTCAAACTAAGCACATAATGACCCGCTCTTAAAAGATGTTATCATCGCTTAAGTCTGATAAACCTATTTCTATCGTAACTACAGGTAAATATGTAATAAAACCAATAATATGTGTTAATGGTTATCCAGATACCATTAAGTATATAGAGGAATTAGCATTTATAAGAATATACTATTGCAGAATAGGTAAGGAAAGTCATGTGAATGTTACACATCAGCATTTTTAATGTGTCATAAAAATAAAAATCTGATGTGTACTATTCACATGACTTTCTCTAAATCTCTATAACAAATAATTCTATTTACTTCATCTAATCGAGAAAAAATTAGCAGAAATATTCTTATTTCTTGCTTCCTTGTAAATAGTAGCGAAATAAGGGAGTACCATAGGTTAAAGTGATATTCAAAAGCTGGTAGCTATGTGACTGAAGTTCCATTGTTTGTATGGATACGAGTTGGCAAATTCCTGTATAAGAAAAGTATATTTCAAAGCTGAAACTAAAAACAAGGAATATCTTAAAAATAATAAACTGCATGAAAAAGATGTACATTACATAAATTGTGTAATTTAACGTGATCTACATTTTAGTGTATAAGTTTTTGTCCATATCTTACAGTTTAGCAGTAATGAAGAATTCCGTAAAATTCATCCAGAATAAAGTAGTCTTCAGAGGCTACTCCCAGAAAAATCAAGATATACATTTTATTTGTCAGGTAAATATCTTTAATATATGATATTTTAATCAAAATCGTTAGAGCCATTTTTAACATAATCAAAAATTTCGAAAAAAGTTCCATGTAAAGGGTAGTTTAGCGTGGGGGAATTTTCCTCAAAATCTTCGTGTCGCATCCCTGGAAGACAATGAACTTAAATGCCAACTTTGGTATTTTATCGGCCTTTTGTTTTTTATCGTGTTCACAGGCACACGGACACACGGGCTTTTTTGAGAAAATGCTTTTTTTTTTTTTGCATCAAGGGGATCCTAAAACATATATTTCCGGTGTAATCTCGGTATCGAATTTTGGGTGCAGTGCAATACCTTCTCTATACACTATGTATATCATACGTGTAGAGACAGTAAAATCAGTTCAAGTGCAAGCTACTCCAAGGTTTTTCATCTTCGTTGATTTAGCTATGTGAAACATATGACGCGAGAGTTAAGTGAAGAACGAAAATTTAAGAAAATCAATCATATATAATGTAAAACCGAAAATTAAAACAATAAAAGGGAGTGTTATTACATACAACACACTTGAAACAATTGAATTGTAAACTGTGACGTGATCCTGAACTAAAAGCAATCATCCTAGTGAATGGCTTAAAACACACAAACTGATTGCTAAGAAATGTTCCGCATTTCTCTCTGTTTCAGAAAACAAGTGAATGCGCGAGGGCAAGGCCAGAGAGCACTAGGGGGATGTTCAATAAATTCAAATCCGCAGAGATTTCCTGGACCGCAGCGTTGTTTGCTGTAATAGAATTCTGCGAAACGCATTTCTCTTCTTTTTCTCTTTGAGGCAATGTCGTAAGCGAATGTAGTTTTTCCCAGCGATCGTGATTTTGCCAAAGGTTTCTGTCAAGTGGAAGAGAATCTCGATGCTGCGCTCTCAAGCTTTCAATTTTTAATTGCGGATCGAAGTAGAGCATTCGTATTTCATCTGCGTGTTAACCCGAAGGAGAGTTTGTTCTAAATTCGTTTGAGGAAACACAAGCTGCAAAGAACTTTATAGCATGGAGCTGTTACTATATGCGTTCTATTCACATGACTTTCTCTACCTCTCTGCAACAAATTATTGTTAAAAAACTTATGCTTCTATTTACTTCATGCTAATCGAGAAAAAACTAGCAGATATAGTCTTATTACTTGCTTCCTTGTAAGTAGAAGCGAAATAACGGAGATTAAAGCGAAAGTCAAAAGCTGGTTCCTTTGTTTGTGTAGACAGGAGTTGATAAATTCCTGTAAAAAAAAAGTAAGTTTTTCAAAGCTGAAACCAAAAACAAGGACATATCTCAAACACGATCAACTCCACGAAAAAATGTATACAACATAAAGTGTGTGTTTTAATATGCTCTACATTTTTGTGTGGTGGGTTTTTGTCCATGTCTTATGGTTTAGCAGTTATGCAAAATTCTGTAAAATTTATTCAGAATAAAGTAGTCTTCAGAAGCTATTCCCAGAATATGCAAGATATACACATTATTTGTCAGGTATATCTTTAATATAGGATATATTAATCAGAATCGTTAGAGCCATTTTTTAGAAAATCAAAATTTTCGAAAATTTTTCCATGTGAAGGGTAGTTGGGGGATTTTCTTGAAAACCTTCGTGTCGCATCCTTGGTAGATACTGAACTTAAGTACCAAGTTTGGTATTTAACGGTCTTTTCGTTTTTGAGCTATGCTGCCCTCAGACAGACAGACACACACGGACATTTATCTAAAACTCCTTTTTTTGATTCAGGCGGTCTCAAAACATGCATTTCCGGTCAAATCTTGGTATCGAATTTTTAGGTACAATGCAATATCTTCTCTATACCTATGTACATAGCACATATAGAGAAAATAAAAATATACTTGTTTCTTTATTTAAACGATGTGACCAAGGGAATCATATTTAATAATAAGAAATATATTTGATTGCCACTACGGTCATCTGGTGGCGAATAAATAAGTACATATTTTAGGTGTTCGTCGCCAGGAAAGAAATATATGTGATTATCTTGCGTCATTATCTCCATAACCGGGTGCATTCCCTTAGCACTGATTGTGGAAGAAAAATAAAGCAGTTGGTACTACGGCTATCTGGTGGCAAATAAATAAGACGTATTTTAGGTGTTCGTCGAAGAGCAAGTAGATCTGGTTGGGCAATTGATAAGCTTTTATTCGATGACAGCTTTATTTATTAAATTTCTCCTTTTAACCCAAAATATTACTTGATCAAATGTATTAAGAGCGCCGCAATTTTAGTGTGATGGTGACGCGGGTATCTTCAAGTTCTTTAGCAAGCTTATGTACCACATAACGTCAAACGATCAACTTCTGCAATAAGAAGTTAAAGCTAAAACGGATCCAGTCATTTCTCCTTCATTTTCAGATTCCAAGAAGGGTTAATGGTTATGTGCATTGTTATAACTTGTTCGTTTTAAAGAATTACATCAAAAATATACTTATTTCTTTATTTAAACGATGTGACCAAGGGAACGATAGTCGATACATATATTTGATTTTCACAGTTATCTAGCGTCATTGTCTCCATAACCGGGTGCATTCCCTTAGCATTGAAGAAGAAAAATAGAGCAGCAAGTACTACTGCCATCTGGTGGCAAATAATAAGTACGTATTTTAGGTGTTCGTCACCAGGAAAGCTTCTTTATTTTAAACGATCGGAGTAGGGAAAGACAGTTAATACATAAAAATGTATTTGAATTTCACTGCTGCGTTGTGTCATCACGATAAATTTTTGCGTTACGTCAACATTGGATGGGAAGGGAAAATACCACTATGGCCATCTAGTGGCAAATAAATAAGTACTTGCTCTAGCTGTTAGTCGCCAGGAAAGCTTTTTGCTGCTTTATTTTAAACAATAGGGGTAAAGAAGGGCAGATAATGCGTATATAAAAATGTATTTGAGTTTCACTGCTGCGTTGCGACATTGTGCCGATAAACTGATGCGTTACATTGAATGGGGAGGGGACAATATAGGGGTAATACGACCATTTAGCAACAAATAACCGTGATACATTGACATCTGGTAGCTATTAACCGAAATGCGTTCGTTTGGCACGGTTTTTATTCATATTGTTAGATTTTAAATACTTTTCCGTACTATTTTTAATCATTTTCTTTTCCACAAACCTTGTCGTGACAATAACGAACACGATATAAAAAGAATTGTTCAATTTGATGCACTCGTTCGGAAGTGATACGCGTACATACATTTCAGCGATTCATTTTTATATATATATAGATTACCTTTGTCTTTATTTTCGTGTTTACTCTTTTAATTCTTTGTTGTAGTTTTACTATTGCTTTTTAGTGTGTATTACAAAAGCACGTACGGTCTGCGGACCCGTACGATTGTTGAAGGTCAATGTATAATATTGTTATGTCAATAAATACACTTATTCATTCATTCATACTGGCATTCACGTGGTAGCAATGAGAGCGAAGCAAATCATTTACGGCTGCAATGTCCAGGAATTGCGAGGTTTCCTGCAGTAAAGGAATGTTAGCGGTTGTTGCCTTTGCCAATTTTGTGAGAAAGAAGCCGACTTGACTGGAAATTTGTTTACAGCTTGCGGCGGAAATGACACTAGCGGAAGTGACGGCCTTCACGGCGTTTCCATCATCCCATTCGGTTTTTGTTCTCCGGCACCATCAATCAACGCTTTGTTTAGCCGCATTTATTTGGCTGCCAGTGTCTGAAAAACGTTGTGCAGCAAACCCATGGAGGTAAATGAGGGAAAATTCTGTCCTTGCGCCCCTCTTCGCATTCTAATCTTGAGAAATGGCGCAGGGGATCGTGGGTTCGAGTCCCGCCCTGGGCATGGGTGTTTATGTGTTTGGAAATGTGCATATGTTTGCGTATGTATGTCAAAAGAAAACGTTAAATTAATAGATTAACTAAGGAGAATGTAGGAAACTGGGGGAAAAAAAAGAGGGAAAAAGGAATACAGAAAAAAGAAAGGAGAGTATGAGGGCTTGAAATTCTTACCTCCACCCGCAATGTGAAGATGTTGCAAGAAAATCTACTAACATTTCTAATTTAAGAATCTGAGGTGTTCCATTCACATGGCCTTCTCTGCCATTTCTGTAACAAAATATTGTTACAAAAGCTTATTCTTCTATCTACTTCATGCTATTCAAGGTAAACATAAGCAAAAATTGTCTTATTACTTTCTCTATACGTACTATGTACATAGTGTATAGAGAAGGTATTGCACTCCATCAAAAAGTCGATATAGAGATTTCACCACAAATATATGTTTTAGCGTCACCTGTATCCAAAAAAAGCATTTTCAGAAAAAGGTCCGTGTGTGTGTCTGTGTGTTTGTGAACATGATAGCTCAAAACCGAAAAGTCGGTAAAACACCAAAATTGGTATTTAAGTTTAGTATCTTCCAGGGACACGAAGATTTTGAGAAAAATGCCCTGAACCCAAACTACCCTTTACATGGAATTTTATCGAACATTTTGATTTTCTCAAAAATGGCTCTACGATTTTGATTAAAATTTCGTACATACCTGACAAATAAAATGTATATCTTGAATTTTTTGGGAATAGCCTCTGAAGACTACTTTATTCTGGATGAATTTTACGGAATTTTCTATAACTGCTAAACCGTAAGAAATGGATAAAAACTTACAACACAAAAAATATGGAGCACCTAAAAACACACAATTTATCTTATATACTTTTTTTTCGTGGAGTTGATTATTTTTTAGATACTCCTTGTTTTTGGTTTCAACTTTAAAAAGCATATTTTTCTCATACAGGAATTTAACAATTCCTGTCCATACAAACAAAGGAACTTGAGTCACATAGCAACCAACTTTTGACTATCACTTTAATCTATGGTATTCCTTTATTTCGTTTCTACTTACAAGGAAGCAAGTAATAGGACTATTTCTGCTAATTTTTTCTCGATTAGCATGAAGTAAATAGAAGCATAAGCTTTTTAACAATAATTTATTGCAGAGATGTAGAGAAAGTCATGTGAATGGAACACCTATTTTTTCTGCCATTTTGTGCTCTCACGACTCTTCTGGCTTCTGCAGCAAGAGCAGTATCACTCGTCATTGCTTACTCAGGTATCACCGTGTCAAACATAGAGTTTCAGTTAAATTAGGCAGAGAAGAAATTCAAATTAATTTTTATTTGTGGACTTTGTTTAACTGCTGTGGTTCTCAGCGTTCCATTATGTATTGGACATGAAACACCGCTTAATTTTGCTCAAGTGCCTCTTTATCAGGCTTGAGGTTTTTTACGACGTGGGACCACGGGCTTTATTTTGGTTCCGAAGGTAACGATGCTATTTTTACGTCCGATAGGTCCATCGCCCTCAGCCGGGTTTGAGCCCACGACCTTGAGACCCAGAAGTTAGCATATTTCCCCTAGACGACGGAGGCAGGTAAGAGAAGCAGATGGGTAAATTCAGATACGAAAGAAAAGTGGTATCCAACAGATAAAAACTCGGTTTACTTGGTGATTATAGATGATGCATCCTGTTTTTATTTATTTATAATGATGTATTTGTTCATAGGCTGTTTAATATAATAGTAAAACTGCATACCGCAACATCTAATATTTTCTAATCCCTATTTAAGACCTCTTTTAATTTTTTTTTTTTTTTTTTTTTTTTTTAACTGGTCCAGTCATACTACGAGTTATATGCGCATTAAATAAATATAAGAAAATAAAATGAACTTGTGATTCATTGAGCTTAAGAACCACTCGAATTTAATGGTCTTCTAATAAACAGAGAAAACTCAGGGGGAAAAAAATATAATTGGGTGACCCACCCCAGCCAAGTATACAAATCGGACCACACTCATACATAAGAGAGAGAGAGAGATAGAGAGAGACGGAATGAGAGAGGCCTCTCTCATTCTTATATCATTATTATTTTACTTGAAGAATTCCAAAGAATGGTAAAGATTGAGCCTTGAGTGGTTAGATTAGAACTACCTGTTTTGTATTTATTTTAGACACGATGTTGGACTTACATGATTGTTGGAGGTAAATCTTTTTATTTTAAGCTGAAACAAGTTCATTAATTGATCATCACTTTTATTGCTTCAATTTCTTTATTCTTTCCCTCCTTCAAACTGAGATGAAAAGGAAAGGGAAAATTATACAGATAATATTTCTGGGCTGGTAAGTCACATCAGTGTTCTCTGTTGTAGACCAAGTCTCAATGCAGTTGCAGTGCTCAACAATTAATCATTGAAACAACACTATCCTGTGGAGTTATGCTTACTTTTTACTTTCTCTACCAGTACCGTATACGTACAAGGTAGATATTATATTCTACCCAATTGCACCGGAAATACATGTTATGAGGACTCCTGTATCCAAAACAATAAAAAAAAATCCGCGCGCGTGAATGCCTATTTGTCTTATGTCTGTCTGTCTATTGACAGCATAACTCAAAAACATAGTCCGTTAAATACCAAAGTTGAATTTAGGTTCAGCATTCTTCAAGAATGCGACACGAAGATTTTAAAGAAAATGCTGCACTTCAAACTACCCTTTGCATGTAAAAATGTTCTATAATTTTGATTTTGTCAAAAATAGCTCCAAGGATGTTGATTAAAACACCTTACATTAAGGATATTTAGTGACAGATAAAATGTATATTTTAAATTTTCAGGGAATAGCCTCTAAGGATCTCTTCATTTTATATAAATTTTGCATAACTGGTAAACTGTAAGAAATAGACATGGATATCATTAAAACACACAATTATATCATATAAACTTTATATAATTTCATCATTAATAACAATTAAACTTAGAGACAGTAATAGACAGTCAATATTTAGAAATTCTTTGAACAATTTGGAGTGAAACATTTCCGAGATATTCCTTATTATTGATTTTAATGTTAAAATACTTAACGAAAATTTATAATTTATAATTTTCATTTCTTTTGTTTTATGCTGTCCGAATTTCAATCACATAGCTTTTAAACATGAGATTATCGTTTTTTTCTTAGTCCTTCATTCCCTTATTTTTTGTCTAAGACTTTTTCTGCTTATGTTTATCTGGATTGTCATAAAGTAGATCGAAGATTAACCTTGTAAGAATAGTTTGTTACAAACCAGGTAGAAAAAGTGATGTGAATGGAACACACCAGAAGTTTTAAATTTAAAATCGGAAAAATGGGCTTCTTCCAAAAGTGGAACGTGCGAATCCACATCCACGCAAATATAAAATTCTGAACTGAAATATTTGTTTAATAAACCTCTCTCTACAAACCTAGCAGCTCGCGGATGCTCGTACGTGACGTTATGAGTTATTCAATTCATTTAGAACTCCGAACTAGCATTTTTTGAAAATATGGGAGGTAATTAAGTTTCAAGAGAGCTGATTAATGACGCTCCAACTGGGTGTCTGCGTCGTATAGTCCTGATATGGCCCCAAGCGATTTTCATCTCCTCGTATTGAAGGGGATGGCTTCCTTGCATTTCCTTTCCCACTGCCACTTTCTGCGCACAGGATTCCCAAAGCTGGGCAGCGAAACGTAATTAACTCATTACTGAAAAAGCGCAAACTTTGGGCATCTGTTGGTAACACAGTTTACTAAGTGCAAAGAAGCCACTGCTTACACAGGCTGCAGTAAAGTACATCGTTCACGGATGCAGAAATTTAATCGAAAATACTCTTATTGATGCCCACTGTATCAGTAGTCATTAAAAAAAAAAAAAAAAAAAAAAGAAGTCTGAATGATTGTATCTAACGGCTTAGTAATCAATGAAATCCATTTGCTATAACCAGGGTTAAGGCGTCTGTTTTAGGGATGTACAGACCGATTCAAGGATTAGAGGAGTGTCCTATGAAGAAAAATCTCATATGCTCCATTCACATGACTTTCTCTACATCTCTGAAACAAATAATTGTTAAAAAGCTCAAGTTTCTATTTACTTCATGCTAATCGAGAAAAAAATAGCACAGTCTTATTAATTGCTTCCTTGTAAGTAGAAGCGAAATAAGGGAGTATCAAAGGTTAAAGAATAGTTAAAAGCAGGTTACTGTGTGGCTGAAGTTCCTTTGTTTGTATGGACACGAGTTGACAAATTGCTGTATGAGAAAAGTACAAGTTTTTCAAAGCTGAAAGAAAAATCAAAGAATATCTTAAAAACGATCAATTACACGAAAAAATGTACAAAACATAAATTGTGTGTTTTGTTGAGCTCTACATTTTTTGTGTGGTAAGTTTTTGTCTATCTCTTACGGTTTAGCCGCTGTACAAAATTCCGTAAAATTCATTCAGAGAGAGTATTCCCAGAAAATATCGAGATATTCATTTTATTTGCCAGGTAAATATCTTTTATATAGGATATTTTAATCAAAATCATTAGCGCCATTTTTAAGAAAAACAAGATTTTCGAAATATTTTCCATGTAAAGTGTAGTTTGTGGTGCGAGGATTTTCCTGAAAATCATCATGTCGCATCCTTGGAAGATACCGAACTTAAGTACCAAGTTTGGTATTTAAAGGTCTTTTCGATTTTGAGCTATGATGTCCACAGACACACACACACACACACACACACACACACACACACACACACACACACGGACCTGTTTCTGAAAATGTTTTTTTTTTTTTGACTCAGGGGGTCCAAAACATGTATTTCCGGTGAAATTTCGCCATCGAATTTTTAGGTGGAATACAATACTTCTTTATCCCTATGTACATGTACATACCAGGCTAGAGAAAGTAAAAATAATGCAGTAGTAGAGGGTCAAAACCGGGACACGTGTCTGTTTATTTTCTATAAAAATTCATAAAATATTCCATTTTATCACGTGGTTTGTTTATTACTTTTAGTTTCAAACAGAGTGATACTAGTAATTGTTTTTCATTTATATCCTGCCTTTGCATCATATTGCTTACTGGCAGCGATGTTAACTCTTACAGAGTTTCATTGAATGTTGTTTCTTTGGGTTTTCTACATTATATCATGCACACACACAATGCAGATACACACAACTTCCAGACTCTGGGATGATAAGAAATAACCTAATTATTCCACCCCCACACGGGAATCGAACCCAGGATCCCTTCCACAGGCAGGTTTCTACCTACCTAGATACCAGGTCAGCCATATTATTTTGTTTTCTGCTGCTTTAAATTGATTTTTCGCCTCCTAACTGGCTTCCTCTCTCTCTCTCTCTCTCTCTCTCTCTCTCTCTCTCTCTCTCTCTCTCTCTCTCTCTCTCTTAGCGAAGCAAGCCTTCAGGAAATGCGTGAAAAGAGGTAGGGGCAAAGAGTAGGTTAGAGTTCACAATTTGCATGCGCTGCTTATTTCCAGAACACTTTAAGGAGAGAAAATGAAGGTGCTGTGAAATAAAGACTTTTTTCGCGAGGTAGCTGTAGCAGTCGTCCTTGACAGTGAACATGTTTTAATGCCTTATTTCTCAACTTCGTATACTTAACGTCTTACAAATGTCACGCCTGTTAACAAGGAAAGCAAATTGCCTGTTAGGAAACACACACACAATAACACATTAATCACTTTTCATGTGTTATTGCTTCATCAGATAATCATTTCCTCACATGTATGTTTACACTTTTCTCTGGTTTTGAATGCGTACTAAATACAGAATGAATGTTCTGTATCTCCTTTTCTTTATTCTCTTCTTGCGTTTAAGGTTTCGCTTTGTAAGTTTCAAAGTTTCAACATTAGTTATGGATTAATTGTTTTTTTCACACAAGCCGTGTGAGGGACAGGAGTTATGTCAAGTTATGTCAATCTTTCAGGTATACTTTACTGAGGAGCGTCTATTTGTTATGTATCGATCCTTTCCTTACCGACGATATCAACACACCAGAATGTATTATTCCGCGAACGCACGAGCACGTGATGCTTAGCTTTGTTTCATGGTACTTTGTGTTGGTTAAACACGCAGGAGCAAAACAACACAAGAACCAGAATGTTCATTAATACAATTGAAGAAATTAAGAATGATATATAACACAGATGCATTGTTTATTTGCTATCACAGTAATAGTAAGATACTTCTTCATATTTTCAGGAGAAATTGACGATAAGGTATTTTCTGCGAAGATGTTGATCGCTCCAGATCCCTGCCTTCCGGAAGTGCAGCTTTTCATCATTCAGCATCTTACACATATAAATTGATCAGCCGGGGTTTCCATCAACTACATTGTGAAGCATTGCACACCCATTCACTGCAACTATTTTGTCATTGTTACTTTCTCTAGCATGTACATATGTACAATGTACCCTCCGTGGTGTAATGGTTACCATGCTGACTTCATATACCCAAGGTCGCGGATTCAAACCCGGCTGAGGACGATGGATTTTTTCGGGTGTAAAATCCTTAGCATGGCTTCCTTTGGAACGAAAGTAAAGCCGTGGGTCCCGTATCGCAGATTTACTGCACGTAAAAGAACCTCAAGCCTGATTGAGAGGCCTCTGAGCAAAATTAAGCGGTCTTTCACGCCCAATTTAGAATGGGACGCTGAGAATCACAGCAGTTAAAGAGCATCCATAAATAACACGCCATTTCCATTTACATTACAGTAGATAGAGAAGATGCTATATTCCACCCAAAAATTTGATACCGAGATTTCACCGGAAATACATTTTTGAGACCCCTGAATCCAACATGACTATATGTGTGTGTGATTGGACAGCATAGATCAAAACCGAAAAGTCGATTAAATACCAAACTTGGTATTTAAGTTCAGGGTCTTCCAAGAATACGACACACCCCAACTATCCTTACATATAATATTTATAGAAATTTTTGATTTTATCAAAAATGGCTCTAAAGATTTAAAGTGTCATATGTTTAAAATATTTTCATGACAAACGAAATGTACGGATTGAGTTTTCTGGGAATAGCCTCTGAAGATCTCTGCATTCTGGATGACTTTTGTATAAGAGAGATAGACAAAAACTTATTACATAAAAAGCACACAATTTATGTCATATGCCTTGTAGAGTTAACCGTTTCCAAGAAATTTCTGGTTATTTGTTTCAATGTTAAGCTACTTAAATTCGTCTTATTAGGATAAGGGAAATCCCCGAATAAATCCGGATAAATCACCGCAAGCGAGACCTCTTTTGCTTTACTTCCAGGAGTGCAAAAGAAAAGCAAATTTTAATTGATAATGATTTTACTATCAATTTAGCGTAGTATCTTTCCTTAGTTACCTTCTACTTACAAGGAAGCAATTAATAAGACCATTTCTCCTAATGTTTAGCTAGAGCATGAAGTAAATAAAGAGATAATTAATCTTTTGTAAGCAAAGTATTTAGAGAAATTAATGTACATGATTTAATTTGTAGATGTCTTCAGTTTGTATATGTCCCGATATAAAGGAGTAGAATACCTAACTACAAACGAATCCGGAATCTACTCGCGATGTTGTGTCCTTCAAAATCTAGAAATTTCCCACTTTTTTGTCACTTTAATCTTAATTTTTACTTTCTCTATAAATACTATGTACATAGTGTATAGATAAGGTATTGTACTCCACCCAAAAATTCAATACCGAGATTTTACCGGAAATATATGTTTTAGGGTCCCCTGTATCAAAAAAAAAAGAAGCGCTTTAAAAAAAGGTCTGTGTGTCTGTGAACACAATACCTCAAAAACAAAACGTCGGTAAAATACCAAACTTGGTATTTAAGTTTAGTATCTTCCAGGGATGCGACACAAAGATTTTGAAAAAATCCCCCACCCCAAACTACTCTTTAAATGGAACTTTTTTCGAAATTTTTTATTTTCTTAAAATGGCTCAAACGATTTTGATTAACATATCGTATATTAAAGATATTTACCTGACAAATAAAATGTATATTTTGAATTTTCTGGGAATAGCCTCTGAAGACTATTTTATTCTGGATGAATTTTACGGAATTTTGCATAATTGCTAAGAGATGGACAAAAACTTGTCACACAAAAAATGTAGTACACATTAAAACACACAATTTATAATATACACATTTTTACTTTCTCTATACGTACTATGTACATAGTGAATAGAGAAGGTTTTGCACTCCACCCAAAAATTTCATATTGAGATTTCACTGGAAATGCATGTTTTAGGATCCCCTGTATCCAAAAAAAAAAGCATTTTCAAAAAAAGGTCCGTGTGTGTGTCTATGAATGCGATAACTCAAAAAGAAAAGTCGGTAAAATACCAAATTTAGTATTTAAGTGTAGTATCTTCCAGGAATACTACACGAAGACTTTGAGAAAACACTTACATGGAAAACATTTCGAATTTTTTTTCTTCTCAAAAATGGATCTAACGATTTTGATTAAAATATTGTACATTAAAGATATTTACGTGACAAATAAAATTTATATCTTGAATTTTCTGGGAATAGCCTCTGAAGACTACTTTATTCTGGGTAAATTTTATGTTATTTTGAAAACTGTTAAACCGTAAAAGATGGACAAAAACTTACCACACAAAAAATGTAGAGCACATTAAAACACACAATTTATATTCTGTACATTTTTTTCGTGGAATTGATTGTTTTTGAGATATTCCTTGTTTTTGGTTTCAGCTTTGAAAAACTTAGCTTTTCTCATACAGGAATATGGCAACTGCTGTCCATACAAACAAAGGAACTTAAGTCACATAGCAACCAGCTTTTAACTATCACTTTAACCTATGGTGCTCCCTTATTTCGCTTCTTCTTAAAGGAAGCAAGTAATAAGACTATTTCTTCTAATTTTTTCTCGATTAGCATGAAGTAAATAGAAGCATAAGCTTTTAAGCAATAATTTGTTGCAGAGATGTGGAGAAAGTCATGTGAATGGAACACATCAACATTTTTTACTATAGCGTGGTCACTATGGTGTTAAGGAGCGATTCAGTAGTTTAGCGTATCGTTCCCCAGAATTAGAAAGAAACCAGGTACGGCAACTGTGGGAGAAAACATCTCGTTTGTGTTGTGCAACAGTTGGTATCTCAAGGTTTTGCGGGCCAGTATACTTGCACTTTCATTCAGCAGTAACAATAACACGGATGTTGCAGTTAGCAAGGAGGGGCATGCGTATACCCTAAAGATGTGACTGGAATCGATATCTCTGGAACATAAAGTCCAAGAGTGGTTGTCCGCCAGTCGATGTAACGCAACAGTAAGTTGTATACAGCAGGCGCCTACATTCTTCTTCCCGCCCGCTGTAAGGCGCCATGGAACCGCTTAAACTGCAGCGAGAAGTAGCTTGCAAAATATCTGATTATGAACCTTCCTAATGCTACCGTACGGAATCTCGTTAACCCTTCATTGTCTGTTGGTACCTATAAGCTCCGTTTGTTTTAAGCGTTACTATACAAATAGGGTCGTACTCTAGGATTAATTTCTTATTATACTAACCTTCAACCATAAACGACAAGTAATTGGACTGTTTTATATTGTAAAAATATATACAATTGCAGTGATTTTTTTAAATAAATAAAAGAGTAAAACGCATATAACTACATCAAATGTAACACCATTAACTTCCAAACATCTCACCGATTATTTTACTTGGGCTCTCCCCGTCCTTTATTACAACATTTGGCTTTAAATGGGTGGCCAGTCCATTACCTATCCCCTAACACTCATGGCCATTTGAACCACTTTTTGGTAGTACCTTTGGCAGGATTCTGAAAACTGCTTTAGAAGAATTTAAACTATTAATTAAGAAGAAAAAGATTAACAAGGGATCTACATTTATTTTCATTTCTATTTTCTCTATTATTTTATATAATAATTTTTCAGGTTTATTTCCAAATATTTTTACAAGAACTCCAGTTTTAAACTTGAATTTAAGGAAAAACGGCATATGCGGTATGCAGGCAACTAAGGGTTAATTACGAACGGGAAAAAATAAATACCTAAAAGGGTAGAAAAAATTAAAATTTGTGTAGCTTTATAATACTTTTCTAATAATTCATGATGACTTCGTATCAGCATCCGCGGTTTTACAGCAAAATCAGATCAATATTATTGGTCTTTCCTTTCTCTAATTCGTACTAGATATAGGTAGGGAAAGTATTGCATTCTACCCAAAAATTCGATAGCGGGAATTGACTGAGAAGGCACGTTTTAGGGTCCCTGTATCCAAAAACAAAAAGCAGTTTTACTTTCTCTACACGCCGAGCTAGGTGGCTTGGCGTTTCGTCTAAGACTGGCATTCGGTAGGTCGTGGGAACCTCTCTGACCTATGGGCTTTTTCGGGGTTTTTTCCCGGGTCATTAGGTAAATGCTGGGGAGGTTTCTTCATCCCCCCCGAACTTCCTGTTTCTTGATTTCATCTCCGTTTCATCCAACCCGTCTCTTTCAGAGTTGTGTCGGGGAGGACTGAAGTGGTGCCGCCCTCCTGTGGTGATGTCTGCGCTTTGGAAATAAGAGTATTTTCTGAGAAAAGCACGTAATGCCCTCCTCATTCAGAAGAAGTTTTGTATAATCTTCTGTAATTGGTGAACATTAAGCGATAGACAAAAAGTGTACCACAGTAGATCTTTATAAAGCACACAATTTATTTTAAATATTTGTTGTGCCATAAGCCATTTACAGATATCCGTGTGTAAAGCTTCATCTGTCTTTTAAAGGCATTTCTGTGTTCAATTGCTGCTATTGTATGCAATATTTGAAACTTAAAGGCCAGCATTTCGTTCAGTTCTTAAATATTTCACTAACGCCATTCTCTGTATATTTATAACGAAACTTACAGGGTATATAAAGTCATGTGAATGGAACACATCAGAATTTGTCTTATTTTAAACTTATTTTTATTTGTTCATGTAACTCACGAGAAAAAGTAAATTTGATTAATCTTACCATCTTATATCGCACTTCACCATGATAAAATTTAAGGATATAACATGAAATATCTCTCTTTTACTAAACACGTTGACACATTTTATAATATAAACAACTCAGCATTTGTGCTTTGTTTTGCTGGAAGTTTTTGCCAGCTCTTGTGGTTTTCCACTTATAAAAAAATAAGTTCGAATTAAGACCACTTCAACACCTGTTTGCATAAAATTAAAGTGCTTTCCAATTTTATTAAAAATCTTAATTATAAGAATGTTAATACAATTTTTGAAGGCTAGAAAAATATTTATTTGGAAGATGCAAAAATAATGAATGTTTTTCCTTGTAAAGGTGGTGTAGGGTTGGAAAATTTCTTGAAAGCTTTGTGTTCATCCTTGAAAAATTCTGAACTTAAAAGTACCCATTATCTAGAAATTTGAAATATTGCAAATATTGCTGTTATTATGCTTAGTGACTGACTGTTAAATAATTCTGACGTAACTGTAAAACCGAGAAATTAGATAAATTATATCGATGTGTTGGTGGTTATCAGGTAATGAGGACCGCATTAACCGGTCGGGGGCTTTCGAGGTGCTGACCACGTCTCAACCTCCAATACTGTACCATATCCATGACGTGTGTCATGAACCGTGATGGGGGACGCAGCGGCCGGGCGGCAGGCCAAGGTTCCTTATGAGCTGTGGTACCATGGAGTTATTATATGATGGTAGTTATCGCTCCGAATGCCGATTCACTAGATGCCGAGAAACGGACGATAATACCAAGAACAGCAATACATTTGAAAGGACCAGCAGCAATAAGCTGTCCGGTAGTAAATACAACCAACCTTTTTTATTTACTTCAAGCCTCAGCTTGAGGAGAAGGATGTCAGATGAAGTTTACATTATGAAATTTCGTATTTAAATTATAGATTTTCAAGTGATATATATACATATAATAATCATAAATCATGTATATAGCAATATTTTTTATCATTTGCGGTTTATGAGTGTTGGTGTCCATAATTCGAAATCACGGAAATTATTATTTTAATTCATTTGGTTTATTACAATATTAAGAGTGTTAGACAAATATTTTAACAATTAGTTTCTATTCAATTTAATATATTGATTTAGATTGAAGAAACTAAAATTCTCCAAGAGTCAAGTAAGGTCTTAGTACTCATGTTCTGAATGAAAATCCCAGAAGTGCTGGCCACCTTTTTACAGTGTTTCCTGCAACACATTTTGCGTGGATCGATGTCAACTTTAACCTTTCCTTCATATTTCGTAAATACGTCACGTTCCCGCTGTCTTTTGTGTGAGACAGTTTTTGTAAGGATATTCCAAGGATTTTCTATACATTTCGTATCGGTATACTTGAACGAATCTCGTTTCTCTGCATATATCTTATATTTAAAAAGTATTCTCTTCCAGCGTTTATTGAATTCAATATAATTTAAGTGTGCAGAAAACTGTTATAGAAGATATATTTGCTCAGAAGTTTGAATAGTCTATCTCGGAGAGATCTTATAAAGCGTTATTTTAATTTATATATTTACATATAGAGCATAGTATTTCTAATTTATTATAAAGCAAAAATCCATAAGCATGTAGAGTGTGAATGCAATATACCAATTCAAAACTCATAATTATCATTTGTTACACTTCAGCACGTAATAAGAATATAACATAGTTAATTTCGTGTAGCTCCTAAACGGAGCATAGGGCATCGCTACGATCTTTCCTTGATTGGATTTGAATTGTTAGTTCGTGAGTTTGCCGCTATGCACCATGGTGAAGAGGAATCGGCTCGTCGCCCACAGATGGCACTGTGGGACGAAATCACGACTAGCGGACAACAAATGGCGGAATTACCCAGAACGCTTCTTCTGCAAAGTTTTTTTTTTTTTACATACAAATAAACCTTACGTGGGACCACCGACTTTACTTCCATGCTAAGGATTTCTGCGTTCAAAGTGAACTTTATTACCTCGTTAGTGAGAGAATAATAATGTTATATACGAGAGTTAATACCATTAAATATTCTAGTAAAATGCAACAGATATAAAACGCTATCACCTTTCAGTGAATAATGTTGAAGTCAATTGTTTTCTCACACAAGCCATGAGACAGGAGATGGATGGGTAGAGTCAGACTGAAAAATTAAATTCTATTGCCCCATAATGTGATTCTATGTCCATGGAAACGTCCGCCTGCGGTGCCATTAGTAGTTAAAGCGGGCGTTAAACACTACCAAAAAAAATGGAAACGTACTTTTAGCCAAAGGTCCGCGTGAGAGTGAGTGATGTGACTGAGTGATAGTGAGAGTTGAGAGAGAGAGAGAGGGAGAGGAAGATAGAACGTGAGAGTGAGTGATGTGACTGAGTGATGTGAGAGTTGAGAGAGAGAGAGAGGGAGAGGAAGATAGAACGTGAGAGTGAGTGATAGTGAGAGTTGAGAGAGAGAGAGGGAGAGGAAGAATGAGCGTGAGAGTGAGTGATAGTGAGAGTTGAGAGAGAGAGGGAGAGGAAGAATGAGCGTGAGAGTGAGTGATAGTGAGAGTTGAGAGAGAGGGAGAGGAAGATAGAACGTGAGAGTGAGTGATAGTGAGAGTTGAGAGAGAGAGAGGGAGAGGAAGATAGAACGTGAGAGTGAGTGATAGTGAGAGTTGAAAGAGAGAGGGGGAGAGGAAGATAGAACGTGAGAGTGAGTGATAGTGAGAGTTGAGAGAGAGAGGGAGAGGAAGATAGAACGTGAGAGTGAGTGATAGTGAGAGTTGAGAGAGAGAGGGAGAGGAATATAGAACGTGAGAGTGAGTGATAGTGAGAGTTGAGAGAGAGAGGGAGAGGAAGATAGAACGTGAGAGTGAGTGATAGTGAGAGTTGAGAGAGAGAGGCAGAGGAAGATAGAACGTGAGAGTGAGTGATAGTGAGAGTCGAGAGAGAGAGAGGGAGAGGAAGATAGAACGTGAGAGTGAGTGATAGTGAGAGTTGAGAGAGAGGGGGAGAGGAAGATAGAACGTGAGAGTGAGTGATAGTGAGAGTTGAGAGAGAGAGGGAGAGGAAGATAGAGCGTGAGAGTTGAGAGAGAGGGGGAGAGGAAGATAGAACGTGAGAGTGAGTGATAGTGAGAGTTGAGAGAGAGAGAGAGGGAGAGGAAGACAGAGCGTGAGAGTGAGTGATAGTGAGAGAGAGAGATGGAGAGGAAGATAGAACGTGAGAGTGAGTGATAGTGAGAGTTGAGAGAGAGAGGGAGAGGAAGATAGAACGTGAGAGTGAGTGATAGTGATAGTTGAGAGAGAGAAGGAGAGGAAGATAGAACGTGAGAGTGAGTGACTGTGACTGAGTGATACTGAGAGTTGAGAGAGGGGGAGAGGAAGATAGAACGTGAGAATGAATGATAGTGAGAGTTGAGAGAGAGAGAGGGAGAGGAAGATAGAACGTGATAGTGAGTGACTGTGACTGAGTGATGTGAGAGTTGAGAGAGAGAGGGGAGAGGAAGATAGAACGTGAGAGTGAATGATAGTGAGAGTTGAGAGAGGGAGAGGAAGATAGAACGTGAGAGTGAGTGATAGTGAGAGTTGAGAGAGAGAGGGAGAGGAAGATAGAACGTGAGAGTGGGTGATAGTGAGAGTTGAGAGAGAGAGAGGGGGGAAGAGGAAGATAGAACGTGAGAGTGAATGATAGTGAGAGTTGAGAGAGAGGGGGTGAGGAAGATAGAACATGAGAGTGAGCGATAGTGAGAGTTGAAAGAGAGGGGGAGAGGAAGATAGAACGTGAGAGTGAGTGATAGTGAGAGTTGAGAGAGAGAGAGAGAGGGAGAGGAAGATAGAACGTGAGAGTGAATGATAGTGAGAGTTGAGAGAGAGAGGGAGAGGAAGATAGAACGTGAGAGTGAATGATAGTGAGAGTTGAGAGAAAGAGGGAGAGGAAGATAGAACGTGAGAGTGAGTGATAGTGAGAGTTGAGAGAGAGAGGAAGATAGAACGTGAGAGTGAGTGATAGTGAGAGTTGAAAGAGAGGGGGAGAGGAAGATAGAACGTGAGAGTGAGTGATAGTGAGAGTTGAGAGAGAGAGGGGGAGAGGAAGATAGAACGTGAGAGTGAGTGATAGTGAGAGTTGAGAGAGAGAGGGAGAGGAATATAGAACGTGAGAGTGAGTGATAGTGAGAGTTGAGAGAGAGAGGTAGAGGAAGATAGAACGTGAGAGTGAATGATAGTGAGAGTTGAGAGAGAGAGAGGGAGAGGAAGATAGAACGTGAGAGTGAGTGATAGTGAGAGTTGAGAGAGAGAGAGGGAGAGGAAGATAGAACGTGAGAGTGAGTGATAATGAGAGTTGAGAGAGAGGGGGAGAGGAAGATAGAACGTGAGAGTGAATGATAGTGAGAGTTGAGAGAGAGAGGGAGAGGAAGATAGAACGTGAGAGTGAGTGATAGTGAGAGTTGAGAGAGAGAGAGAGAGGGAGAGGAAGATAGAACGTGAGAGTGAGTGATAATGAGAGTTGAGAGAGAGGGGGAGAGGAAGATAGAACGGGAGAGTGAGTGATAGTGAGAGTTGAGAGAGAGGGGGAGAGGAAGATAGAACGTGAGAGTGAATGATAGTGAGAGTTGAGAGAGAGGGAGAGGAAGATAGAACGTGAGAGTGAGTGATAGTGAGAGTTGAGAGAGAGAGGCAGAGGAAGATAGAACGTGAGAGTGAGTGATAGTGAGAGTTGAGAGAGAGAGAGAGGGAGAGGAAGATAGAACGTGAGAGTGAATGATAGTGAGAGTTGAGAGAGAGGGGGAGAGGAAGATAGAACGTGAGAGTGAGTGATAGTGAGAGTTGAGAGAGAGGGGGAGAAGAAGATAGAACGTGTGAGTGAATGATAGTGAGAGTTGAGAGAGAGAGGGGGAGAGGAAGATAGAACGTGTGAGTGAGTGATAGTGAGAGTTGAGAGAGAGGGGGAGAGGAAGATAGAACGTGAGAATGAGTGATAGTGAGAGTTGAGAGAGAGAGGGAGAGGAAGATAGAACGTGAGAGTGAGTGATAGTGAGAGTTGAGAGAGAGGGGGAGAGGAAGATAGAACGTGTGAGTGAGTGACTGCGACTGAGTGATAGTGAGAGTTGAGAGAGAGAGAGAGAGAGGGGGGGGAGATACTACTATGATGAAGAAATATATTTCTATAAAAACTCTCTAAAGTATATAGAGAACTCTTCATGTAGATTGAGTTTTATGTAAATAGCATAAGAATAAGAGTTAAGATTTTACTCGAAGGATTATCTTGAGTAGCGTACCTTTGAAATGTTAAAACGGAGTTACTTTGTTTTTCATGAGCTCATATATATTGTGACAGTATCGTCCGTTGTGTTGGTACTCCCTTGTATGTGAGCCGGTGCAGTTAGAGAGCTTGGAATGCATAATAACAGTGAGGCGTGACAGTAACCGGAGACTTTTGAATGCGACATGTCTGGTACTCTCGAGCTTAGTCCAGAAGCTTTCACAATGTTCCAGAAAGTTCTGTGACGTCATTTGCTAGATATAAAATGAGGACGAATTGCAAGCTAGTGTGTGTATGTGTGCAGTAAGTTGTAGTAAGTTGTGACTGACTGCAATATTATCGCGCAGTGTGTGCAATATAAACTGTCTACGCATCGAAGTGCCGGGTGATATTTTGTTTGTTTGCAGCAATGAATTGACTGGTGTAAAAATATCGAGCCCTCCTGGGTAATGTGTGGTAGCCTCATATTCAACAGGTCGTGAGTTCGAATCTCACTTATGGTGAGTTACTCGGATAAAGTTTTTTTCCGGGTTTTCCCTTATTCTGAGAAGGCGAACGTCGAGTAACTTTTAAGCTCTATGGACCCCGACATCATTTGAGCAGCATTTCACCAATTCCATTCTTCGTCCGTTATGACCAACCATTTACGGAAGTTAAATTTAAAAAAAAAAAAAAAAAAAAAAAACGACCTGAATTTTTATTTGTTTTTGTATCAAGTAAACTAAGTATATTACCATAGTGTTATTTTATTAAAACTATTTTTGATTAATATTCGTTATTATTACCCAAAATAATGGGAAAATTAGGCTTTTAATGAACCCTATAGGGTGTTTATAAAATAACGTATCAAGAAGTCGGAGAAAATGATGCAAGCAATATTTATTACTTTCTCTACATGTACTATGTACATAGTTAGTGTATAGAGAAGGTATTGCACTCCAACAAAAAATTCGATACCGAGATTTCACCGGAAATATACGTTTTAGGGTCCTCTGTAACCAAAAAAAGCATTTTTAGAAAAAGGTCCGCGCGCTCTGGTGTGTGTGCGCGTATACGTGTCTGAGAACACGAAAACTCAAAAACGAAAAGTTGGTAAAATACCAAACTTGGTATTGAAGTTTAGTATCTTCCAGAGATGCGACACGAAGATTTTGAGAAAAATCCCCGCATCCCAAACCACCCTTTACATGGAACTTTTTTCAAAATGCTTGATTTTATTAAAAATGACTCTAACGATTTTGATTAAAATATCATATATTAAAGATATTTACCTGACAAATAAAACGTATATCTGGAATTTACAGGAAATAACTGCTAAACGGTAAGAGATGGACAAAAGCTATCCACACAAAAAATGTAGAGCACGTTAAAACACACAATTTATGTTATCTATATTGTTTTTCTCGCGGAGTTGGTCGTATTTGAGATATTCCTTGTTTTTGGTTTCACCTTTAAAAACTTATACAGGAATTTGTCAACTCCTGTCCATACAAATAAAGGAACTTCAGTCTCCTAGCAACCAGCTTTTGACTGTCACTTTAACCTGTGGTATTCCCTTATTTCGCTTCTACTTACAAGGAAGCAGGTAATAAGACTATATCTACTAATTTTTTCTCGATTAGCATGAAGCAAATGGAAGCATAAGCTTTTCAACAATAATTTGTTACAGAGATGTAGAGAAAGTCATGTGAATGGAATACATCAGATTTTTTTATTGAAGATGTAATTGAATATTAAATAAAGAAGACAGGAGCACCATAATGCTTTACGCCCTTCAACTCATCTTAACATTAAAGCGTTTTTGCTGCCTTCCTTTGCCCCTGTGGCATGTTTCTGGTCACATCTCTTAACAGTCTTCAAGTGCTCCTTTGGGCCAAGACGTTAAGTCGTCATTAAAACCTCTCATCACTTTCACGTTTCGATTAAACATTTATCCACTTTCGCTTCTGCTTTTAAGATTGTTAGAATATTTCTGTATCTCGTGTATCATAAAGTAAATATTTTAGTGCTTCTTTCAACTCTACACACTTGTTTGCTTGCTTTTCTCCATCGTTTACACTTTAAAGCTATCTATATATACTTAAGCAGCAGACAAATAGGAATAAGTAAATGTTTTGTTCAAAACGAATTCTTATAAACCCTTCCGGTCCATTGGACATGCTTCAACAGCCGAACTTTAACCCCCAGATATGATGTTTTTGATTATATAATCCTGGCTCATATCATATATCCCGAGAGACCTTTATTTGCCTTCATTTGCATGATGCTGGAATATACTCAAAAGGGAGGGGGGAGACATAGAGAGAGAGGGAGAGAGAGTTAGGGAGAGAGAGACACACACACATACATATACGGACCTTTTTCTCAAAGTGCTTTTAGGAATCGTGGGCCCTCAAAACATGCATTTTCTGTGAAATCTCGGTATCGAATTTTGGGTGGAATACGATATCTTCTCTACATAGTACCTACATAGTACTTGGTAGAGAAAGTAAAAATCCTACCATTACAAGCTCTGATTGTGTTGTTGTTTTTTTTTTTTTTTTTTTTTTGTAGCCTAACGTCCTTTAACCTAGTTGGTCATATCGGACGATGAATGAAATTGGTGAAATGATGCTCAAATGATCTCGGGGTCCATGGAGCTTAAATTTACTCGACATTCTTCTTCTCAGAATAAGGGAAAACCCCGAAAAAAATACCTTAGTCGGGTAACTCACCTTACCGAGATTCGAAATCACAACCTTTTGAATGTGAGGCAGACACGCTACCACCACACTACCCAGGCGGGCACATATGCCTTGTTCTCTCAGAGTCGTCCTCCATGGCCTACAAGTAACATGACGAATGGGGATGAATTTTTTTGGGCATAAAACCTTAGCATGGCTTCCTTTAGAAGGGAAGTAAAGCTGTTGGTCCCGTTTCGTAGAAGAATTTCAAGCCCGATAAAGAGGTCTCTGAGCAACATTAAGCGGTCTTTCGCATCCAATATAGAATGGGGCGCTAAGAACCGCAGCAGTTAAAGAGCGTCCATAAATAACAGTCAGTTCAACTTTGTTTTCTCACTTGAATGTATCCTGAATATCTTGTATGTTGCTTAGAATGAATTGAACGGTGCAGGTATAAGATAGAATTGTTGTTTGGCTTACTCTACAGATTAACAAAGTGAAGGCAACGTTACTTCCTAACTTACCCCAATACAAAGTGATTCTTGGAATAAAAAATTATCTTAAGCAGCTCTGTAACATGCAGATACATAACTCTGCAGTTTTGTTAACTTGGGGAAGTTCATTTAAATTTGGTCTGTTTCACACAAAGTACTCAGGATGTCAATACGTATGGCAAAATGTTCACGGTTAGATCTAATACCCTCAAGATTATTTTGATATTCATATCTCGAATGGAATCGAAATTCTGTGAAACTATATGACATTCACTTTGAAATTCAATTATCTCTCAATTTCAACCAAATAGCTTATAATGCCAACAGCAGAAACATAATAGTAGCAATAACAGATCATCAGTATTGTAATCTAGTATTATGTACGTATGCAAATACATCAGACCCTAAATACGCGTAATTAGTTTCCCAATTAGGTGGATTTTAAGAATTTGAGCAGGTAACCTATAATTCCTCTCAGGTATAAGCGTACATAGCTAGGTATAATAAGGATTGAAAATACTGATTTAAAATATGGTACTGAATGGATTTTAAAAACTGCATGGTGCTTTATTATTCTTCCCAGATTCTAAAGCCCAAATTCACCAAGTTTTTTTCTTTCTTTCTTTCTTTTGAAGCTTTGCGTCCTTTTACTTAGCTGGTCACATCGAACAATGAATGAAATCAGTGACCTGTTGCTCAAATGATCTCAAGGTCCATGGAGCTTAAAGTTATTCGGTATCCGTCTTCTCAGGATTAAGGAAAACCCCGAAAAAATCTTAGTAGGTAACTCGCCCTAAGCGAGATTCGAGCTCGGGACCTCTAGGGTGTGAGGCAGACACGCTACCCACACACTACGGAGGTGGGCTAACACGCCAAATTACAAGCAACATCATTGCAAAACAAAAACAAAAACTTCTTGATTAGTAATTTAGCCAAATCAGAAAGAAATTTGTCGATATGAATACAATAAACAACCCAAATTAAATAACATAAATTTAAAATATTTTATAATGATTTATTCATTTTTTTTGGGCTGGATGCATTAAAACTTTAGTGTAGTGCTAATTGTTATTGCCTTACCATCCATCCGAATTCTTTATACAATTAATGAATGTATTAAACCCTCATTAACACTAAAAGCTATTGGACATCAATGAGATTGAAGTTATGAATATTCAGATTTTTTAGATATTGTTTTGACTCCTATATAATTCCCCAAAATGAATTAGATCCCTATAATATTCGACTACTTGAAGTTACAATAAAGGGCTGAAAATTATTTCTGATATTCATTTTCAACGAATAATCATTGAAATTGTGTGACGTGATTTTAAAATCTTCACTCTTAAATGAAAGAAATACCTATATAGTTTACTTTTGATGTGAACGACCCTGCGAGTCCTATAAGCTAGGATATTATTTCCAAATCGCTACCTGCGAATTGTTAGGAGTAGCGCAACAGAAAAGGAGCGGGATAGCTCAGGCGATTTCGTCTGTGGCCCGCATTCGTGGGTTCATTCCTGTGACCGACCTACCTGACGTGTAGATTTTTTCAGGGATTTCCCTTGTCGCTAGGCAAATGCTAGGTAGGAGTTTTCCGATCCACCATTTCCTGTTTCCATCATTTCCTAATCAGCTCCTTCAGGGTTGAAGGACCAGGCCACGGTGTTCAGCGGGTTTCGGCTGGGTGGTGAATTACGCATTTTAAAAGGTTGTTTTGGCGTCGTCGTTCGTAACACTCTGTCGGGATCTGTTTTTTGGGGGCTTCCTCGGAGCTCGTGATCAGAGCCTAGGGCGGCACCGGAAGCGTTCTAACTATAACCTATCGGGATTCAAGAACCTTCGTCTGGTGCTCTATCGGAGTGTCCTGGGAGTTCCGTTTTTAATCGTGATACCAAGCAATTTCTTTTTTATTTGAACAAGGTCCCAAGGAGCCCTTGGGCTCATAGTAAGGGACATTCATTGTTTACAAGTGTGGCAGTGTAATGTTAATTACAATTTATATCTAAGACAAGTTGTCAACAACAACAAATCTGAGGTGTTCCATTCACATGACTTTCTCTACAACTATGCAACAAATTATTATTAGAAAGTTTATGCTTCTATTTACTTCATGCTAATCGAGAAAAAATCAGCAGAAGTAGTCTTATTACCTGCTTCCTTGTAAGTAGAAGTCAAATAGGAGAGTAACAAAGGTTAAAGTGATAGTCAAAAGCCGGTTCCTATGTGACTGAAGTTCCTTTGTTTGTATGGACAAGAGTTGACAAATTCCCATGTGAGAAAAGTATACGTTTTTCAAAGCTGAAACCAATTACAAGGCATATCTAAAAAACAATAACCCCCACGAAATAAATGTATATAATACAACTTATGTGTTTTAATGTTCTCTACATTTTTTGTGTGGTAAAGTTTTGTTTATCTCTTACGGTTTAGCAGTTATGCAAACAGTCGTAAAATTAATCCAGAATAAAGTAGTCTTCAGAGGCTATTGCCAGAAAATTCAAGATATACATGTCAATATCTTAAATATAAGCGATTTTAATCAAAATCGTTAGAACCATTTTTGAGAAAATCAGCATTTTCAAAAAAAGTTCCATGTAAAGGGTAGTTGGGGGTGGAGGGATTTTCTTGAAAATCTCGTGTCGCATCCTTGGAAGATACCGAACCTAAATACCAAGTTTGGTGTTAAATGGTCTTTTCGTTTTTGAGCTATGCTGCACACACACACACACACACACACACACACACATACACGGTCATTTTTCTAAAAATGCTTTTTTTGGATTCAGGGGGACCCAAAATATGCATTTCAGGTGAAATCTCGGTATTGAATTTTTGGGTGCATTACAATACCTTTTCTATACACTATGTACATAGTACGTGTAGAGAAAATAATAATTTAAAAACAAGAACAAGTCATAATGCGCAACAAGATACACAATTTCACAACTAATCACAGTATAGCATATATATTAATAAACAATATGCTTTTAATTTATTTGAGGACTATAATACTGATAGAACTGTAACACTGGATACTACGATTTGGTATACATTATAGTTACTTCCAATACTTGAAAATAAATAGACTAACAAACAAATTGTACGTGAATATATCATTCATTGGGCAATGTGTACTAATGGTTTGACATTTGCACAAAACATGATAGTATTTAAGTTATGTATTTTGATATTCCAGCAGTAAGTGCTTTTTTACCTCCCTCTTAAAAAGTGTGAATTTATTAATTTGTTTAATTGGTATGGGAAGTTCATTATAAGCTTTGGTTATTATGTAAATAATGCCCCTCAAACCATATTTAGGGGTAGCCATTTGTTTCACCACTGTATTGTTAGAAGCCCTGATGTGATAATGATGAATAGAATCCAGTTATTGGAATACAGTACTACACCTAAGCTATGGAACTTTCCACGTGACCCCTGGGAGGTTGAAGGAGCGACCACACTCGCAAGATGTCCACTAGTACGAGCGAAGTCGTTAGAGATTCCAAGAGGACACCAATCCTGTTGTCAGCCACCTGCAACCTGGGGGTCCCTGGTAGAGACACGTGACCCCTGGGAGGTTGAAGGAGCGACCACACTCGCAAGATGTCCACTAGTACGAGCGAAGTCGTTAGAGATTCCAAGAGGACACCAATCCTGTTGTCAGCCACCTGCAACCTGGGGGTCCCTGGTAGAGACACGTCCATGGGAGGTTGAAGGAGCGACCACACTCGCAAGATGTCCACTAGTACGAGCGAAGTCGTTAGAGATTCCAAGAGGACACCAATCCTGTTGTCAGCCACCTGCAACCTGGGGGTCCCTGGTAGAGACACGTCCATGGGAGGTTGAAGGAGCGACCACACTCGCAAGATGTCCACTAGTACGAGCGAAGTCGTTAGAGATTCCAAGAGGACACCAATCCTGTTGTCAGCCACCTGCAACCTGGGGGTCCCTGGTATAGACACGTGACCCCTGGGAGGTTGAAGGAGCGACCACACTCGCAAGATGTCCACTAGTACGAGAGAAGTCGTTAGAGATTCCAAGAGGACACCAATCCTGTTGCCAGCCACCTGCAACCTGGGGGTCCCTGGTAGAGACACGTCCATGGGAGGTTGAAGGAGCGACCACACTCGCAAGATGTCCACTAGTACGAGCGAAGTCGTTAGAGATTCCAAGAGGACACCAATCCTGTTGTCAGCCACCTGCAACCTGGGGGTCCCTGGTAGAGACACGTGACCCCTGGGAGGTTGAAGGAGCGACCACACTCGCAAGATGTCCACTAGTACGAGCGAAGTCGTTAGAGATTCCAAGAGGACACCAATCCTGTTGTCAGCCACCTGCAACCTGGGGTCCCTGGTAGAGACACGTCCATGGGAGGTTGAAGGAGCGACCACACTCGCAAGATGTCCACTAGTACGAGCGAAGTCGTTAGAGATTCCAAGAGGACACCAATCCTGTTGTCAGCCACCTGCAACCTGGGGGTCCCTGGTAGAGACACGTCCATGGGAGGTTGAAGGAGCGACCACACTCGCAAGATGTCCACTAGTACGAGCGAAGTCGTTAGAGATTCCAAGAGGACACCAATCCTGTTGTCAGCCACCTGCAACCTGGGGGTCCCTGGTATAGACACGTGACCCCTGGGAGGTTGAAGGAGCGACCACACTCGCAAGATGTCCACTAGTACGAGAGAAGTCGTTAGAGATTCCAAGAGGACACCAATCCTGTTGCCAGCCACCTGCAACCTGGGGGTCCCTGGTAGAGACACGTCCATGGGAGGTTGAAGGAGCGACCACACTCGCAAGATGTCCACTAGTACGAGCGAAGTCGTTAGAGATTCCAAGAGGACACCAATCCTGTTGTCAGCCACCTGCAACCTGGGGGTCCCTGGTATAGACACGTGACCCCTGGGAGGTTGAAGGAGCGACCACACTCGCAAGATGTCCACTAGTACGAGAGAAGTCGTTAGAGATTCCAAGAGGACACCAATCCTGTTGCCAGCCACCTGCAACCTGGGGGTCCCTGGTAGAGACACGTCCATGACCAGTAGTCGTTCAAGTGCAACTCGCATTCGGCAGGTCGTGGGTTCCATTCCCATCGTCGGCCTTCCTGTCCCATTGGCTATTTCAAGGGTTTCTCCAAATCACCAGGTGAATTTGGGAGGTCGATTCCTCACTTCCCTCTCATCTGTTTTTGGGTTGAAGGACCGGCGGGTTGTGAGCTGGATGGTATCTTGAGCAGTAAAGGTTTATTCCGGCTGTACTGCTCAATTAGGTGTCGCCTTCAGGGCTTTCGCTCTTCGGCCCTTCGGGGCTCGTGAAGGGTCCAGGCGGCATCGGAGATGTTCCATCTGTAACCGTTAGGGAACCCGACCCTTCATGTGCCCGTCGTCATCTGAATCTGGTCGCTTTTCGGGTCTCTCCCCTCATCCCTCCCGCGGTTCACATAAGACGTGCAGGGGCTTAGGGGCCTATGTGCGGCACTCCACCTTAGTCTCGGGGGACATCGTACGTGTGTAATCTTATGCTAATCCTCCAAGAGTAAATATTTCTAAAATGAAAATTCTACCTCTCTGCCGCAAAACGCTAATTGCTGTCGCCTGATTCTACAACCTTGAAACAGATTATAGGAAATGATGAGAGGACAAGAAATGCACGGTATAAGCAGAAACATCCCAGCAGCCTACCGACCCGGAGAAATCACGAAAAAATCGACCAGACGGAGATCAAGTCCAGGATCCGCTGAGTACTAGTTTCACACGATACTGAGAAGCCATTTCGCTCAGCTACAAATACCGCTAGAAGTTCACTTTACAATAATTGTATACTTGTTAATCGCGGCAGATTTAGAATAATTCTAACAATAATATTCTCACGGCACTGGCATTTTCTAATAGTAACAAGTGCTTTTCTAGAAGCTTAACAACCTCATCCGCTGACACTAATGTCTCAAAGAAACACCCGAAGGTCTAGTAATTACAGATTGACCAGTACCATCCCAATAATTACTGCCAGACGGCACTGGCGCCCAGAAGACTGCTGCCGACACACAGTGTAGCCAACTCCAGCAAGAAATCGCTAAATGTGGAGTCTACTATTTCAAAGATAGCAAGTAGCAACATTCCTGATCTCCTTATTTAAGATCTTTCTTTCGCCTTGTTTCCTGTCATTTTACTTTCTCTACACTATGTACGTAGTGTATAGAGAAGGTAATGCACTCCTATCCAAAAATTCGATACCGAGATTTCACCAGAATATGTGTTTTAGGGTCCCCTATATCCAAAAAAACATTTTCACAAAAAGCTCCGTTTGTGTGTGTGTGTGCGTGTGTGTGTGTGTGTCTGTGAACACGATACTCAAAAACGAAAAGTGGGTAAAATACCAAACTTGGTATTTAGATTTTAGTATCTTCCAGGGATGCGACACGAAGATTTTGAGAAAAATCCCCCCACCTCAAACTACCCTTTACATGGAACTTTTTTCAAAAAGTGTGATTTTCTTAAAAATGGCTGTAACAATTTTGATTAAGATATCGTATATTAAAGATATTTACCCGACAAATAAAACGTATATCTTGAATTTTCTGGGAAATGCCTCTGAAGACTACTTTATTCTGAATGAATTTTACGGAATTTTGCATAACTGCTAAATCGTAGGAGATGCACAAAAACTTACCACACAAAAATGTACAGCACGTTAAAACACACAATTTAAGTTAGTATGTGTTTTTGTTTTTTCGTGGAGTTGATCGTTTTTGAGATATTCCTTGTTATTGGTCTCAGCTTTAAACACTTATACTTTTCTCATTCAGGAATTTATCAATTCCTGTCCATACAAACAAAGGAACTTCAGTCACATAGCAACCAGCTTTTGACTATCACTTTAACCTATGGTACTCCCTTATTTCGCTTCTACTTACAAGGAAGCAAGTAATAAGACTATTTCTGCTATTTTTTTTCTTGAATAACATGAAATAAAGAGAAGCATAGGCTTTTTAACAATAATTTGTTTTAGAGATATAGAGAAAGTCATGTGAAAGGAACACATGGTAGGCGCATCCTTTATTTATGCAAAAGATGTGTTTTTCTTTTTTACATTTTTGCTTTCTCTATTGTGTATAGTAAGTAGAGAAAGAATTGTATTCCACCCAAAATGTCGATGTCAATGTTTCAATGCAAATATATGTTTTGTGTCTTCTTTATCCCCAAAATGCAGGTTTAGATAAAGGTGCGCACGCGCGTTTGTGTGTCCATGTGTCACTTAACCGCACAACTCAATCACGAATAGTTGGCTAAATACTAAACTTTATAATAGTTCTGCATTTACCAATGTTGCGTCACGAGGATAAAAAAAAAACACCCACCACTTCAAATTACGCTTTACATAGACGTTTTTAAAAATGAAATAACGTAAAATGATATACATACCACCGACTGCTCAAAAACCAAAGAAGAATTTACATGTCTTAATTTAAGAGAGCTCTAAAAATAGAAAAATTTCACATTGTCTCATATATGCAAACATTTGCTCGATTCTGTTATAAACCACTTACACTCGAATAGATGTAATGCCTACAACAACTGAAGTTGACACTCAGCTTTATCCAAAACTCGTATTTGATCATCCTCTATCATTTTTGAAATGCATACAATGCATAGAACAAACCAAGGAACACACACACACGGCCGTGGCCGAGTGGTCAGACCTAAGCGGCCCGGGTTCGATCCCAAGCGACCACATGTAAGGCGGGTTTTCTCCGGGCTCTCCGGTTTCCCCCGCCATCACATTCCACTGGTGCTCCATTTTCATACATGTATAATCAGTGTCATCGCCTGCGGTGCCATAGCAGTAAAAGCGGGCGTTAAACACTGTAAAAATATAAAAAAACACACAAACATCCTCTCTCTCCCTCTTTATCTCTCCCATCACAATTAAAAACGCTCACGCGCACAGATCTTTTTCTAAAATTAATTTCGGGTTCAGGTTCCCCAAAATGGGTATTTCCAGTGAAAGTATGAAATTTTTGGATGGAAAGCAATACTTTCTCTACCTACTACGGTACGTGATAGAGAAAGCAAAAAGTAAAACTGATACATTATGAACGTACACGCCAATAGTTTCAATCTTCAACGTAATCTACTATATAAGCGTCTAAGGCGCAGCTGGAAAGTATTTTTATACTGCCTAAATGTAACCGAATTGTACTACATTTATAAATATTTTGAAATAAATATCTAATTAATAAATTATGGTAATGTATTTATTTTCGCAATTTTAAATTGGGATTTGGCTATCTTTAGCAAACGCTAGTTGGCAGCACTTCGAGGCAGCATCAGTGGTCTGCCTACTTGTAGGCATCACCGCAATGCCGAATAATTTTATTCTTTAGAGAATATACGAGTTGGAGTGTTTCATTTTTATTACGTTTAATCTTTATTTCTTTTACGTGCTGGCGCATTTACGATTTACAGAGCATTACTCTCTTAAGACCACAGAAAATCGAATGTTGACTAAAATACAGTGAACTCAAGAAAAACACACCCATAGCTACACTTAATTTTCAGCTGAGATCTGAGAAGGCTGCCAATAGAGAGGAGGGGTGGAGGGGTAAGAACAACTAAACAAAAATGACTGCACTGTTTTACATATATATTTTGTCATACTTAGGTCAATTTTGTGTTATATTGTGTATATATATATATATATATATATATATATATATATATATATATATCTCTTTTAAGTGTATTTATCTATTATAAGAGGGTACATTTATGAAGCTGTACTCTGTGCTGTAAATTTCAATTCCTATATCTGAATAGCTTTGTATTTTTATTTTTGTTTTTATTCTTTTAATTCTTTGTTGTTGTTTTAATATTGTTTTTATTGTGTATTACCTTTGTCTTTATATTATCGTCTGAACTCTTAATTCTTTGTTGTTGTTTTAATATTGCTTTTTAGTGTGTATTACTAAAGCACGTACGGCCTGTGGACCCGTGCGATTGTTGAAGTTCAATGTATAATATTGTTATGTCAATAAATACACTCATTCATTCATTAATTTCTTATTAATATAAACCATTTTTCAAATGCAAATATTAATTGCAAATCTCGAATTTTCTGAGAATACCCGCATTGAATTGAATAAGATTTTGTATAACTGCGAATGTGATACAAAAGACAAAATTAGTTAATAAAAATAATGTGCTCACATGACTTTCTCTACATCTCTGCAACAATTATTGTTAAAAAGCTTACGATTTTATTTACTTCATGCTAATTGAGAAAAAATTAGCAGAAATAGACTTATTACTTGCTTCCTTGTAAACAGAAGCGAAATAAGGGAGTACCATAGGTTAAAGTGATAGTCAAAAGCTGGTTGCTATGTCACTAAAGTTCCTTTGTTTGTATGGACACGAGTTGATAAATTCCTGTATGAGAAAAGTACAAGTTTTTTTAAAGCTGAAACCAAAGACAAGGAATATCTCAAAAACGATCAACTCCACGAAAAAATGTATGTAACATAAATTGTGTGTTTTAACGTGCTCTACATTTTTTGTGTGGCAAGCATTTGTCTATCTCTTACGCTTTAGCAGTTATGCAAAATTCCGCAAAATTCATCCAGAATAAAACAGTCTTCAGAGGCTATTCCCAGAAAATTTAAGATATACATTTTATTTGTGATAGAAATGACTTTAATATGAGATATTTTAATCAAAATCGTTAGAGCCATTTTTGAAAAAACAAAATTTTTGAACATTTTTCCATGTAAAGGGTAATTTGCGGTGGGGAGATTTTCTTGAAAACATTTGTGTTGCATTTCTGGAAAATACCAACTTAAATACCAAGATTGCTATTTAACGGTCTTTTCGATTCTGAGCTATGCTTCCCCCCCCACACACACACACGCACACAAACACACACATACATACACAGATAGACACACACGGACATTTTTCTAAAATTGCTTTTTTTGCATTCAGAGGGTCTCAAAACACATATTTCCGATGAAATCTCGGTATCGAATTTTTGGGTGCATTGCAGTACCTTCTCTATACACTATGTACATAGCACGCACGTGTAGAGAAAGTAAAAATGTAAACGTAATTGATATTAGCATATCCTTAGCATTAAGCATTTCTAAAGCATTCGGTTTTGGTCCAATTTTTTTAAACTTTCAGCTACGTATTTCCAGTGTCATTCTTTTGTTTCTCTTGAGCTCTTGCTAATAGTAATATCAAGCATACCAGTAGGCGCAAAAGCACCTTATTTCAGGTATGCATATGTAATATATTATTATAACTAAGTAACTCAAAACACGAAAGCATCATAACAAAAAACGCAATCACCACGGCACATATCACTTCACTATATTATTAGTTATTATTATTATTATTATTATTATTATTATTATTATTATTATTATGCACTATACGCATAAGCAGGGTACAGCAAAATAAACGCACTGTAACGAAAATCACGCAATCATGAAAGTAAGTAAAATTTCACTGTACTACGTGCTCTTTTGTTTGCAAATGTTTCCTTACGAAGTGTTTTGAGGTATTCTGATTATGCGAATACTCCTAGTAAACAGCACAGTGAAACACTGTGTGATTTCGCATTTGTATTTTTACTTTCTCTTATACGTACTATGTACATAGTGCATGGAGAAGGTAGTGTATTGCAACCAAAAATTCGATACCGAGATTACAACGGAAATACATGTTTTGAGACTCCCTGAATAAAAAAAACATTTTTAGAAAAATGTCGTGTGTGTCTGTCTGTCAGTCTGCATGTGTTAGTGTGTGTGTGTCTAAGGGCAGCATAAATCAAAAACGAAAAGACCGTTGAATACCAAACTTGGTATTTAAGTTTGGTATCTTATAAGGATGCGACACGAAGATTTTCAAGAAAATTCCCCTACCACCAACTACCCTTTACGTGGAAATGTTTTCGAATTTTTTGACTTTCTCAAAAATGGCTCTAACGATTTTGATTAAAATATCGAATTTTTAATATTTTAGCTGACAAATAAGATGTATATCTTGAATTTTCTGGGAATAGCCTCTGAAGACTAATTTACTCTGGATGAATTTTACGGAATTTTGCATAACTGCTAAACCGTAAGAGATAGACAAAAACTCACTACACACAAAAATGTAGATCAGGAAAAAACACACAATTTGTGCTATATACATTTTTACTCGTGGAGCTTACCGTTTTCGAGGTACTCATTGTTATTAGTTTCAGTTGTGAAGTACTTATACTTTTCTCAGACGAGAGTGTCCGTTTTTCTTTAGTTCTACTCCTGGTCAAGAAAAGAAGCGATTTGTAATGACAATCGCCTAACGACAGTTTTCAAAACATTTGACTATTGGTTTAGCCTAGTGTATTCCCTTATTTTCTTCCTACTTCTACGGAACTAAGTAATAAGAACATTGTGCTAATGAGTACCTCGATTAGCAAGGTGCAGAAAGAAGAATAATCTTATGTAAGAAGTTTGTAGAAGAGCTAGAGAAAGTCATGTGAGTGTAACACATCAGATTTTTTTTCGTGGAATTGATTGTTTTTTAGATACTCCTTGTTTTTAGTTTCAGCTTCGAGAAACTTATACATAGCAACCAGCTTTTGGCTATCACTTTCGTCTATGGAACTCCCTTATTTCCCTTCTACTTACATGGACGCAAGTAATAAACCTATTTCTGCTATTTTTTTTTTTTTTTGATTGGCATGAAGTAAACAGAAGCATAAATTTTCTAGCAATAATTTATTACATAGATATAGCGAAAATCTTGTGAATGGAATACATCAGATTTGCTCATTATATAATAATAAAGGTAAATCAAAATATGAAAGCAAAATATCAAGGCTATAGCAGGTTGTGTTTCGTTAAATAATAATAATAATAATAATAATAATAATAATAATAATAATAATAATAATAATAATAATAATAATAATAATAATAATAATGCAATGAGGCACTACGAGCTCTCATACATGTTTTTGTTGCGGCGTTTTAATACTTCCATTTTACCCTTTGCGCCAGCCTTTAATGTTAAATAAGAATAACGTATATCACAAAACTAGCTATTGTCGGATTCTTATAAGTGAAATAAAGACTAGTCAATTCTCAATCTAATAAGTGACTATTGCCCAAAAAATAAATGCTCTGCAATTGTAGTGGAAAACTTGTTAACCCTATTCTAGACGTTCTCGGGCTTCAATCCAGCTGTAGTGATGAAGAGTCATCGACGTTTCGGGGGCGTGCATCTCTCCCATCATCTCTCCCGAAACGTTGAGGACCCTTCATCACTACACCTGGCTTGAAGCCCGAGAAGATCTAGAATATGCTCGTCGCCAGGAAAGCTTCAGAACCTATTTCATGTTGACCATGTCGATCTGTTTGCAATGGTGAAAATGGACTCTAATACAAACCTGGGAAATACTCTCAATGAGCAGGAGTGCCTCACCGTTTCCGTTGATATGCAAGAGGAGTAGAAAGCAGGTCGCTCGCGCTATCGCCACCACTAAGCGTGTTTACTTGAATTTGCTCCTCACAATTCTTTAAGTGCACAATGGTTATCTTCTGCCATAAAATACGGCGCTATTGGGTCACCTAGTACACAGCTGACTATCGTACTCTTGTGCATCTGCTGCAAAATGTATATTGAAAGTCTTTATGATAGAAGTTAACATGATTAACAGGAAGTAGATACAAAACAAGGTTTTTGTCTGAATAATTTATGGAGCTTAAATGAAAATAAAGTGCAGGTGTGGAAAAATTGTGTTGAAGAGATCAAACCTCACCAAGGCTTGTTGAGCTAGAGAACAAGAAGGAAATCTTGTGAAAGTGTAACACGACAGCTTTTGTATATAAAATCAAAACAGTAAATAATATTTGTTACACTAAAATAAATGATATAGACTTAAATACTGTAGTATTTGCAACTCAAAGGATAGTTCTATAGCTGGACAAAATAGTTTCAAATTATTAATAAAAAAAGAAAAAATAATGAGATTTTGGGGAAATACGCCACTCAAAACAAAAATACTTATCAATGATGATCACATGGAAAAGTAATACATTTAATTATTTAGGTTGAACAATTTTTTTTCGGGAGAGGTCGAATATCGAGTGACTTTAAGCTCCAAGGACACCGATATCATTTGAGCATCATTTCACCAATTTCATTCATCCTCATATATGATTAATCAGGTTAAAGGAGTTGAGCTGAAAAAAAATACTATTATAAGATCAGAAGAAATGCCTTTTTAGAACTTTACAAACTCTTAAGTTTCAGAAACTTCTACCTTAACCAAAAGGCAAAAACAAAGGAGCATCATTATTTGACACTATTAGCTGGCTATAAAATGTTAGCCAAATACACAATTCGAGTATCCGTGAAGAACTGGAATTAAAAGCGTTGTAGAAAAATTGGCAGATACATATTAGAATGGCATCACCATAGAATCGATTCCAATCGCATCCCCAAATAATGAATGACAATAAAGCTAATGGCGCTGGGATATAGATGGAAAGACCAATTACAATAGAAAGCGCCAATTATGTGTAGACGGAACAGACACCTACGGTCTAAATCGTAATTGATAATTATTTAAAGTAAATTACATTATATTTGTTAAAAAATTAAAATATGCATGTAAAGAGACACACTAGAAAGATTGTTTTAGCTTGGGGGTGCTCAAAAAGAGATACGAGTAACTCGTGACTCACAAGAACACACCCGCAACATTCAATACGGCGAATTATTGAGCGCAAGCTATCGTCACGGCTGAATCAAGTGCTGGAAATGAAGTGATAGCAGTATTGCCGGCTCAAAGCTTCTGGAATCGTGACCCTGACCGCCAACCCAGCTACCGAGCCTAGCATATCAGAGTTTGTGCTATGATACTTTGCTTACTTAAAGTCACAGCGAGCAAACTTTGTGCAGTCTGTATCGAAAGTGTTCCACATATGTTGTTCCATGTAAAGGATAGTTTGTGTTGGGGGGGGGGGTTCTTAAAATCTTCGTGTAGCATCCCTGAAAGATAGTAAACCTAAATACCAAATTTGGTATTTTACCGACATTTCGTTTTTGAGTTATCGTGTTCACAGACACAAGAACACACACACACCCACACACACGCACGGACTTTTTTGTGAAAATGTTTTTTTTTTTATACAGGGGACCCTAAAACATATATTTCCGGTGAAATCTCGAATTTTTTGGTGGAGTGCAATACCTTCTCTCTACACTATTGACATAGTACAAGAACACTATGTACATAGTGCGTGTAGAGAAAGTAAAAACTGTTTATTTGATTTACCGCAGCTCTACAGGAAGCAACTTAGAAATTGTGGCATGAGTGAAATTTAGATAGGTGTTAAATTGGTTATTAATGTAGCGTCATTAGTCTCATTAGATTTTTCATTTTAATTTCTTCCAGGTGCGACTGAGTGAAAATCTAGGACGTGTAAACGAGGAATAACTTGACGGCACTTCTAGCCAAATTCCAGGTACTTCTCTACCTACCCTCTTCCCAAATTCCTTTCGTTACTCTCAAGCACCTGCTCACATAAAATATTTTATTTACGGAGAAAATTTATTATCCCATATACTCGTAACACGGTTCATTACTAAACTTAAGGGGGGGGGGTTGTAGAAATGGGTTTATACACTCAGCTATAGTTTCGACTATGTTTACACCATATATATATATATGTCTTTCTTTACCCATCTATCAGATGTGTTCCATTCACATGACTTTCTCTATATCTCTGCAACAAAACATTGTTAAAAAGCTTATGCTTCTATTTACTTCATGCTGACCGAGAAAAAAATAGCAGAAATAGTATTATTACTTGCTTCCTTGTAAGTAGAAGCGAAATAAGGGAGTTCCATAGTTTAAAGTGATAGTCAAAAGCTGGTTGCTATGTGATTGAAATTCCTTTGTTTGTATGGTCAGGAGTTGACAAATTTCTGTATGAGAAAAGTAAGTTTTCTTTTTTTTTAAGGTGAAATCAAAAACAAGGAATAATTAAAAAACGATCAACTGCACGAGAAAAATGTATATAACATAAATTGTGAGTTTTAGGGTGCTCTACATTTTTTGTGTGTTAAGTTGTTTCCATTCTTACGGTTGAGCAGTTATGCAAAGTTCCACAAAATTCATCCAGATTAAAGTAGTCTTCAGAAGCTATTATTCCCAGAAAATTCAAGTTATACATTTTATTTATCAGGTAAATATCTTTAATATACTATATTTTAATCAAAATTGTTAGAGCCATTTTTAAAAAAATCAAAATATTCGAAAAAAAGTTCCACGTAAAGTGTAGTTTGGGGTGAGGATAATTTTTTCAAAATCTTTGTGTCGCATCCCTTTAGATGTTTGAATTATCGTATTCACGGACACTTTGACCTTTTTCTGAAAATGCTTTTTTTTTTAATACAGGGGACCCTAGAACATATATTTCCGGTGAAATCTCCGTATCGAATTTTTGGGTGGAGTGCAATATCTTCTCTATACACTATGTACATAGTACGTGTAGAGAAAGTAAAAATGTGTAACTGATTATTAGTTATACAATCCATGATTAGCGATATAATAATTGATAGAACAGTTTTTACTTTCTCTATCCCCGAATGCACTATGTGTAAATAGGGACAGAGAAGTATTATATTGCACCCAAAAATTCGATACCGAGATTTCACCGGAGATATATATTTTAGTACCCCCTGAATCCAAAAAAAGTATTTTCAGAAAAAGATCCGTGTGTGTTCGTGTGATTGTGAACACGATAACTAAAAAACGAAAAGTCGGTAAAATACCAAAATTGGTATTTAAGTTTAATATCTTCCAAGGATGCGACTCAAAGACTTTGAGAAAAATTCCCCCACCCCGAACCACCCTTTACATTTCACTTTTTCGAAAATTTTGATTTTTTCATAAATGGCTCTAACGATTTTGATTAAAATATCGTATATTTAAGATATTTACCTGACAAATAAAATGTATATCTTGAGTTTTCTGGGAATAGCCTCTGAAGACTACTTTTTTCTGGTTGAATTTTACAGAATTTTGCATAACTGCTAAACCGTAAGAGATTGACAAAAGCTACCACACAAACAATTTAGGGCGCATCAAAACACACAATTTATGTTAGTTACATTTTTTCGAGTAGTTGATCGTTTTTGAGATATTCTTTATTTTTGGTTTCAGCTTTAAAAACATACTTTTTTCATACAGGAATTTGTCAACTGCTGTAAATACAAACAAAAGAACTTCAGTCACATAGCAACTATTAGTTTAACACTAATTTTTTGTAGAGATGTATAGAAAGTCATGTGATTGGAACACATTAGATTTTTATAAATATCTCTTGCTCTGGTGTTGCAAATAAATTAATAAGACAAATGAATTTAGGTCATTCATGAGCAATGGAAAAAAATATCGTAAAGTTTTTAGTTTAGGGTTTTTAATCACATTAAAGAAATCTTCATGGCGATTTGTCCACACTGAGTATTGTGTACAGTGGCTGCAAGAAAACAAAGGGTTTAAATATATTTCAGTTTAATTATCCTCGAGCAAATGCAATTTAAGGAATATTTGTTGTAAGCGTTTTAATCCTATGCATATGTTGTTGGAGCACAATAAAAATATTACAACTTCCCCGCTGCTCGTGCTTTAATTGCAACGCCTGTTTTAAAACCCAGCGGGCTGGCTACAAATCTGCGAGGGAGAGAAGCCATGCGGACCAAGAATTTTAATAGCCCCCCCCTTCTGCCCAACAAAATGAGTACCGAATATCCTACACACCCACGATTCTTGATACATTTGTACCAACATTTGTCAAGTTCCTGGAAATGATCTAAATGGAGGAGCTGTCAGCGAACATTTAATAAGACAAAGAAGAAAAATATGAAGACGAATACGAGGAGAATTTATTTTACGATTAAATGTTAACAACATTTTACCGACTACTGCTGCAGAGAGGTCTTGCTTGTACGAACAATTTCGTTTACTATATTTCACCAGAAGTAAACTGTTCAGCTACCTAAAACCCCAAAAAGTTCATGTATTAATTTCACAAACCTTTTACTACCTTTTCTTAAAAAATGTTATTACAAAATCTTATTATAACTATTTCGTGCTCAAATCGAGGAAATTAGCAGAAAATATTTCTTTCTTTTATTTTCTTCTTGAAATTGAAGGGTAATAAGGGAATATAGTAGTCTAAAATGGTAACCAAGTATTTTAAACCAAGCCGTCTGGGTAGTGTAGTGGTAGCGTGTCTGCCTCATATTCAACAGGTCGAGAGTTTGAATCTCGCTTAGGGTGAGTTTTCCCTTATCCTGACAAGGCGAATGTCAAGTAACTTTAAGCTCCATGGACCCCGAGATCATTTGAGCATTATTTCACCAATTTCATTCATCGTCTGTTATGGCCACCCAGGTTAAAGGACGTTAAGGTTTAATAAAAAAAAAAAAGTATTTTAAACCGAGCTGGGACCCTCATTTGGGAGGTCCTGGGCTCAAATTTCGAGGGCCACCAATCTGTCTGGGGTTTCCTTCAGTCGCCAGTAAATATAGGATTGTGTATTTAATACCACGACCCATAGTCCAGCCTCAGTTACTTTAACAATAGCAAAATTGTAAATAAATCATAATTTCATTTGCGCTGTCATCTATCCACAGATGGTGTAAGCAATGATTCCTTAACCCCATCTGCCTGTCTCGGAGCAAGTGATAAGTGATGTAGGGAGAGATGTTAAAAGCAAGAGGACCATAGCTTAATTTTGCGATATGACTTCAGATACTACTGCTGGTGAGAAATTTCCTTGTGAATTGACACTTGTGAGGTGTGTTGTCTGCTGTTAGGGGCTCGTCAGATTGCTGACCAATCATAACCGTCAGAGATCATTCTAGAACTATCACGAATGACACTGATTTGAAAATGTCCTACAGCCGCGATAAACGAGTTGAGGTTAAGTTAGCCGAAATAACAAAACTTTTAGCTTTAGTGTACTACAGAACCCAGTGATGAAAGGAATGGATGAGGTAACTAGTGAGAAATGGGGAATATCAGTTCAACATACCAGAAGTGTGATAGAAAGTGCACGGAAAGAAACCATTTTACAGAAAGCAAGAGGACTGTGTGGCGCTGCAGATGGATATCGGGTAAATATATCAATAGCGTACCGAGACAGCCATGTGTCAGCAGGAATGTCAATCACAAGGCAGTTTCTCACCAATATTAGTCAGATCGCAAATCCCACTATGATACTGGTGCAGCTAAACTGAACAGCACTCTTAACACTCTCTGCTTGACGATGAGTGAAGGTAGTATGGTTCGGAAATCAGAAAATATATATACCGAACAGTTTCGTCGCGATATGGCCAAGCTTAACTAAAGCAACGTAAGATAAAATAGAATTTAAAACCATGAATTTTAAGAGCTGGTCATTATGCGATTGAAATTCCGCTCTCTTTGCATGACCACGACGAAAAAAAAACAAAAAATAACAAAAATAAGTATTTGAAAAATATTTAAAAAATTAAGCCAAAAGCAAGGAAAATTTCGTAAGTGTTTAACTTAGAAAAAAATCTGATGTGTACCATTCACATGACTTTCTCTATATCCCTGCAACCAATTATTCTTAAAAAGCTTATACTTCTATTTACTTTATACTAATCAGAAAAAAATGAGCAGTAATAGTCTTATTACTTGATTCCTTGTAAGTAGAAGACAAATAAGGGACTACCATAGGTTAAAATGATAGTCAAAAGCTGGTTGCTATGTCAATGAAGTTCCTTTCTTTATATGGATAGGAGTTGACAAGTTCTTATATGAGAAAAGTATGTTTTTCATAGCAGAAACCAAAAATAAGGAATGTCTCAAAAACTACGAACTCACGAAAAAAAATTTATATAACATAAATTGTGTGTTTTAACGTGCTCTACATGTTTTGTGTAGTAAGTTATTGCCCATCTCTTACGGTTTAGTAGTTATTCAAAATTCAGTAAAATTCATCCAGAATAAACTACTCTTCAGAGGCTATTCCCAGAAAATTCAAGATATACATTTTATTTTTCAGGTAAATACCTTTAATATACGAAATTTTAATCAAAATCGTTAGAGCCATTTTTGAGGAAATCAAAATTTTCGAAAAATGTTCCATGTAAAGGGTAGTTTGGGGTGGGGGGATTTTTTTTTCAAAATCTTCGTGTCGTATCCCTGGAACATACTAAACTTAAATACCAAGTTTGGTATTTTACCGACTTTTCGTTTTTGAGTTATCGTGTTCACAGACACACGGACACACGGACACATGGACACACACACACACGGCCCTTTGTGTGAAAATGCTTTTTTTGGATATTGGGGACCCTAAAACATGTATTTCCAGTGAAATCTCGATATCGAATTTTTGGGTGGAGTGCAATACCTTCTCTATACACTATGTACATAGTGCGTATAGAGAAAGTAAAAATGTATTTTACATGAAGCATGCGATCCTTTCCGCGTTCGCTAAACTTGAACTAAAAGTCTACTCGCGCTTATGCTTGGTTTGGAGTAGCAATCGACTCTCCTCAGGGCGTTTTAACAGGCTTGTTGGGCTTCACAGACCCAGACTACCTAGCGACTTCTTAAATAATAAATCACTAGGATTTTTTTGGTAGAGTTGCAGTTTATTCATAATTATTTTGTACAATTCTGAAGTGAAACTGCAATCGCTCGATGCAATTATTATGTGCTTTGTTGAATGCTGCAAAATATTTGTACGCAATTAATTCTACGCGAATACATTAATGTACGCGTGATCTCCAAGTGGCTTATCCATGCTTGTGAAGAAGCCTCTTTTTCATAATAATTGGCTTCACAACCAAGGAAATCAACACCTAACTGTGATACAAGTTTGGTTTTTAACGGATTTATCGTTTTTGAGCTATGCTGCCCGCAAACACACACGCACGCACACACACACATACGTACAAACGCACATACAGACACGCACACATTTTTCTAAAAATGCTTTTTTTTTGATTCAGGGGTCTCAAAACATATATTTCCGGTGAAATCTCGGTATCGAATTTTTGGGTGGAGTGCAATACCTTCTCTATACACCATGTACATAGTACGTGTAGAGAAAGTAAAAATGTAATTACTTATTATAAATGATTCTAATGATTCAAAGTTAAAAAAATCCAACACCTTACACGCAAAACAATTTAGTTTCGATGCACTAATTGCAATGAATCAATTCTTGCATAAAAACACATTTATTTTGTTTTTTTAAGTTAGGAATAATATTTTCAGAGATTAAAACAAACTGTTTGGCAGAATGTCCATCTCTTACGGCTTAGCAGTTACGCGAATTTCCGTAAAATTTATCCAGAATAAAGTAGTCTTCAGAGGCTATTCCCAGAAAATTCAAGATATACATTTTATTTGTCAGATAAATATCTTTAATATATGATATTTTAATCAAAATCGTTAGAGCCAAGAAAATCAAAATTTTGGAGAATGTTTTCATATAAGGGGTAGTTGGAGGTGGGGAGATTTTCTTGAAAATCTTCGTGTCACATCCTTAGAAGATACTGAACTTAAATGCCAAGTTTGGTATTTTACCGAGTTTTCGTTTTTGAAGTATCTTGTTCACAGTCACACAGACACACACACACACACACACACACACACACAAACACACACTCACACAGGGACCTTTTTCTGTAAATGCTTTTTTTTTTTTTGGTTACAGGGGACCCTAAAACATATATTTCCGTGAAATCTCGGTATCGAATATACACCATGTACATAAAACGTGTAGAGAAAGTAAAAATATACGGATAATGAATAAACGATTAAATTCAATACGCTATTAGGGAGTTAGCAGAGGTAGATACTAAATAAAATATATACATTTCTGGATTCTAGTTGTGTGAACCATTTGGTAGATGAAGGTGACGTGTGCCAGTGACTCCAGGAGAAGTCAGAGCAGAACAGTTTGCTGAGTGAATAATTCATTCGACAGCTAAATTCCATTAACAACTCAAAGCGAAAACTTTACATTCCCTAATTAGCCTTGCTAAGAGGCGCATCTCTGTAAGAACACGGACGGAGCTGCATTATGAGAACATACCGCCTCCAGCGTTTCATTGCATTTGGGCTTGCTTTTACCACTCTCTTTACAAAATGTTCGCACGTACCACTTTCAAAATCTGCATGTGTGACACGCATTTACTTCCTTTAAGCTGACATTTTCGTGTAACGGCGAAAAGTCCACCTTCAAACTGCTAATAGAAGTCAGGGAAAGCAACACGAAGTCCTGAATAACCTTTGATCTTTCACCTAGAATTAATCTATTCATAAAATGAAATCGTAATTAAAATGTTTCTGTTCTGGATAAATAAATGATGTTAATTTGTATAATAGGCTAGCTGATAACAAAAATTACATTTTTACTTTTTCTACACGTTCAATGTACATAGTGTATAGAGAAGGTATTGCACTCCACCCAAAAGTTCGATACCGAGATTTCACCGGAAATATATGTTTTAGGGTCCCCTAGTATTTAAGTTTAGTATCTTCCAGGATGTGACACGAAGATTTTGAGAAAAATCCCCAGACCCAAACTACCCTTTAGATGGAACTTTTTTCGAAAATTTTGATTTTCTCAAAAATGGCTCCAACGATTTTGATTAAAATTTCGTATATTAAACATATTTACCTGACAAATAAAATGTATATCTTGAATTTTCTGGGAATAGCCTCTGAAGAATAGTTTATTCTGGATGAATTTTACTAAATTTGGAATAAATGCTAAACCGTAAGAGATGGACAAAAACTTACTCACAAAAAATGTAGAGCACATTAAAACACACAATTTATGTTATATACATTTTTTTCGTGGAGTTCGTCGTTTTTGTGACATTCCTTATTTTTGGTTTCTGCTATGAAAAACATATACCTTTCTCATGCAGGAACTTGTCAACTCCTATCCATATAGACAAAGGAACTTCATTGACATAGCAACCAGCTTTTGACTATCACTTTAACATACAGTTGTCCCTTATTTCGCTTCTACTTACAAGGAAGCGAGTAATTAGACTATTTCTGCTATTTTTTTCTGATTAGCAGAAAGTAAATAAAAGCTTAAGCTTTTTAAGAATAATTTGTTGCAGAGATATGGAGAAAGTCATGGGAATGGTACACATCAGATTTTTACTATAGCGCTATATATTAAAAATACTTTATGACAAATAAAAAATATATTTTTAACTATCTAGGAATAACATCCAAAATCCTGTTCATTCTGAATGACTTTTACATAACTGATAAACTGTAAGAGATGGACAAAGACTTACTACACAAAAAATGCAGATTTCTTTAAAACACACACTTTTAATCGCATGCATTTCTTTTTGTGGAGTTAATCATTTGCATGATATTACTTATTGGTTTCAGTTTTAGAATAGTTAAACTTTTCTCATACAGAAATGTGTCAACTCCTGGCTATTTCAATCATATAGCAACCAGCTTTTAAAAGGTTTGACTATCCTAGTGACCACTCGACTCTCACCTAGACGGTCGGGGTTCGATCCCAAGCAACCGCATGTGAGATTTGTGGTGGACAAAACGGCGCTGGGGCGGGTTTTCTCCGGGTACTCCGGTTTCCCCCGCCATCGCATTCCACCGGTGCTCCATCATCATTCATGTATCATCAGTGTCACCGCCTGCGGTGCCATTAGTAGTTAAAGCGGGCGTTAAACACTACCAAAAAAAAAAAAAGAAAAGACTATCCTAGTGTACTCACTTATTTCCCTTTTATTTACAGGAAACTAAGTAATAAAACTATTTCTGCTAATTTTATCATGAAGTAATGCGAAGAATAAGTTTTTCTAAGAAGTGTTTGTTACAGAATAGAATGAGAAACTCATACGAAGGAACACATCAGGTATTATCTGTTTTGGGCACAAAATATCATGGAGGATATTTGTACCGGTCCCATCCAACCTACCCTCCCCACCTGATAGAATTAATTAAATTAATTAATTGATCGTAGGACGTAGGACAACGGTTTGAAGGATCTGTAACGTGTCCAGACATTTCAAAACAAAATATTGCGAATAGTCAACTACATAGAGAAACTGGAATCAGCATCATTCAACAGTACATTTCTTCACAAGCCGAACAGTTTTACAGCAAGCTGAAAGACGTCTCAGGAGCCATTCACTATTCTCTTGGCAGAAAATCTAGCTGTCCAACTCGCATCAAGAGTCGCCTACCACTGGACCAGCTCTCACATCATCTTCTGTAAAATAAAAACAGATTATGGGGGGCCTAATGGGCCTTACCTCATTTCAATGTTATTCATGCATGTGAGTAATGTCTAAAATCAATTATCTGTAGAGCGCACATGCGCTGATCGATCAATAAATCATTAAAAAAAAAAAACTTATGTGTTCCATTCACATGACTTTCTCTATATCTCTGCAGTACATTGTTTTTAAAAAGCTTATGCTTCTATTTACTTCCTGCTAATCGAGAAAAAATTAGCGGAAATAGTCTTATTTCTTGCTTCCTTGAAAGTAGAAGCGAAATAAGGAAGTACCTTAGCTTAAAGTGATAATCAAAAGCTGGTTGCTATGTCACTGATGTTCCTTTGTATGGACAGCAGTTGACAAATTCCTGTATGAGAAAGGTATAAGTGTTTCATAGCAGAAACCAAAAATAAGGAATGTCTCAAAAACGACGAACTCCACGAGAAAAATGTATAGAACATAAATTGTGTGTTTTAACGTGCTCTTCATTTTTTGTTTTGTGAATTTTTGTCTATCTCTTACGCTTTAGCAGTTATTCAAAATTCAGTAAACTTCATCCAGAATAAACTACTCTTTAGAGGCTATTCCCAAAAAATTCAAGATGTACATTTTATTTGTCAGGTAAATATCTTTAATATACGAAATTTTAATCAAAATCGTTAGAGCCATTTTTGAGAAAATAAAAATTTTCGAAAAAAGTTCCATGTAAAGGGTAGTTGGGGGGTGGGGGGATTTTTCTCAAAATCTTCGTGTCGCATCCCTGGAAGATACTAAACTTAAATACCAAGTTTGGTAGTTTACCGACTTTTCATTTTTGAGTTATCGTGTTCACAGGCACACGGACACGGACCTTTTTCTGAAAATACTTTTTTTGGATACAGGGGACCCTAAAACATATATTTCCGGTGAAATCTCGGTATCGAATTTTTTGGTGGAGTGCAATACATCTCTATACATTATGTACATAGTCCGTATAGAGAAAGTAAAAAAAAAAGAAAGAAAGAAAAAAAAGCATTTGTACCGAGCAGGCAGACAAGGAGATTCCCTCAAACATTCCAGAGAGAAGCGGAGGGAAGACCATTACGTGATAGCTTGGGTGACGTTATGAATCGTTGTAACCACGATAAGCACGTATTACGTATGTATTATTGTCTAAAGTCTAACAGACACAAAGGCGTGTCTTTATTAAGAGATGTGTTAACAATGTTGCTATGTCGCATTCCGAGCCGTAATCTAGTTCGGATGACGCCATAATTGCTAATTCTGGAAGTATCTCCCAGAGGTCTCGCCAGTGAACGACAATAGATGTGGTTACATTTTCATGTATATGATACATATGCGCATTAGAACCCTTTGGCAACTACTTCATGCTTTCTCCCAAAAAGAAAGATTTATAAAGGTACACATAGAAATCTGATGTGATCCATTCACATGACTTTCTCTACATCTCTGCAAAAAAGTATTATTAAAAACTTTATACTCCTATTTACTTCATGTTAATCGAGAAAACATTAGCAGGAATATTCTTATTACTTATTTCCTTGGCAATAGAAGCGAAATAAGGGAGTACATTAAGTTAAAGTGACAGTCAAAAGCTGGTTGTTATGTGACTGAAGTTCCTTTGTTTGTATGGACACGAGTTGACAAATTCCTGTATCAGAAAAGTGCAAAATTTTAAAGATGAAACCAAAAATAATGCATATCTAAAAAAGGATCAACTCCACGAAAAAAATCCATACAATATAAATTGTGTCTTTTAACGTACTCTACATTTTTTGTGTGGTAAGTTTTGGTCCAACCCTTACGGTTTAGCATTTATGCAAAATTTCGTAAAATTCATCCAGAATAAAGTAGTCTTCAGAGGCTATTACCAGAAAATTGAAGATATACATTTCATTTGTCAGGTAAATATCTTTAGTATACGATATTTTAAAATGTTAAAAAAAAAAAAAAAAAAAAAAAAAAAAAAAAAAAAACATTACATACAACGAAGCTATCAATATTGTTCAAATCTGGACATCTATTTCCAACACGTGCTCCACGTGGTCATGGTGTGGATGGAGTTATCCTGGACGCGCGTTTCAACAACCTTCGTTGTCATCCTCTTGCAGGTTATCAGACGTCTGAGGAAGTTGTTTTTTAGTTTCAAGTGGAGGGGAAAAATCCACCTTAAGGACTAACCCGGGAGTGTCGGGGTCTCCCAGAGTGGGCCTACCGAATAAAAAAAACCCTCCACCGGTATTGGAAGATAAGGATGCTGCGGTACCGCTGTTGCACCCGCGCTAGTCAAGGCTGTGCGGCCGCCAGGGGAGAGGGTTCTGCTAGCAGACCGGCTTGACCGAGGCCCAGATGCAGCAACGACATCTAATATAAGCGTCTGACCGATAGTAGCGGCATCAGGTGGTAGAAGCCGGACATCATTGACATCTGTCTTCTTTTTTCGAGTCCTTGGTGACTTCTGGTGGGACATCTCGGAACTGTTTGTTAGTTTTGACTGTTATAGCTTGACTTTCAATTGTTTGTACACGTTTTAAATGACATCTGCTGGTGATATTTCAAAATTAACCACATTTTTGCTATTACTATAAATGAAGATTTTTTTTTTCCCAAATATCCAACTCTATTAATGGCTTTCAATAATTTGATTTCCTGCCCAATTTTATGGTTGGTACTCCAGAAATGATTGGCTACTGCTGATTTATCCAGCTGTTTTAATTTGATATTTCTTTGGTGTTCCTTAAGTTTCTCTTTGTTCTACCAATGTAAACGTTTTCACAATCATTGCAGTTTATTAGATAGATACCAGATGTATTTAACTTAATCACTGTTCTATCAAGTGGTTTATTTAAAATTTTCTTCAGATTAAATCTGCTGCAAGGGGCAAGTGTTATATGTGTCAATTTTTTTAGTATATTATTTTTTTTAAATTCTGGAAACAATTTTGGATGATAATTAAACCGTTTATACTTCAAATCGTCTTTTATTGGTTTTAATAAGCTAACGTTTCCTTCTTATTTTGTTTTTCTTGTTTATTCAAAATACTACAAATACATTGTCTATCAAATCCATTATTTTGTGCAACCTTGATAATATAATTAAATTCTTTTTTGTATTCTTCCTCTGTTAGGGGTACATTAATTAGCCTATATATTAAACTTTGAAAACAGCATGTTGATGGCTTTTAGGACCGCATTTATTATTTTTATATAATTTTCCACATGAGTTGGTTTTCTTTAAATACCAAACTGTAACACATTGTTCTTTCTAAAGATTTTTATATCCAAGAAAGGTAGCATACAATTGTTTTCAATTTCCATAGTGAAGTTAATACTTTGATCCTGAGTATTTAATATATCCAATGATTTACTTATGGCTTGGTTAGGGATGATTGCAAAAATATCATCCACATATCTATGCCATACTTTGAATATTTCAGGATGTTCTTTAGTGACTTTTGTTTCCAGAGAACTCATATAGAAATCTAATAAAGGTGAAAGTGGATTTCCATGGCTAGTCCTTTTGTCTGTTTGTAAAATTTCTTGTCAAAGGTAAAGAATGATTGATTAATACTGCAATCTGTAAGTGTAATTAGTTCTTTGATGTTGGTATCATCAACTGCAATGGAAGTTAACCATTCTGTTAGTAAAGTAGATAATTTCTCAAGTGGTACATTAGTAAATAAAGAAGTAACATCGAAGGAAACCAGTATGTCTTCTTCTCTCATTGTAAGTGGTTTGATTTTACTAATTAACTGTAAAGAGTTTTTAACATTCAAATATGCATACCTTTTAAGTGAAGTAAACTTTTGTGTCGCTTGGGATCAAACTCGGATCGTCTAGGTGAGAGGCAAGAGGTCTAACCACTCGGCCACGGCGCGGCCACTATGAATGGTTTTCACCCTACTTGAAGCTATCTATGATGGTCTGCTTCTAAGACAAAATTATACACATTAATATTACATATACAATACAATTATTTAGACTGTAACTACCTTGCAATGAGGTAGGATTAAATTACAAATTTTCACATGTCTCTTTTTCTCACAATATTTGTTAGTGCTGTAACAAAAAGGCAGTTTACTTTCTCTACATGTATAGAGTAAGTATTGTTTTTCACCCAAAAATTCGATACCGAGATTTCATCGGTAATTTTTGAGGATCCCTGAGACAAAAAAAAACAGTTTTAGAAAAAGGTCCGTGTCTGTCTGTGGACAACATACCCCAAAAACATACAGACCGTTAAGTTTGTCTTCCAATGTTGCGACACGAAGATTTTCAAGAAACTCCCCCCAAATCAAACTACCCTTTACATGGAATTTGTTTTTTAAAGTTTTTTCTCTAAGATGGCTCTAACGATATCTTGAAATTTCTGGGAATAGCTTCTGAAAACCCTTTCATTCTGAATGTTTTTTTTTCCTTAATTTTGCATAACTGGTAACCCGTAAGGGATAGAATAAAAAACTTACTGCACAAAAACATATGTACATCTCGTTTAAACATATAATTTATGCCATGCATATTTTTGTTGTAAAGTTGACCTTTTCGAGATATTCATTGTTATTTTAAACTACCCATCTTTCCTTTAAAAGATTTGACTATCACCTTAGTCTGGTATATTCCTTTATTTCCCTTCTACTTATAAGTAATTAAGTAGAAGTTGTGTTAATGTTTATCTCGTTTAGCATGATGTAGATAAATAATAATCTTTGGTAAGAATAGTTTGTTTGTCGAACAGGCAGAGAAACTCATGCGATTTTTCCAACAATAATTTTTTCCACAAAATGGTTACAAATAACTGTCTTTCATACCAATCCTGCACTATAGTTTCTTTTCGACGTTCACTGTGGCGACAAACTACCTCGTTACGAAATTCCCGTCGAACTCACTCACTGTTGCATGCGATGCATTCCCAGTGAAAACTACATGCTGGCCAGGGCTTCGTTGCCCTTTTAAATCTGTTGGTCACGTGACTGGAGATTTCCAGAAGCCGCCGGTACTCACAAACTCACTCAGGCTTAATAATGCTCTCCTACGACGTCAATGAACATTCTGAAAGCACACGTGACCACACACGCAGATGTAACATCCACAGCTGCGAAGAACTGCCTGCCGGCACCGGTGTCCACTGAGGTGGGTGCAACAATGTATGGAAACAATCAGCTATGTAGTCACAATATATACATTTCTTTATGCGTACTCCCACGCATTCTTGCCCCTTTTCTCCTTCCTTTATACATGCACAAATGCATACATTAAAACATATTTAAAACTTCTATGGCTATTGCTAAAATACTGTCAGAGAAACAATCTCTTTGTTACTTCTTACTGGGCAGTCAATTTTATAATTTCTCTCTGCATGGAATTCTGAAGGCACAGTGGTTAAACCACTCGCCTCTCACCTAGACATCCGGATTCGATACCAAGCGACCGCATGTGAGATTTGTGGTGGACAAAGCTGCACAGCGGCGGGTTTTCTCCGGGTTCTCCGGTTTCCCCCACCATCTTATTCCACTGGTGCTCCATCTTCATTCCATGTATCACTAATGTCATCGCCTGCGGTGCCACAAGTAGTAAAAGCGGGCATTAAACACTACCAAAAAAAACCGGAATTCCGACAGTTGTTTGCACACCATACTCTTCTTCTTCTTCGTATTTTCAGGGGTTAAGTTGTCAACAACTGCTGTTTTACGAGTATTAGCAATATTTTATTACCAAAGCTCGCCATATTTGAATTGTAATTATCGTAGTCATTATCGTAGTCATGGCCTGCGCGATCTCACACAATGCATTGCTATAAATTAAAATCTTATTTATTCCATCCACACTCTAACTGTTCTGCAAACAAACTTTTCTTACAAAAGATTATTCATTCATCTATATCATGATAAACATTAGCAGAATTGTCTTATTGCTCGCTTCGTTGTTAGTAGAAGGGAAATAAAGGAATGAATGGGCTAAAGCAATAGTGAAATATTTTAAAAGCCGGTCGCTATGTGAAACAATTGGAATTCAGTTCTCCTAGCTTGCTAGTAGTAAACAAAAGAAGCAGGAAAAGAAAGATACTTCCCTTTGAAAAAAATCAAGTGCATTAAAACTGTAACAAATAACTCGGATATCTCGAAAACGCGCAACTCTACAAAAAAAAAATAATGTATATGACCCAAATTGTATGTTTTAACGAGATATACATTTTCGTCTACCTCTTACAATTTAGCAGTTATGCAAACTAAAGCAAAATTTCTTCATAGGAAGATTCAAGATATACATTTGGTTTGTCATAAAAATAACATAAACAACGTTAGAGCCATTTTTGAGAAAATGAAAATTTTCGAAACATGTTCCATGTAAACAGTATTTGGGGGTGGGGATTTTTTGTTTGTTTGTTAATCTTCATGTCGCATCCTTGGAAAATACTGAGCTTAAATACCAAGTTTGGTATTTAATGACTTTTGGTTATGCTACTCACACACAAACACGGATACACGGACATATTTCTAGAAATGCTTTTTTGGATTCAGGGGGTCTCAAAACCTGAATTTCCGGCAAAATTTCGGTATAGAATTTTTGGAAGGATTACAACACCTTGTACATAAAGGCTAGAGAAAGTAAAAACAGGTTCATTACGATGAACTATTATTATCAGTCGTGATCGAAGGCGCATTACTATTGGTGTAATACGGGCTTGATTGGTTCTCAGTTCAGTACACTTGGGCTACTGAAATATTGCACGCTATTATCGCTGTAATTTGGATATCGGTGAACCAGTCTGAGGACATTTAGAATGACACTCCTACATCCACTTTTACTTTCTCTATACGCACTGTATACATAGTGTATAGAGAAGGTATTGTACTCCACCCAAAAATTCGATTCCACTACACCCGATATTTCACCGGCAATATATGTTTCAGATAGATAGATAGTGTTTATTGCCAACAACTATTACAGTACAGCAACGTCATAAATTAAGTCACCAAGCTAAATTATAAAAAGCTTTCACAGAATACAATGGATTAGCCACCAATGTATGGCGTATGATCCTTTTAAAAATTGAAATATGGAGCTCTCTTAATCTTTGGGGTAAAATATAAAGTTTAATAGAAACAACCATAAAGCTGATTTGAACTTTCGTATGCTTAAATGTGTTTATATATAAGTTCTGACAATTTCGTGTTGTATAGCTATGAATATTCGAGGCAACTGTAAAACTGCTAACATTTTCTTTAACATATAAGAGACAGTTCAGCACATACATTGATGGCAAAGTTAAGATATTTAAATCAATAAAAAGTTGTTTACAATGTTCTTTTGGATGAACTCCACAAATTAATCTAATAGCCCTTTTTTATAATAAAAAGATTTTCGTTGCCAAGGAGTGATTCCCCCAAAGAAGCAAACCATAATTAGCATGTGAGTAAATATGAGCATAATACACCTTCATCAGCACATCCTTAGTGACACTATAGCTCAAGATTCTCAACATAAAAATTCCTCTTGTGATTTTTTTAAAAATATGTGCGTTGGCCATCCCAACGAATTCAGAATAAATATGAATACCTAAAAAATTTAATTAGCTTCCAAACAACCAATGTTAAATTTGTATTGAATATCAGTAACTTTTCCAGTGTTTATGCTCAAATTATTGGCATTACACCAATCGTTAACAACTGATGTTATGGTGTGTACTTTAGGTCTTAATGTGTGTTCATCTTTGTCAGAGAAAGTAATTACTAAATCATCAACATAAAGATAGGGTGTAAAAGTTTCATCACAGATTGAGGCAGGAAGATAGTTGGTATAAATTAAAAAAAAAAAATTACAGGTCCCAGAATTGACCGTTGAGGAACTCCATAATTTACATATTTAAACTCAAATAAACATGTATTAAAATAAGTTGCCTGATTCCTATTGCTAAAATAAGACCTTAAAAATTGAATGCTATTATTCTGTAAACCATAAATATTAAGTTTCTCTAAGATAATATTACGTGAGACAGTGTCAAAGGCTCTGGGGAGATCAAAAAGCCTGCTTGATACAATATTACCATTGCTAATATTTTCATAACATTGTTTCACAACGTTTGTACTCATGCCTTGTCTAAAACCAAATTGGTTTTTATTAAACAACAAGTTGGTTTCAAAACTTAACGATTTGTTTGCATAATAGTGCTTCAAATACCTTGCCTATTATTGGAATTATACTGATTGGCCTATAGCTATCATAACAAGTTTTAACCCTTTCTTAAATACTGGCATTACTTTGGAAAATTTAAAAGTATCTGGAAAATAGCCGGCTTTAAGACAACTATTAAAAACATAAGTTAATGGCTCACATATATATTGAGCAGCTAATTTAAGAATTTTTTAATTGAAACCATATACCGGAAATATATTCAGATTCATAATACCAGAGTAAACATCTTTAACACTAAGCTCTAAAAAATTAAAATTACACTTAGGTTTCGGCAACTTGTTTAGAAACGACATTGATTCATTAGTAATAGCTATACCATTCGCATGACCTTATCAATAAAAAAGGAATTAAATTCTTCACAAATTAGATTAGTTTGGCAAATATCACACTTTCAATTAGAATTTAAGTGTTCTGATATCACTAACCAGGAGGAGTTTGATATATTATTAGAGTTTTTAATGAAAGCAGAATAGTAGTTCATTTTAGTCAACTTTAAAGTAAGTTAGTACTTCATTTTCAACTCAATATATCTGTTTTTATATTAATGCATTCCAAAATAAACATAAAGGTCATAAAACATCATACATTTGTCTTTTAAAATTCGGAGTTCATCATTGTACCACTTTTTACTTTCTCTATACGCACTATGTGCATAGTGTATAGAGAAGGTATTGCACTCCACCCAAAAATTCAATACCGAGGTTTCACCGGAAATGTTTTTTAGGGTCCCTTTTATCTAAAAAAAGAATTTTCGGAAAAAGGTCCGTGTGCGTGTGTCCGTGTGTCTGTGAACACGATAATTCAAAAACGAAAAGTCGGTAACATACCAAACTTCGTATTTAAGTTTAGTATCGTCCAGAGATGCGTCACGAAGATTTTGAGAAAAATCCCCCCACCCAAACTACCCTTTACATGGAACTTTTTCAAAAAATTTGATTTTCTCAAAAACGGCTCTAAAGATTTTGATTAAAAGTTCGTATATTAAAGATATTTACTTGACAAATAAAATGTATATCTTGAATTATATATTTTATTCTGGATGAATTTTACGGAATTTTGAACAACTGCTAAACCGTAAGAGATGGACAAAAACTTACTGCACGAAAAATGTAGAGCACGTTAAAACACACAATTTATGTTATAAACATTTTTTTCGCGGAGTTCACCGTTTTTGAGACATTCCTTGTTTTTGGTTTCTGCTTTGAAAAACTTATACTTTTCTCATTCAGGAATTTGTTAACTGCTATCCATACAAACAAAGGAACTTCAGTCACATAGCAACCAGCTTTTGACTATCACTTTAGCCTATGGTACTCTCTTATTTCACTTCTACTTACAAGGAAGCAAGTAATAAGAACTATTTCTGCTAATTTTTTTCTGATTAGCATGAAGTAAATAGAAGTATAAGCTTTTTAACAATAATGTGTTGCAGAGATGTAGAGAAAGTCATGTGAATGGTACACATCAGATTTTTATTGTTACATTTGTTATACAGTTTCGGTCTAAAAGTTATAAAGGGAAAGGACACATTAACAGCCACATAAAAACTGTTTAAAATATGTAAAAGTATTAACATAATTACCTATGCTGTACAAATAGATCCAGTTAGTATTCATGAGTAAACACAAAACATGTCACGTTTACGATAATTGGTGTCCCTTACCGTTATTAATTTCCTTGGTAAATTATTGCCATTGTTATCAATGTTTGCTGAAAATGTTATTGGATGATGGTCAGAAGATATACAGGAATAACTTCCGCAGAACACTTGTCGTGGCGTATGGCAGTAAAGACATTATCCAAACAAGTATCCGACGCAGGTTTTTGTAATCAAATAACGTAACCCAAAACATTCAAACACATTAATTAAATCAGTTAACTCATTACTTTTGGTATTAAAATTGATGTTAATATCACCGCTAATAACAATATTGATACCCATTTGTGGCTAAATATTAACTGCAATAAATCATAAAAACGAGTTAAAAAGCATTAAAACAGGTTCTTAACTTACTAGGTGGTCTATAGAAGGTAACACATAAAAGATTAGCACTTTTGATAAAGACACAATAGGCTTCAAAATTGTCTTGAACAACAAGGTTACTTATATCAATTAATAGGCTGGATTCATGCACATTTATTATAAATATTGCGGAGCCGCCAGCCATGTTTGGAAAAATAGCTTGCCAAGCAAAATCCAGACAGTTTAACAAACATAATTCTTTGTCACAAAGCCAATGTTTAGCAATACAAATTATATCGGCATCGTAAGCATTAACAATGCCAATTAAACCGTCCATTTTATTCAACGTGCTCTGTATATTCCAATAGAATATTTTAAAATTTAATTTATTTTTATTCTTCGATTTATTAAATTTTATATCAGCAATATTTATGTTGTCGCTTTTTCTTTGACAACCCTGTAGTTTAAAGAATCCTTTGGAAAGTAAAATTTACTAATTTAAGAACCACTAGGCCAGAATTCCGGCGTATAGACTACCTCAAATAATACTGAAGACACACCAATTTTAAAAGAACTATAACTTGAATACTTAGTTTTCAAATTTTCTACAAATAGTTGCCCGGTTTACGTTCATTAAGGTATTCAAGGACCTGAGAGCATTCAATCTCTGGGTCGAGTCGCGAAACAAACAGGAAATGCAGTTTATCAGCTACGGCGTTTCCCCTTGGCAGCATTACCTGTGAGAAAAGCTTTATTTTGTATGAGATTGTTAGAGTACGCATTGGCTTTAAATTAAGTTTTGGATTTCAACTTACTGTTATACGATACTTGTTTCCATTCTTCTTCAGATTGATTACCTTGTTTAACACTATCACTATATTCTGTACATTCATATTGTACTGCAGGTTTAAAATTCGTCTTTAGATGAAAAGTGTCGTTCCTGTTATCCTTATGTTGTCGGAATAAACCGACGGCAACAACATCACTATAAGCTGCACCACACACAATCACTTCCCGAGGTTCTTCTAGTTGAGCCGTTAAATGATCCATGTTTACCTGTGAAGAGATTGCGTCTTTCTGTTTTGTTGACGTCTCCGTAGGAAGTTCCTTATGCTGAGTTTCGCAATCCAAAGTATGTAATAGCCGAACTTGAAGCTTTAGGGTGTCGATGTAATCCTTCTGTTGATTTATTATCAAGTCTTTCTGTTTAATAATATACTTTAAATAAACCATTTCTGTTTTATAATCCTTATTATCCACAGATGGGTCGTCAATAGCACAGAGTCAAAATTTCCTGTGTTATCACAGCAATTTATAAGTCTCTTGTTCTCATTTAGAATTTGTATAGATTTTAACAAAGCAACTCAACTGCTGTGGGAGATTGTTCCACAGTTTACGCATTTCAAACCACTCTGCGCTATCTTAGAACACCGCTTACAAGTCTTAATATCATCCACTTTATTTATCTTCCCCCATTAGAAGGAAAGACACTTAACGAGTAAGCAGCAGAGACACAAACTGTAGCGTTCGGTAGACACGTCCGCAATCGTCGTAGTTCCGCCATTCAAATAGAATAAATAACACACAAACTTATGCTCGCGCTACTACACGGAGAACGCTTTTTTCGCCCTTGCATTACCCGCTTTTCAACAACTATGGTCGCGATGTGACATGCTGCTTTTTTTCTTCTTCTTGTTTCATTTATATAGCCCCCTTTAACATCTAAGGTCATATCGGGGACTTTGCCCTTAACGTTTTCACAACACAACTCTTTTTTTTTTTTACATTTGGTTTAAATCGTTTCATTTTCCTCAAACACACATACACACATTCACTCTTACATACACACTTCCAGACTCTGTGAGGGATAGGGAAAAATTCTGGCTAAAGAAAAATTCCCCGCTCGAGGCGGAAATCAAACCCGGGACCTCCGGGTGAAAAGTCAGCTCGGTGACCACTCGACCACTCCATAACAAGCATTTTCAGAAAAAGGTCCGTGTGTGTGAGTGTGTGTGTGTCTGTCCTTGTGTCTGTGAACACGATAACTCAAAAACGAAAAGTCAGTAAAATACCTAACTTGGTATTTCAGTTTAGTATCTTCCAGGGATGCGACACGAAGATTTTGAGAAAATTGCCCCACCCCAACTACCTTTTACATGGAACTTTTTTCAAAAATTTTTATTTGCTTAAAAAAGGCTCTGACAATTTTGATTAAAATATCATATAATAAAGATATTTACCTGACAAATAAAATGTATGTCTTGAATTTTCTGGGAATAGCCTCTGAATACTGCTTTATTCTGGATGAATTTTACAGAATTTTGCATAATTGCTAAACCGTAAGAGCTGGAAAAAAACTTACCACACAAAAAATGTAGAGCACTTTAAAGCACACAATTTATGTTATACTCGTATGCATTTTTTCATGGAGTTGATCGTTTTTGAGAAATTCCTTGTTTTTGGTTTCAGCTTTAAAAAATTATACTTTTCTCACACAGGACTTTTGTCAACTCCTGTCCATACAAACAAAGGAACTTTAGTCACATAGCAACCCATTGTACTCCCTTATTTCGCCTTTACTTACAAGGAAGCAAGTAATAGGACTATTTCTGCTAATTTTTTCTCGATTAGCATGAAGTAAATAGAAGTATAAGGTTTTTAGCAATAATTTGTTACAGAGATGTAAAGAAAGTCATGTGAATGGAATACATCAGATTTTTACTTTTATAATGTGTTTTATCTCTGAAATAATGGGTTCATCTTGTTATATCTGGCGATCCTAGGAAGCAGCTTCTTGTGAATCAATAGGTTTGGTTGGTTGATAAATTCTGAGGAGGGGTTCCACACTGTAACTAGGGGGAGGTTTGCAACTTCAGCCTCCGTGGTGCGGGCGGTGCGGACTCCTAGTAACCGTGGTCCTTCTGATTTGCGACAAATACGCTGTGCCAAACGTCTGAGCCCCTCCTGAGCCGTTCGGATTGGGTTGGACTCGGTGGGTTAGTGGGGTGATTGGGCAGTCATGCCTGGGCGTAGTTTAATATCCTCTTGCTAATCAACCTGGAGAGTTTAGCAGACAGTAGCTAGTAAATGTCGCCCCCACCAAGGTTTCGAAAGTCATCCTTCTATGGAGCTGACACGTATAAGTGGTGTATCCTCTTCAGTCCTTGAGTAAGCAAGGGAATCAGGTTTAAGGCACCATCCTAATGATAAAAACCCCCGATTATGAGGCACAACTGAGTCATGCTTCTTGCACTGCCTACTACAGTCACCATGGGCATATTGGTGTCAGATCCTAGAAAAATAGAATGATATAAGAGGGCGGCCGAAACCAACCACGGGGTGAAAGATCCACGGTGGTTGGTCCCTAACTTGCCCAAGAGTCTTTTATCTCAACCCGGAGAACACTAGGAACCCGCACTTTGAGTCGGATTGAACTCCCCAACGACTCCAATATCCCCCTCCTGCCAAGAGATGTGCTTCCAAAACGCATTCACCAACGGAGTCTCGCCTACACTTACAACCTTGAAAGAGCCCGATTGGAATGAAATTAAGGGACAGGAAGTGAAGCAAGAAGAAGAAACCTCCTCAGTATTCGCCTGGGAAAACCCCGAAAAAACCGTTGATTGGCCGCGGGAATCGAGTACACGACCTCCCGAATGCCACTCCCTTACGAAATGTCTGGGCCATCTACTCTGGTATCAATAGCATTAAATCATATGATTTTTTATACTTATTGTTGAGTGAAAGATTTTTCATTTGGAATGGAAAATAAAATTTTCGGGATACCTTCAAACGCAAGATATTTGAATTATTACATAAAATCTCATTCACATTCTGTATTGTAAAGTAAAACGTACTCTGCATTTCATAAGATTCTCTTGTTTGTAAATCATTTATAATTTAACATATACTATATATACATCTTAATATAGACAGTAATAAAACATTAGTACTATATAGTGTAATATTAAATCAGTTCCCAATAATTCGCTCTTCACTAATTTATTTTATTTTGTTAAAATGATATAAATAGATATGAAAGAGAGGGGAAAGAGATAAACAGTGGAAAATGATAGAAGCACCTCAACACTCAGGGAAAGCTAATACAAAGCTACAAATCCTGCCAATCTAACAGAAGTGACAAATATGAATGTTATAAGATGAGAATTAGGTAAATAACCTTTCTCATCAGGAAAAATCTTGAAGTTTGTGGGATGAATACGTTTACTTGCCTATAGACTATGAAAGGATTAACCAGTATGCTGTTGGTAAAGAAACTGGTGTTGACAGATAAAATTACTAAAACTTGGGTTGTCTGGTATCTTCACTTCGCGTCCATATACATTTGCCTGATTTTTAAAATGCCTCTCCTTGTTTTTGAAGACCAGATGCGGCATTGTAAATTCTGGCTTCCAAAAAATACGTATACTTACACCTGTTAAACTTCAATTTATAATTGTGTTAAAAGTTCATATGCTCTCTATTTTACAATTAGTCATCTGTAAATATTGATTACTTCACTCTTAAAGCCTTTCATTGCATTGTAATTCTTTCCTCCATCTTTACAACTATAATTCAGTGTTATTTTAATTTCGCAATTAATCAAATTTAAAAAACGTTGATACGTTTTAGTGTTCAAGATTTTCAAAATTGAAAGTGCTCGCTCTTATAATCATATGAATTAGAAACACTCATTAACATATTCTATTAAATGATATAATCGGAACGTATTAATGGTTTATTTTCAAATTTCGCACTCTTCAATTACCCTCAACTATCTCTCAATACACAAAATTACAGGGATAAGAACAACTAAACAAAAATGTCTACAATGTTTTACATACATATATTTTATGTCATACTTATGTTGTGTTATGCTTTTATATATTGTGTACATATTATGTGTATTTATCTATTATAAGAGGGTACATTTATGGAGGTGTACTCTGTGCTGTAAATTTAAATTACTGTATCTGAATATCTTTGCCTTTTTATTTTCGTGTGTACTCTTTTAATTCTTTGTTGCTGTTGTTTTACTATTGCTTTTTAGTGTGTATTACAAAAGCACGTACGGTCTGTGGACCCGTGCGATTGTTGAAGTTCAATGTTTGATATTGTTATGTCAATAAATACACTTATTCATTCATACAATACACAAAATTCTACATAAACGAGAACCCTTTTTACTTTACACTCCATACACTTCTCTATTAAAGCTTCTACTTTCTTGGTTATCCTGTAATGGAGATGCACACATCTCTACAACATGGCTCTTGCTACCAAATGAATATGCGCGCTTTTCAAAACGCAATCTTTAAACAGAATGAAATAACGAATGTTTTTACGTTCCATATATCAGTAATACGGTACACAATTTTTCCTTCTCGAACACGGGACATCTAGCAGTTTTTTTTTTTTTCGTAGTGTTTAACGCCCGCAGGCGTTGACACTGTTGGTACATGTAGATGGAGCCCCGGTGGAATGTGATGGCGGGGGAAACCGGAGAACCCGGAGAAAACCCGCCCCTGGGCCGCTTTGTCCACAACAAATCTCACAAAGGGTTGCTTGGGATCGAACCCGGGCCGTCTAGGTGAGAGGTGAAGTGCCTGACCACTCGGCCACGGCGCGGACTGACACCTGGCAAGTATACTACTATTTCGGCAATATTAAATTACAGAAAATACTCCAACATTCTTGTCGTTAGCAACAGCAACATTCATTTTCACTTTCTCTACATTCTCTACTCTATGTACATAGTATATAGAGGAAGTATTGTATTCCACCCAAAAATTCGATACTGAGATTTCACCGGAATACATGTTTTAGGACCTCCTGTGTCTCGGTGTGTGTGTGTGGACAGCATAGCTCAAAAACGAAAAGACTCTTGAACACCAAACTTGGTATTTAAATTTGGTATCTTCCAAGGATGCGACACGAATATTTTCAAAAATATCCCCCACCGCCAACTACCCTTTACGTGAAACTTTTTCGAAAATTTTGATTTTCTCAAAAATGGCTCTAAATATTTTGATTAAAACGTCGTATATTAATGACATTTACTTGACAAATAAAATGTATATCTTGAATTTTCTGGGAATAGCCTCTGAAGGCTACTTTATTCTGGATGAATTTTACGGAATTTTGCATAACTGCTAAACCGTAAGAGATAAACAAAAACTTACCACACAAAAAATGTAGAGCACCTTAAAACACACAATTTATGTTACACATTTTTTTCGTGGAGTTGCTCGTTTTTGAGTTATTCCTTGTTTTTGTTTCAGCTTTAAAACATTTATAGTTTCTCATACAGAAATTTGTCAACTCCTGTACATACAAACAAAAGAACATCAGTCACATAGCAACCAGCTTTTGACTATCACTTTAACCTATGGTACTCTCTTATTTCGCTTCTACTTACAAGGAAGTAATAAGAGCAGTTGAGCTTATTTTTTCTCGATTATCATGAAGTAAATAGAAGCATAAGTCTTTTAACAATACTTTCTTACAGAGCTGTAGAGAAAGCCATGTGAATGGAACACATCAGATTTTTTCCCTGGTGTGTGCGGTCCCATCTCATTTAAGTAGATTTACAATTACGAAACCCGCCAACATCTGTTGTGGGAGTACTCAGATAAATGAAACAAAATGTATTTTGCTGTAGAAAATTAAAATGTTGCAGCGAGCCTACGGAGAGAGAACAAAGACATCATCTGAGATATATGAATGTTATAATCAAAGGAGCGGCAAGCTTAATGCACATTGTGACTCTTACAAGCGCTGAAGGGATATGCGACTCCAACGGGAGTCTCTTGAGAGAAAAACAAATTCCTCATATAGCAATAATTACTTGGGAATGCACAGAGGAAGTATGGAAGGCCTTTGAAAAAGTCAGCAATACATTTAATCATTTGAGGGATAGTTATAGACTGTGACAGTATTTCTCACACACGTTATACTTTCCCCATGTTGTATTAAATGTATCTGGACGTACTTCCTACCAATATAGCAGATCTCTCCACGTTCTGAAGTCCGCTATAAAGCTGCCTGGGCTTCACTCAGTCTGCATGATATTGACTCTCTCGGGTAAAAATTAAATGGCGTGTTATTTATAGACGCTCTCTAACTACTGGGGTTCTCAGCGTCCCATTCTACATTAGGCGTGAAAGACAGCTTAATTTTGCTCAGAGGCTCTCTATCAGGCTTGAGGTTCTTTTACGTGCCGTAAATCTACGACTTGGGACCAACGACTTTACTTCCCTTCCGAAGGAAGCCATGCTAAGGATTTTTACACCCGAAAAAAGTCTATCGTCCTCCCGCGACCTTGGGTATATGAAGTCAGCATGGTAATCATTACACCACGGAGGGCGACAACTCTCTCGGGTGGAGAAACAATGGGGATAGTTAGGAGTTGTCCTTTGAAATGTTTAACACAATTTCACTTTCGTATTTGAATTTATTCTTGTCTAGATATTCTTACTTATTTAGACAAGCACTTTGCTTTACATGCTACTTTAGTTTCTATGACTTCTCAGAACATTCAATCTTCGGCGATTTAACTTTACTTGTCTCGTAAGACTAATTACTTTATCACTTTTCTCGTCTATAACATTTATAACAATTAACCTTCACACTATATAGTAACTTGATAACGAGTATGCGTGCGCCTTGAACTTGGTGGTGAGTGTTCCCAACTTGACAGCAATTACGCGTATATACCCCAAACTTAATGACTGCCCCAACAGCCTTCAATCTGTTACTTATATAGTAAAATCTGCTGTCATAGCTGCTTCGTTTTCATTGGTCAGAAAGACCGCGAACTTGGTGTCTATGTATCCTATAATGCATTTCTCCTTACCCAAAATGCATCATAAACACTTCGTGACCGCCTCAATACAATGGAGAAAAACTCACTTCTCAAATAGCCAGTCCTTCCCCGAAATCACTTTCACTTATTTCTCTGTTGAACTCACATGCACAAGAGTACATGACTTACAATAGCATTCTCCCTTACAAAGAACTTTCCCTTATGCAGCGGCCGAGTTTGGTAAACAGCTCTGAGCTGTACTTGTAATAAGCTACCTTTATACACTTTTAAATACATTAAGTAATCAATAATTAATAGGAATAATAGTAACAATAGTAGCGAGGCCGACTAACGGTCTCAAGAATTTCATAATAGATTTTAAGTTCGTCTTTGTGAGAATAATATATATTTTACCCTCACCAAATTTAAATTTAAAAACAGCAGCTAAAAGGGTATTTTAATACAGTTACGAAATATATAGAGTATACGATGTATTATACTTACACGTGTATCTTTATCCACTAATATATATTTCCCAAGTATATATAATTACATATGGTGTGTTTAAATTTAATAATTTTTTGAGACTACATTACTTACACATGTAATATTTTGAGCCATTTTCCTTTAATAAAAATAACGAATGTTGTTTCATTTAAGAGGTAGTTATAAAACAAGTCATAAATGAAAACAGGAAAAGAACTAACACATTATCGAGACATAAGGACGTCCACAGGTGGCCCAACTGCCCCCTATTTCATGTGTACAAACATTTCCAAATGCGTTAAAAGAGTTGCAGAGCTCAACGGGGCTATTTCAAGTTAAATCAGTGAGGAACTGGCGAAAGTGACTTCGTCTTGCTTATAAGAGGAGATGAAGTGTGGGTCATGCTCATTGCGAGGGGTAAAACGATGGTTGCTTTCGCCAATTTTCCACTTCCGAGTTTTAACTTTAAATAGCCCCATTGAGTTCTGTAACTCTTTTAATACATCACGTGATGTCTGCATACGTCGCAGTTGGGCCACCAAACAAACATGGACCAGCAAAAAATTATAATTGATTATATATTAATAAATGATAAATTAATACAGTAGTAGATACGAAGGAAGTTCGAAGATAAAGAAAACTTTGGCATAATTAAATAATAATGATATATATATATATATGTATATATACAAAGTGTTAATGAACTACACCGAAATAATTTGCGAGATTGTGCACTTGACTGATATAAGTAATTTGAGATCGGCGATGTATGGTCCCCGGATAAACATAATGCAACTACATAAAGTTAAACGTGTAGATATCAGGTGCTGATAAGCCGATTTTAAAGCAAAGCAGGTTGACAAAAATGGCTTAGAATGCCTTTAAAACTGCTGCCCGACTATAGAAATATCGATTTTTAGTAGCTCGTTACCAGCGTTCTCAAGATTTAATGTCGCAAAAATCTGCAAAATCTCGTACTAATCATTTGACAGTGCGACACTGTTTTTTCTCAAAGGGAAATTCGTCATGAGTTTTTCGTTTGTTTTACTTCTGGCTATGCAAAGAGAAACGAATTTTAATGTCATCGCATAGCGACCGCTTTTAAAATATTTTATTATTGCTTTAATTTTATTTTCCTTCTTCCTCTTGTTGGCTTTTGTTGTTAAAGCAAATAATATGTAATAAATCCATTTCGGCTAGCATTTATCTTGATAAACGTGAACAAGTTAGAAAGATACGCTTTTATAAGAATAGATTGTTGCAGCATAAGTAGGGAAAGTTATGCAAATGTAGTACATGAAATTTATTTTCAAGTGCAAGATACTATACAGGGTTACTACAAAAGAAATAGACAACTTCAACTGCCTGTAAAACAAAAACTATTAGAGATAGCAACCTAATTATTTTGTAGGTACGTTGCGAAACTCTCAAAGTTTTGTTTGTTACTATTGGTAACTCTGTAGTGTTTTGTTTGTTGTTGCAGAAGCTGAAATGGCGGAAAATCCTGTGGAAAAGGCATATTGCGTGTTGGAATTTGCTAGAACGCAATCAGCAACTGTTGTCCAACGACATTTTAGAACACGTTACCACAAAAATGAAATGATGCGCTCACAAAAACCAGCATCGTCTTCATCATGTCGCAACATGTCGATGCAAAAGTCACGCCGTATGACCTTATCTTCTTCACACAGAAACTGCAACATCTGTAACCTGTAAGGCATCATGTGCGGTCGCTTCCGCAAGATTTTCCATACAGTTTGCAGTGGAATTTGTAATTGCATGCTTGCCCTAGATGTCGATTTCTGTGGGCTTCTTATGTAGGCAGAACGAACACGTTCAACGTTTTCTTCCGACACTCTTGGTCTTCCCGAGCTCTTCCCTTTGCACAAACATCCCGTTGTCTCGAATTTTCTATACCAGTCATAGATTGACTGTCTAGTCGGTGGCGTTTTGTGGTAACGTGTTCTAAAATGTCGTTGGACAACAGTTGCTGATTACGTTCTAGCAAATTCCAACACGCAATATGCCTTTTCCACAGGATTTTCCGCCATTTCAGCTTCTGCAACAACAAACAAAACACTACAGCGTTACCAATAATAACAAACAAAACTTTGAGAGTTTCTCAACATGCCTCCAAAATAATTAGGTTGCTATCTCTAATAGTTTTTGTTTTACAGGCAGTTGAAGTTGTCTATTTCTTTTGTAGTAACCCTGTATATTTTGGTCCTCTTTCTTTCTTTTTTCTTGTGGTCAAGCAAAGAAAGTAATGTTAAAGCCATCACATAGCAACCCGAGTTTCAAGCATTTTAGTCTGCTTTATTCCCTTAGTTCCTATTGCAAAATGCGCGGTGAGACGGTTTCTGAAAAGGATTATCTCGAGTATAAGAACTAGAGAGAAATTGTAAGAATAACTTGTGGAAGAATGGATAAACAAAATCAAGCAAACATAACGTGTATTTTATGCATGAACGTGTTTCTAGAAACATCGAGTTATGTTTGGTGTTTGTAACTATATCTAAATAAATTGTTAACTCTGATTAAAGTGAATAAGTATAAAGAATAAATTTTAATCAAGGATTCTAATGCATGAGAAATACTGTCTGTGAATTCCTAACCAGGAGAGAAGCATGCGTTTTCGTTGGGATTTTTAAAATGCCGAATCATTATTTTCACGGTTAATAACCACGTAGATTTCCGGTTGATGTTCCGCAGTATTATCTGAAGCGTACATATCCACGTGTGGACGCTACGTTCACAGTGGAAGCCTTTTCTTCCAAAGATATACGTCCCCTTTTTCATTAAAGGTTATTGCTCATCAGCTATTATCCCATTGAAATCACATTCTGCCTGCAATCTCGACAGGTTCGTCCCAGATGGGGAAAAATGTATAAAAACGAATGTTTCTTTTATAATGCATACGTAAAAGCTGCAAAAATGCTGAAAAGAGCTAAACAACGAAACTTAAGAATCTGTACTTAAACATGTATACCGGTTTTCATAAAATATTTTCTGTTAAGCTAAGAACTATAGATTTTATTGTTGAAGAAGGTTATAAATGTTATATATAAGCATAACCAATAAATATTTTGGATGATTTATTTTTATTTTCTATACACGTACTATGTATTCGATACCGAGATTTCACCGAAAATATATGTTTTGGGTCTCCTGTATCCAAAAAAAGAATTTTCAGAAAAAGACCCGCACGTGTGTGTGTCCGTGTGTCGGTGAACATGATAACTCAAAAACGAAAAGTTGGCAAAATACCAAACTTGGTATTTAAGTTTAGTATATTCCAGGGATGCGACACGAAGATTTTGAGAAAAATTCCCCTCCCCCAACTACCCTTTACATGGAACTTTTTTCGAAAATTTTGATTTTCTCAAAAATGGCTCTAACGATTTTAATTAAAATTTTGAATATCAAAGATATTTACCTGACAAATAAAAAGTATATCTTGAATTTTCTGGGAATAACCTCTGAAGAGTAGTTTATTCTGGATGAATTTTACGGAATTTTGACTAACTGCTAAACCGTAAGAGATGGACAAAAACTTATTCTATGAAACATGTAGAGCACGTTAAAACACACACTTTATGTTCTTTACTTTTTTTTCGTGGAGTTCATCGTTTTTGAGACATTCCTTGTTTTTGGTTTCTGCTTTGAAAAACATACTTTTCTCATACAGGAATTTCTCAACTGCTGTCCATACAAACAAAGGAACTTCAGTGACATAGCAACCAGATTTTGACTATCACTTTAACCTATGGTGCTCTCTTATTTCGGTTATACTTACAAGGAAGCAAGTAATAAGACAATTTCTGCTCATTTTTTCTGATTAGCATAAAGTAAATAGAAGTATAAGCTTTTTAACAATAATGTGTTGCACAGATGTAGAGAAAGTCATGTGAATGGAACACATCAGATTTTTATTTTGTCTATACGTACTATGTACATAGTGTATAGAGAAGGTATTGTAATGCACCCAAACATTCGATACCGAGATTTCACCGGAAATACATGTTTTGAGACCCCCGGAATAAAAAAAACCACTTTTAGAAAAATATCCGTGTTTGTGTTTGTCTATCTGTGTGTGTGTGTGTGTCTTTGTGTGTGTCTGTGGGCGGCATAGCCGTTAAAAACCAAACTTGGTATTTAAGTTTGGTATCTTCCAAAAATGCGACACGAACATTTGCAAGAAAATCCCCCTACCCCAAACTACCCTTTACATGGAAAAAATTTCGAAAATTTTGTTTTTCTTAAAAATGGCTCTAACTATTTTGATTAAAATCTTGTGTATTTAAGATGTTTACTTGACAAATAAAATGTATATCTTTCTCATACAGGAATTTGTGAAATTCTGTCCATACAAACAAAGAAACTTCAGTCTCATAGCAACCAGCTATGGTACTCCCTTATTTCACTTTTACTTACAAGGAAGCAAGTAATAAGACAATTTCTGATAATTTTTTCTTGATTATCATTAAGTAAATAGAAGAATAAGCTTTTTATTAGTAATTTGTTGCAGAGATGTAGAGAAAGTCATGTGAATGGAACACACCAGATTTTTTGGATACAGGTGACCCTAAAACATATATTTCCGGTGAAATCTCGGTATCGAATTTTTGGGTGGATTGCAATACCTTCTCTATATACACTATGTACATAGCACGTGTAGAGAAAGTAAAAAAAAATGGTACCATTGTCAACTAAGGCTTCGTAGTTTTTATTTTACACTGACAATATTAATATTTTAAACTTCGACTCCGTTTAACTCTTCGCAAGTCAAATGACTCTCTGTGAAATATAATGTTCTCTTTTCACCATAGAACGTACGTACAGCAGTATTTAATCCGGCAGGCAGTTACAGAACATAGCATGTTTGTCAATGCACTAATCCGACTCGAAACAGTTGCCAAGTACATAAGCGAGCTTTTGGAAACTCGTCGACAAGAGACGCAGCTGCTGTTTACAGTTTTTGGCTGGAGCAGAATTCGCGGTTTGTGTTTACCAACCGCAGAGCATTAAGCATTTCAAATGGCATTCTTATTTACCATTCGGAACCAACTGCTTTAAAACACTGCGCCTCAAAAACGCAAAATCTGATGTGTTACACTCACATGACTTTCTCTAGCTACTCTACAAACAAACTTCCTACAAAAGATAATTCTTCTTCCAACACCATGCTATTTTATTATTTAGTTCCTTATAAGTAGACTGGAACTAAGGGAATACACTAGGCTAAAGTGATAGTCAAATGTTTTAAAATCGGTCGTTATGCGATTGTCATTGCAAATCGCTTCTTTGTTTGGCCAGCAGTAGAATAAAAGAAACACGCACACTTCCGTCTGAGAAAAGTATAGTAATTCACAATTGAAACTAATAACAACGAATACCTCGAAAACGAAAAAAATGTATGTGACATAACTTGTGTATTTTAACAGGATCTACATTTTTTGTATAGTAAGTTTTTGTCTATCCCTTACGGTTTATCAGTTATGCCAAATTAAAAAAAATGCATCCAAAATAAGCAGGTCTTTAGAAGCTATTCCCAGAAAATTCAAGATATACATTTTATTTGTGATGGAAATGGCTTTAATATGTGGTATTTTAATCAAAACCGTTAGAGGCATTTTTAAGAAAAACAAAATTTTCCAAAACATTTCCCTGTAAAAGGGTAGTTATGGGTGAGGGGATTTTCTTGAAAATCTTCGTGTCGCATTCTTAGAAGATACAAAACTTAAATACCAAATTTGGTATTTAACCGTCTTTTCGTTTTGAGCTATGCTGTCCACAGACAGAGAGAGAGAGAGAGAGAGAGAGAGAGAGAAAAAACTGTTTCTAAAAATGCTTTTTTTTTTAATTCAGGGGATCCTAAAACATATATTTCTGGTGGAATCTCGACATTGAATTTTTGGGTCGAATACAATACTTCCTTATCCCTATGTACGAGTACATTGTACATTGAAAGTAATAAAACATATAAATTCCCCCAAAATATAAATGTTGTACAAATAAGAAATATGGTTATATCAGAGTACACACTAACCTTATTTGTCTATTAACTTTCATAACGACTCTAGAAAATATTCATTTAAGTTTATTTATTAAATTCGTATTATTCTCATTAATTGCCTTTATGTAAACGGTTTGGATTATATAAAACTTCTTTTTTCACGTAAGTGCAAATAAACTATTTTCACATTGAAAACCGTACGGAAAATTAATGTTTCAGACAGCTGATCTTAAAATTATAGCTTTTATCGCAAACACGAGGTTGCAGATAGCAACACACAGTAGAATAAACATGTTATATTACTTCATTGTTACCACGCTTCTTTCTTGCATTTGTATTAACCGGAGCTTTGTATCGATTCACTATTTGAATGAGTCGCAAACGAGTTGATAACGCTACAATTGCTACCAAAGGAGTCCAAGAAACAAGCTGAAACAAATATGTAACTTTTCCCAAAATTAGCGCTTCCACCAAGTGTGTCACGATGTCGGCTGAAGAACATCCCAAACCGAGCGTCGCTACCAAATATGTCACAGCGACAGAGCGTCGTCATACAGCGGCTCAAACAGATATTGGAATACCAAAAACTGGCGACTCCTATACCCCCGCCGCTGAATCCATGCACTTGACAGTTCGCGTAAGGTCGGCTATGCTGCCTTTGCGGCGTTGCCAGAGCAACTAGTAAATAACAGTTGATTGCAAATGTCTCTATCGTGTGTAAAGGCGAATATAAAGTGTACACAGTAAATGAATGCCGATGAATAATGAAAGCAATTCGTTATTATTGATATTAATGAAAATAACAGTGATATTATAACGTATGTAGCATACCTTACATATTTATGACAATATAGAACAAATTAACATAAAATTAATTGTTACAATCAGAGAACATACCGTCACTCTACTCATTAATATATTACTTAATTTGTAAAACAATGTACATTATAATACAAAATAAGGAATACATTTAAATTCGTGATTTCAGAAGTAGCCCAAAAATTCTCAAATCTCCACAATTAAAAATCGGTCGGAAAATCCATGTTTTAGTAGCAAAAACCGCGACTTTTCGCCCAATCTGGCAACACTGATCTGAACCAGCAACACTCCCATATTATCCAGACGCCAAGCGATAACAAAAGCGATGCTATCTGTAATAGGTCAGGAGGAAAGTAGTCAGGCAACAGAGGAAATTTGGAGACATGTAAGTCTAAATTTCGGAGCTGTACGATTTAATTTATAACAATGTTATGTACGAGTACAAGAATGAATAGAGAACCAAAGAGATCCAGAAGGTCTCTTTGTAGCAGAAGTAGAATATGACGGCTTACCAGGTTTGCAGAGATATGAGGTAGCCGGTCATCTTAAAGAAGCAGAACATTTCTGCACTAAAAAAAATCTGATGTGTCCCATTCACATGACTTTCTCTACATCTCTGCGACAAATTATTGTTAAAAACTTATGCTTCTATTTGCTTAACGCTAATCGAGAAAAAATTAGCACAAATAGTCTTATTACTTGCTTCCTTGTAAAAAGAAACGAAATAAGGGACTACCATAGGTTAAAGTGATAGTCAAAAGCTCGTTGCTATGTGACTGAAGTGCCTTTGTTTGTATGGACAGGAATTGACAAATTCCCGTATGAGAAAAGTATAAGTTTTCAAAGCTGAAACCAAAAACAAGGAATACCTCAAAAACGATCAACTACACGAAAAAAATATATATTACATATAGTGTATGTTTTAACGTCCTCTACATTTTTTGTGAGGTAAGCTTTAGTTCATCTCTTACGGTTTAGAAATTATGCAAAATTCCGTAAAATTCATCCAGAATAAAGTCATCTTCAGATGCTATTCCCAGAAAATTGAAGATATACATATTATTTGTCAAGTAAATATCTTTAATACACTATATATTAATCAAAATCGTTAGAGCCATTTTTTAGAAAATCAAAATTTTCGAAAAATGTTTCATGTAAAGGGTAGTTAGGGATGGGGGAATTTTCTTGAAAATCTTCGTGTTGCATTCTTAGAAGATACCAAACCTAAATACCAAGTTTGGTTCTTAACGGATAGATTTATTTCTTGCTCCCTTGTAAGCAGAAGCGAAATAAGGGAATACCATAGGTTAATGTGATAGTCAAAAGCTGCTTGCTATGTAACTGAAGTTCCTTTGTTTGTATGGACACGAATTCACAAAGGCCTGTATGAGAAAAGTATACGTTTTTATAGCTTAAACCAAAAATAAGGAATATCTCAAAAACAATCAATTCCACGAAAAAAATGTATCTAACATAAATTGTGTGTTTTAAAGTGCTCTACATTTGTTGTGTGGTAAGTTTTTGTCCAGCTCTTACGCTTTAGCAGTTATACAAAATTCCGTAAAATTGACCCAGAATAGAGCAGTCTTTAGAGGCTATTTCCAGAAAATTCAAAATATACATTATATTTGTCAGGTAAATGTCTTTAATGTAGGATATTTTAATCAAAATCGTTAGAGCCATTTTTTAGAAAAGCAACATTTTCGAAAAAAGTTCCATGTAAAGGGTAGCTTTGTGTGGGGGGCTTTTTCTCAAAATCTTCGTGTCGCATCCCTGGAATATACTAAACTTAAATACCAAGTTTGTTATTCTAGAGAAAGTAAAAATGAAGACGTTGCTGGAATCCATGCAACAGTTTCTCCTCTATGAATGTAGTCTTCAGAGACTATTCCCAGAAAATTCAAGATATACATCTTATATGTCAGGTAAATTTCTTTAATATACGATATTTTAATCAAAATCGTTAGAGCCATTTTTGAGAAAATGAAAATTTTCCAAAAAAGTTCCATCTAAAGGGTAGTTGGGTGTGGCTGGAGTTTTTTTTATTTTTATTTTTTTTTTTAAATCTTCGTGTCGCAGTCTTGGAAGATAGCAAACTTAAATACCAAGTTTGGTATTCAACGGTCTTTTGTTTTTGAGCTATGCTGTCCACAAACACGCGCGCGCTTGGACCTTTTTGTAAAAATCCTGTTTTTGTACTCAGGTGGCCCTAAAACATATATTTCCGGTGAAATCTCCCAATCGAATTTTTGGGTGGAGTACAATACTTCCTCTATACACTATGTAATAGTACGTGTAGATAAAGTAAAAAAAAACTATCTAATAACAATTGGAAGTATTTTACTATCTCAATTGCACTATAAAAAGACGCTTGAAAAATAATGCAAGAAAAGACAGACTATTAACATTCTACAGAGTAATGCCGGCGCCAAAACTATTTCATGGAAGCGAAACATAAAAGTACCTAAACTTGAAGCAAACAAAATGAGATCTTGAAGCGCAGTTGCAGGCTATAGGTAAATAGACCACAAAAAAGTGAAGATATAAGAAGCAATTTTTTTTTCAAAAGTGGCTTTAAAGATTTTGATTAACGTACATATGTTTAAGATATTTTCATCACAAATGAAATATTTATTTTGAATTTTTTGGTAATAGCCTCTGAAGACTTCTTTATTCTGAATGATAAACCGAAAGAGATAAATAAAATCGTATCACTGAAAATATGAAGTTCTCGTGTAAACACTTAATTTATGGCATAGATTTTTGAAGAGTTGACGTTTTACAAGATATTCTTATACTTAAACTTTTCTCAAGCGAGAAGTCGTCATTCGTTTTTCTCTTGGTTTACTTCTTGGCATGTCTTAGCGGTCAGCTTTTAAAAGACTTTACTATCGCGTTAACCTAATGTATTCTTTTAATTCTCATCTTCCTTTCAAGAGACTCAGAAATAAGACAATTTCTGTTAATGTTTATCTCATTCGCGAAGTAGATAGAAGAATAGCCTTTTATAAGAATAGTTTGCCCGCCTGGATAGTGCGTGGTAGCGTGTCTGCCTCACATTCAAAAGGTCGTAAGTTTTTTGGTTTTTTTTCAGGGTTTTCCCTTGTCCTGAGAAGACGAATGTCGAGTAACTTTAAGCAGCATGGTCCCCGAGATCATTTGAGCATGATTTCACCAATTTCATTCATCGTCCGATATGACCAACCAGCTAAAGAGCGTTAAGCTTTTTGATTAAAAAAAAGTTTATTGCAGTATAGGTAGAGAAAGGCATGTGAATATAGCATGTCCAATTTTTACTTCTCTGTTGGTATTGGTATGAATTGCAGTTAAGACTAGATATAACAAGTCCTGAGTTATGGATATTGGTCATTTTCCTTTCTTTTTATGATTCCATCTATTTTCCCATCGGATAACTGCTTGTAATATACAGTGTTTGGTCAGATGTGCCTCATCCTTTAATCCTATGTTCACGTGAGAATTCAGGTGCGAATTTTCCTCGTTTGTTTTTCCGCTCTGTTCGTGTTGTTTTGTTTTTTAATTTCACATTTGCAAACACTCGAATTTCCGATCCCACAGCGCGAGTACACATTGCGATGTGATGTCAAGTGTGCACTTGTTTTTCCGGTGACGTATTGTCTCAGATCAGTGGCGCCGGCTTTTGTTCCACATCGTGCATTACCATTCCCCGTGTCCACAAGCCTGTTACTGCTCCAATTAACGAGCTGAAACAGCATTACACATTACTTCGTCACTTGTTTCAAAAGGAAAAAGTATAATAAATCAATTTTATTTTCGATTCGCTAGGTAACGCTTTTAAATAAACGTTTTTACCTTCTCTACACGCACTATGTACAATATATTGCATTCCATCCAAAAATTTGATACTGTGTTTCACCGAAAATGCATGAGACCCCCTACACCCCCCCCCAATTTTATAAACATAACCGCACGTGTGTGTGTGTGTGTGTGTGTCTGTGAGCAGCATAGCTCAAAAAGGAAAAGTCAGTTATATACCAAATTTGGTATTTGTGTTCAGATTTCCAAGAAAATCCCCCACCCCAACTACACTTTACATGGACTATTTTTCGAAAATTTTGATTTTCTCAAAAATGGCTCACCGTTTTATGAAAATGTCATTTTCTGGGATTGACTCTGAAGATCACTTTCTTCTGGATGGCTTTTCTGGCTGGTAAACCGTAAGAGATAGACAAAACCTTACAGCACAAAAATGTAGATCTCATTAAAACACACATTTGTTATACGCAGTTCTTTTTATTAATTTTTTTAGAGTAAATCGTTTTCGAGATATTCCGAGTCATTGATTTCAGTTTTAATGTACTTAAACTTTTCTCAAAGGGAGACATATTTCTTATTGCCTCTTTTATTTACTCCTAGCAGGCAAAGAGAACCGAATTTCAATTGTTTCACTGGCTTTTAAAAGATCTGAGTATAATTTTAGCCGAGTGTACTCCCGTATTTCCCTTCTACTTACACAGAAGCAAATAATAAAACCAATTCTAGCAATGTTTATATTGATTAGCATAACATAGATAAAACAATAATCTACTGTTAGGAAGATTTGTTTATGGAACAGCAAGAACACATGAATGGAACACACCAGATTTTTTTACATACAGTTAAACAGTGAACAATAGTGTCCTGCTCCCCGCATAAAATACAACGTAAGCCAAAGTAATTATCCTGCCTACTTATCTCTCCTGCCTTATTTGTAACATATATCTACATATCCGTCTCTTAATCATTTCTTTTTTACAGTATTAACAAGCGACTTTTTAATTTCCAGTTCACCCATATTTTCTGTTTATGTTTATCTTCTATCCTATTCTGCTCTGATTTCCAGAATAGTTTCATTTTCTTCTTCCTTCCTCCATAAGTGTCAGGATTTTCTCTAGCTTCACCTAACAGCAATTCTCGTTCTTTATTATATCTATGTGTTTTATAAAGCATTCGTCTTCGCTTTTTATACGCATAAAATATTTTTATAACCACTCTGGGATCGCTCCTCTTTCTAAATATTTCATTGCTGTTCCTTTTGGAGCTGCTGTGCTTAACCCTAAAATATATTTACAGAACACTGTGGTTTACCGTTTTTCCTATGTCTGATCCTCCCGTATTCTAAGCTGCACAGTGTGGGGTAAGAAGAGTTAATTCTACTACCGTCCCAGTTGCTTAAGCGCTGGTCTTCTGATCTCAAAGTCGTGGGTTCAAACCCGGCTCAGACCGATTATTTTAAGTGTATTTAAAAGCGACAGCCTCATGTCAGATTTACACCCGCGGGACGAAATTCAGGCACACCCTGATATGATACTGACAATTGACAGCGTCGTTAACGAACAAAATATTTATTTTACTTCCTTCCACTGTGCATCATTAGGGGGTAGTAGGTTCAGGGCAGAGCTATATTTCAGGTGGCATCAGGGTTAAAGGAACATGAGCATTTGAGGAGAGATCGGAGAGGTATAAATAAGTACACCAAGGGTCCTTTTACCACCACTTAGAGAAGTTAATGAGAATACACAGTCAGGGAGCTAAGGAAGTACCCAATGGATTACCCTAATTGCAGAACTCACTTGATGCATTCTGATCTTCTGTCGGAGTCTCTATAACTAAAGCCATGCTCATGCTAGTGTTTTGCTTATGAGGCCACACCATATCACCAATTATGACATCTTTCACCAGTATCGGTTGCTCAAATGATGCAACCTTACCTTACGCTAATTGAAATATAATTTATTCAAAATAACCATCGGATAATTATAATATGTTCGCTGCTTATAATGTTTTAGCTTCTACTGATGTTAATAAGACGCAGTCCGCCCGTCTGGGTAGTGTGGTGGTAGCGTGTCTACTTCACATTCAAAAGGTCGTGAGTTCGAATCTCGCTTAGGGTGAGTTGCCCAGATAAGGTTTTTTCGGGGTTTTTCCTTATCCTGAGAAGACGAATGTCGAGTAACTTTAAGCTTCATGGACCCCGAGATCATTTGAGCATCATTTCAGCAATTTCATTCATCGTCCGATATGACCAACCAGGTTAAAGGACGTTAAACTATTTGAAACAAATTCAAATGTTTTCCATTCACATGACTATCTCTAATCTCTGCAACAAATTATTGTTAAAAAAGCTTATGCTAATATTTACTTCATCCAATCGAGAAAAAATTAATAGAAATAGTCTTATTACTTGCTTTCTTGCAAAAGCGAAATAAGGGAGTACCATAAGTTAAAGTGATTGTTTGTATGGACACGACTTGAGAAACTCCCGTATGAGAAAAGTATAAGTTTTTCAAGGCTGAAACAAAAACAAGGAATATCTAAAAACGATCAATTGCACGAAACAAATAAATATAACATAAATTGTGTGTTTTTATGTGCTTTACATTTTTTGTGTGGTAAGTTTTTGTCTATCTCTTACGGTTTAGCAGTTATGCAAAATTCCGTAAAATTCATCCAGAATAAAGTAGTCTTCAGAGATTATTCCCAGAAAATTCAAGATATACATTTTATTTGTCAGATAAATATCTTTAATATACGATATTTTAATCAAAATCGTTGGAGCCATTTTTTAGAAAATCAATTTTTTTTTTAAAAAAGTTCCATGTAAAGGGTAGTTGGGGGTGGGGGGATTTTCTTGAACATCTTCGTGTTGGAACCTTGGAAGATACCAAACTTAAATACCAAGTTTGGGCTTTAACAGTCCTCTCGTTTTTGAGCTATGCTGCCCCCCCCACACACACACAGACAGACACGTACACGGACATTTTTCTAAAAATGCTTTTTTTGGTTTAAGGGAGTATAAAACATGTATTTGCAGTGAAATCTCGATATCGAATTTTTGGGTGCAACACAATGGCTTCTCTATACAGTATGTAACTACATAGTTCGTATAGAGAAAGTAAAAAGACTCCGTGACTGTTACCACAACATTTTAATAAATACTAGTTCTCACACCCACGGCCTGTTATAAACCTATCGATGTTAAAGTTTCTCTCGCTCTATTATGTCCTTAATCGCACAGTTTAATTCCGTAACGTCTTCCTTGCAGTTAATAGTTTTATAAGAGCATCCGATGTTCCCAGAATTGGTTTTCCTTGCTCGGGATCTCTATTTCCGCTCAATTACATTGCAAACCACTAACAGGCTTGTTCACTCAACTCGAAATGTTCTTCCTCTCCACGTGCAGACAGTATCCCGCATATTTGGTTTCTTCAACATACATACATCCTCGGTCTCGAATTATTTTCCAAATGTTTAACCACAAACATTAAAGAATATTTTATATTCAATGCATTGCAAGTTCTATTCATATCAAACAACCAGTTTTCATTTAGTTAAGTATTCATAAAACAAAGGACACGTTCATTAATGAAAAAAATTTGCACATGAAAGCTGAGCGTATTTCATTCAAACAGATGTATGACTCATAGCATTTCCCAAAAGACACACAATAGCATAACTATAAAATATTACAAATTGAAAACGAAAATCTGCTAATAATCACATGCCTAAAGATAACATATTCAAGCAAAAATGTCAGTATATGTTAATCATAAGATTTTAAAATGAAGGATAATAAATTAATAATAAGAATATCATGTTTATAATCATTATAACATACCTATGTATAAAAGCAAATTGATCTTGTTTTCCGTGTAAGTTATACAAATGGTTTTTTAAAAATGCCACAGAATACTTGTTTACAAAACAATATGAAATTATATATCTTTTTCCATCTTGTGTTTATTTCTGCACTGAACAAAACACATAGAAACACCTACTTTATATGGGAAAAAAGTTCCAACACCGAAAATTTATTAATGTTGTACATATTTAAAAAGAATCCGATGTGTTCCATTCACATGACTTTCTTTACACCTCTGCAACAAATTATTCTTTTATTTACTTCTTGCTAAATGTGAAAAAATAGCTGAAATAGTCTTATTACTTGCTTCCTTGTGAGTACAAGCGAAATAAGGAAGTACAATAGGTTCAACTGATAGTCAAAAGCTGGTTGCTATGTGATTCAAGTTCCTTTGTTTTTATGGAAAGGAATTGACAAATTCCTTTATGAGAAAATTATGTTTTTAAAGCTGAAACTAAAAACAAGGAATATCTCAAGAACAATCATCTCCACGAAAAAATGTATGTAACATCAATTGTGTGCTTTAACGTGATCTACATTTTTTGTGTGGTAAGTTTTTGTCCATGTCTTACGGTTTAGCAGTTATACAAAATTGCGTTAAATTCATCCAGAATAAAATAATCTTCAGAGGCTATTACCCAGAAAATTCAAGATAAACATCTTATTTGTCAAGTAAATATCTCTAATATACCGTATTTTAATCAAAATCGTTAGAGCCATTTTTAAGAAAATAAAAAGTTTCAAAAAAATTCCATGTAAAGGGTAGTTTGTGGCACGGGGATTTTTCTCAAAATCTTCATGTCGCATCCCTGGAAGATACTAAACTTAAATACCAAGTTTATATTTCACCCACTTTTCGTCTTTGAGATATCATGTTCACAGACACACGGACTCACACACGGATCTTGTTCTGAAAATGATTTTTTTTTTTCTCTAAATACATAGTGTATCGAGAAGGTATTGATTTGCACCCATACCGAGATTTCACTGGAAATGTATGTTTTGAGACCTCCTGAATAAAAAAAAAACATTTATAGAATGATGTCCGTGTGTGTGGGTGTGTGTGTCAGTGGGCAGTATAGCTCAAAAACGAAAAGACCGTTAAATACCAAACTTGGTATATAAGTCTGGTATCGTCCAAGGATGTGACACGAAGATTTTCAAGAAAATCCCCCCTTTCCAAAATACCCCTTACATGGAAAAAATTTCGAAAATTTTGATTTTCTTAAAATTGGCTCTAACGATTTTGATTTAAATATGGTATATTAAAGCAATTTACCTGATAAATAAAATGTTTATCTTTAATTTTCTGAGAATACTACTTTATTTTGGAAGAATTTTACGGAATTTTGCATAACTGCTAAACCGTAAGAGATGGACAAAAACTTACTGCACAAAAAATGTAGAGCGTGTTAAAGCACACAATTCATGTTTAATGCATTTTTTTTCGTGGAGTTGGTCGTTTAGGAGATATTCCTTGTTTTCCGTTTCAGCTTTGAAAAACTTTATACTTTTCTCATACAGGAATATGCCAACTCCTGTCCATACAAACAAAGGAACTTCAGTCACATAGCAACCAGCTTTTGACTATCACTTTAACCAATGCTACTCCCTTATTTCGCTTCTGCTTACAAAGAAGCAAGTAATAAGACTATTTCTGCTAATTTTTTCTCGATTAGCATGAAGTAAATAGAAATATAACCTTTTTAACAATAATTTGTTGCAGAGATATAGAGAAAGTCATGTGAATGGAACACATTAGATTTTATTTTGTTACTGAGGAACCTAAAATATACATTCTGTCAAGAAAGTACCGGGAATTGATCATTTAAAAATCCTGTTTAAAAGGGGATTCGAAATCATTGTTGTCGCTAAGTTGGTACAACTTTCCTCTATACCCACGCGGAGATTGATCGTCATCTGTCATCTAGTTTGTTTGCATTACGCCATGTTGTTAGTATATCTCAAAGGTGATTTGCTATTTTTCGATGGATACAAATATTGAACAAAGAATCTGTCTGAAATTCTGCATTGCTAAGGGTATTTCGTGTGCGAATCGCTGAAAATGTTACAGAGGGCTTACGGTTAATCAACTTTATCAAAAACACGTGCCTATGGGTGGTATAGTGCATTCAAAAGTGGTCGAGATGTGGTGGAAGATTTGCCTCGCTCTGATCGACCATCAATGGTTTCAACTGAACTGAACATCGCAAAAGTGAAGAAAATGGTGTCTGAAAATCGTCATTGAGGTCTGAGAGAGATTGTCGCTCAACTTTCTGTGTCTCAAGAATAGATTCGTACCATTTTAAACGATTGTTTGTGCATGACACGCGTTGCAGCTCGGTTAGTTTCGAAAGACTTGAATTTTCTACAAAAACTCAATCGCGTAAGGATAGCTGAAGACATGCTAGAATGAGCCAGTTCCGACCCCACATTCATGAAACGCATTGTAACTGGTGATGAGACGTGGGTTTACGAGTTTGACACTCAAACCAGGCAACAAGCTACCGAATGGCGCCTTCCAACTGAATCGAAACCTAAAAGGGCACGTCAAACTCGATCAAAACTGAAGGTCATGTTGACAGCTTTTTCGATTATCGCAGTGTCGTGCATTCAGTGTTCTTGACATAAGGTCAGATGGTAAATAAAGGCTATTATCTGAGCGTGCGGCGTTTGAGACAACAAATACGGCGAAAAAGGCCAGATTTGTTGAACGACAACTCATGGATTCTGCACTACGATATCGCACCATCTCACAAGCCTATTATTGTGAACGAATTGCTGGCCAAAAACTCAACAAATTTCATCGAACTACCACCGTATTCACCTGATCTGGCTCTTACTGATTTCTTTCTCTTTCCATAACGCAAGTTACCACTTCGAGGCACCCATTTTCAGTCCAAAGAAGACATAACGGAAAATTCGCGGCGACAATTGACATCGATTCCTAAAAGTGCCTACAAAAATGTTTTGATGATTGGATTATTCGTTGGCATAAATGTATTTCAGAAGGGGCCTACTTTGAAGGCGATAAAATAAAATTGGATGAATAATCCATTTTTTATGTTTTATTGGCAAATTTCCGGAACTTTCTTGACAAGATAGTATCTCCGGTGAAATCTCGGTATCGAATTTTTGGGTGGAGTGCAATACCTTCTCTATACACTATGTATATAGTACGTATAGAGAAAGTAATAACTTACTGCAGCTTGATGTACTATTTTCCTCTTTTTATTTGCTTCTTGAGGTTGAGGAATGGCGCCTCAAATCGTTCTGTAGGATCTAAAATGTCGGCTTCAAATTTACCTCTTTTAATGGCAATGGTGTAAATGTTTCCTTCGTCAATAAGATACTGGACATCTTTGTGAACCTCTAATCCCTGGTTGGAGGACGGTGCAATTAGTCTTTTATCCTTAAATGACGTCACGGGAAACACCTGAGTGTGGCAGTATCAAAAATGATTGGTTAATTCAAACCAATAACAACCACTAGTCCGTCTGGGTATGTGGTGGTAGCGTGACTGTCTCCAATCCAAACGGTCATGAGGTTGAATCTCGCTTAGGGTGAGTTACCCGGATAAAGTTTTTTTCGGGGTTTTACCTTATCCTGAGAATTTGAATGTCAAGTAACTTTAAGCTCCATGTACCCCGAGATCTTTTGAACTTCATTTCATTCATCGTCCAGGTTAAAGGACATTAAACTAAAAAATATATATATATATATATATATATATATATATATATATATATCTTGAATGGCTAATGGCACTATAGGTTATCTGAAGTAAATTATGTGTAGTAGGATTTAATAGATTTAGATCCAGATATTTGTATGTTTTATGTTTACACAAAAGTATACAAAAGTCCTTCCCAAACTGTAGACAATCTCAACACAAATTCAAGATATACGTTTCATTAGTGATGTATATTTTAAATAATTGGGGCTATTTTGAGGAAATTAAAAGAAAACGTTTCCGCGTATGAGTTATTTCGAAGGAGCCTTTTATTAGCATCCTGTTGCAATTGGAAGTTTAAGATCATACCGACGGCTTTGAATTTTGAGACACTTGCTCATGGTGTTGGTATTTACTTGTTTACTATTTGTGTTAATATTAAGATTATTATTTTCATCATCATTATCTCTAAATGTACATTCGCACATTCAGACTCCCTTTCATACTTTCAGACTTAAGGGAGAGTAGGACAAATTCTGCCTAAAAAGTAAAGGGTTGTAACCGGGAATAGAATTCGGAACCTTTAGATTTGTAGGCTAGCTTTCTGATCACCAAACCACAGAGATACATATATGATTTATATAATCTCTGAATATCAATTCGAAATTATATTTTATTCGCAGAATCAAACAATATAACTTAAAGATATAAGTGTCTTAAATAATTTAACATACTGTGTTGAAATCTGAAGTTGGACAATTGTTGTCAAATTAAAGGTGATTTTGGACCTGTAACTTAAAGGATGCCTTATTGAACGTTAAACATTGTTAGTCGAGCTTTAACCAGGTTGGTTTTATCGGACGGTGAATGAAATTGGTGAAATGATGCTCAAATGTTCTCGGGGTCCATGGAGCTTAAAGTTACTCGACATTCGTCTTCTCAGGATAAGGGAAAACCCCGGAAAAAAAAAAAACTTATCCGGGTAACTCACCCTTAGCAAGATTCGAACTCGCGACTTTTTGAATGTGGAGCAGACGTGCTACCACCACACTACCCAGGCGGGCTTTACAGTGTTGTTAAGCTACAGACGCACCTATCACATTATAGCTTATACGATTCAATAAATTACGCTCTTGAAACTCACGTTTAAGTTGCAATACAAGGAAAATTCAAGTTCCTTCCTGGTCAGAGCTTCCTTTTCTAGTGTTGCTTTTAAATAAAAAGATGATGTTTATTACATATATTCGCAACTTAAGACTTTTATCGGTAATTTACACAGCAGTACACGAAGAAGCCGGTCCCCATGGCCGCGCTCGCCAAAGCGTCTCGCTTTGGTGTTTCGCAGCGCAGGGGAGCGTGGGTTCGAGTCCCGCCTTGGGCATGGGTGTTATATGTTTATGTATGTGTGCGTAAAAAGTAAAACAGAAATTCTGTAATCATGCAGTAGTCAAAGTAAACAAATTAGGTAAATAAAAAGTGGGGTATACAGCGCCGGAGTCCCGATCAAAAAAAAAGAAGTGAGGTTTCTCAGCAAGGTTACGACAGAGTTCAGGCAGCTAAATTCCAAAACGTGCACCTAATTTAAATGTTTGTATAAAAATCTTTCTCTACATCTGTGCAACAAATTATTGTTAAAAAGCTTATGCTTATATTTATTTTATGCTAATCGACAAAAAATTAGCAGAAATAGTCTTATTACTTGCTTCCTTGTAAGTAGAGAGAAATAAGGGAGTACCATAGATTAAAGTGATAGTCAAAAGCTGGTTGCTATGTGACTGAAGTTCCTTTATTTGTATGGACAGGAGTTGACAAATTCCTGCATGTAAAAAGTTAAGCTTTTTAAAGTTGAAACCAAAAACAAGGAATATCTCAAAAACGATTAACTCCACGAAAAAAAGGTATACAATATAAATTGTGTGTTTTAATGTGCTCTACATTTTTTGTGTGGTAAGTTTTTGCCCATTTCTTACAGTTTAGCAGTTATGCAAAATTCCGTAAAATTCGCCCAGAATAAAGTAGTCTTCAGAGGCTATTCCAGAAAAGTCAAAATATACATTTTATTTGTCAGGTAAATATCTTTAGGATATGATATTTTAAACAAAATATTAGAGAGCCATTTTTGAGATAGTCAAAATTTTCGTAAATAGTTCTATGTAAAGGGTATTTCGGGGTGCGGGGATTTTTCTCAAAATCTTCGAATCGCAGTTTGGTATTTTACCGACTTTTCGTTTTTGAGTTATCGTGTTCAAAGACACACGGACACATGGAAACACACATATACACGGACCTTTTTCTGAAAATACTTTTTTTGGATACAGGGGACCCTAAAACATATATTTCCGGTGAAATCTAGATATTGAATTTTTTAGTGGAGTGCAATACCTTCTCTATACACTATGTACATAGTACGTGTAGAGAAAATAAAAATTGACTCAAAATAATTACCAGGTGGCCGAAATGATTCGTATTGGACGTGTGTTAAAAGAGTTGCAGAACTCAACTGGTCTGTTTCATACTATAATTGGTAAGTGAGGAACTGGCTGAGCGACCTTCGTTTTATCCCACTTGCTTATCAGCGGAGGTGAACTGGCCGTACTCATTGAGAGTACTAAAACGAATGTCGCACACGCCAGTTCTCCACTAGACTTGAAATAGCCCCTTGAGTTCAGTGACTATTTTAACACACGAAGGAATATCTGCACACAAATACGGGAGTGTTGGGCCACCTGGTATATCAACATATAAACATGAAGTGAGCGCCTCTGTGTGTGCGTAAAACGTTTATATTGCAACTACCTGGATGCCGTAATCGCCGAACGTGTGTACACGGCTTGCTTGCAAGTTATAATTGTTGGCATCCATTGTTATGCTGAGTTAGTGAACACCTGAGCCGCGGCAAGTTCTTTTGACAACGCAGTTGTGATTGTTACATTATTGCAAACTTCAATTTTCACTGTTAGCCCGCCTGGTGGTACTGTGTCTGCCTCTTATTCAAAAGGTCGCGAGTTCGAATCTAGCTTAGGGTGAGTTGCCCAGATAAGTTTTTTTTTTCTTCTTAGGGGGTTTTCTCTTTCTGAGAAGATGAATGTCGAGTAACTTTAAACTCCATGGACCCCGAGATCATTTGAGCATCATTTCACCAATTCCATTCATCGTCTGATATGACCAACCAGGTTAAAGGACTTTAAACTACCAAAAAAAAAATAAAAAAAAAAACACTCTGAATGCATCGCGCGCAACGAGAATTTTGTAGTCAGCTGTATCGCAGAATTGTTACGAAAGACAATATTTATTTGTGAGATGATTCTGATTGTGGAAGAAATAAAGGGTTTGTTGTAACAAGATGCACGCTATATAGTTTCGGATAGTAGAACAAGAAAACAATGATACGACTTCATAGACAGCGTGTTTTCCCTGTCAAGTAGCAGGTGGTTTGTGGGATGACTACGCTGTTCCCATTCTACGACCGCGAACATTCAAAGATAAATATATATCTGCACACCATTCTACGACCGCGAGCATTCAAAGATAAATATATATCTGCACACCATTCTACGACCGCGAGCATTCAAAGATAAATATATGTCTGCACACCATTCTACGACCGCGAACATTCAAAGATAAATATATATCTGCACACCATTCTACGACCGCGAGCATTCAAAGATAAATATATGTCTGCACACCATTCTACGACCGCGAACATTCAAAGATAAATATATATCTGCACACCATTCTACGACCGCGAGCATTCAAAGATAAATATATGTCTGCACACCATTCTACGACCGCGAGCATTCAAAGATAAATATATATCTGCACACCATTCTACGACCGCGAGCATTCAAAGATAAATATATGTCTGCACACCATTCTACGACCGCGAACATTCAAAGATAAATATATGTCTGCACACCATTCTACGACCGCGAACATTCAAAGATAAATATATGTCTGCACACCATTCTACGACCGCGAACATTCAAAGATAAATATATGTCTGCACACCATTCTACGACCGCGAGCATTCAAAGATAAATATATATCTGCACACCATTCTACGACCGCGAGCATTCAAAGATAAATATATATCTGCACACCATTCTACGACCGCGAACATTCAAAGATAAATATATGTCTGCACACCATTCTACGACCGCGAACATTCAAAGATAAATATATGTCTGCACACCATTCTACGACCGCGAACATTCAAAGATAAATATATGTCTGCACACCATTCTACGACCGCGAACATTCAAAGGTAAATATATATCTGCACGCCATTCTACGACCGCGAACATTCAAAGATAAATATATGTCTGCACATCATTCTACGACCGCGAGCATTCAAAGATAAATATATGTCTGCACACCATTCTACGACCGCGAACATTCAAAGATAAATATATATCTGCACGCCATTCTACGACCGCGAACATTCAAAGGTAAATATATATCTGCACGCCATTCTACGACCGCGAACATTCAAAGATAAATATATGTCTGCACACCATTCTACGACCGCGAACATTCAAAGATAAATATATGTCTGATCACCATTCTACGACCGCGAACATTCAAAGATAAATATATGTCTGCACACCATTCTACGACCGCGAACATTCAAAGATAAATATATGTCTGATCACCATTCTACGACCGCGAACATTCAAAGATAAATATATGTCTGCACACCATTCTACGACCGCGAACATTCAAAGATAAATATATGTCTGATCACCATTCTACGACCGCGAACATTCAAAGATAAATATATGTCTGCACACCATTCTACGACCGCGAACATTCAAAGGTAAATATGTCTGATCACCATTCTATGACCGCGAACATTCAAAGATAGAATATATGTCTGCACAACATTAAAGTAGATATTACTTTCTCTACACTACTGTGTACATAATGTATAGAGAAGGTATTGTATTGCACCCAAAAAGTCAATACCGAGATTTCACCGGAAATATATGTTTTGAGACCCATTGAATTCAAATAAAGCATTTTTAGAAAAATGTCCGTGTGTGTGTATGTGTGTGTGTGTGTGTCTGTGGGCAGCTCAAAAGGAAAAGACCGTTAAAAACCAAACTTGATATTTAAGTTTGGTATCTTCCAAGAATGCGACATGAAGATATTCAAGAAAATCCCCCCATCCCAACTACCCTTTACATGGAAAAAATTTCGAAAAATTTTATTTTCTTTAAAATGGCTCTAACGATTTTAATTAACATCTCTTATATTTAAGATATTTACATGACAAATAAGTTGTATTTTCTGAGAATAGCCTCAGAAGACTTCTTTATTCTGGATGGTTTTTACTGAATTTCGCATAACTGGTAAACCATAAGAGATAGACAAAAACTTACTACACTAGAAATGTAAACCACGATAAAACACACAATTTATGCTATATACATTTTTTTTTTTTTTTTTGAGGAGTTGATCGTTTTTTAGATATTTCTTGTTATTGGTTTCAGCTTTAAAACACTTATACTTTTCTCATACAGGAATTTGTTAACTCCTGCCCATACGAACAAAGGAACTTCAGTCAAATAGCTACCAGCTTTTGACTATCACTTTAACCTATGGTACTCCCTTATTTCGCTTCTACTTACAAGGAAGCAAGTAATAAGGCTATTTCTGGTAATTGTTTCTCGATTAGCGTGAAGTAAATAGAAGGATAAGCTCTCTAGCAATAATTTTTTGCAAATATGTAGAGAAAGTTATGTTTTTTCTTGATTAATATGAAGTAAATAGAAGCATAAGCTTTTTAACAATAATTTGTTGCAGAGATGTAGAGAAAATCATGTGAATGGAGCACATCAGATTTTTTTTATGTATTTTAGGGCTGCAAATATTAAGGGCAAAAATTCATGTCTGCACTTCAGAAAACTCCTGCCCTGTGCTGACGTTTTTATATTCATCCAGAGTCCCAAAACGTCGTGTCAACACTCTGGTGGAGCTCCTTCAATCGTGGTCATTCTTCTTCTTTCCACGCTACGGACTATCTCAAAGCCAGCAGGAACTTCATTATTTTGAAAAGGAATCACTGCTACCACCGAAAACTAGTAAACAGGAGCAGAATGAAAAATGTCGAAGAGGGAGAAGGATTGACGATAATCATTACGAGCGGGAATGAAGGAAATCCGTCAGTAATCCTGGTAGCAGAGCAGTCAAAATCGGTCGATTTTTCATACAAGAAAAACTGGAGTCTCTGTACTTTCCCCCCGTACATACATATTCAGCCCTTTTCTATAGAGCACATGTGCAGTACCTCCCCCTTCCACTGAGGCTCTTGTGAAAGCAGCCGGCATAAGCAATACGCTTCAAGCAATATTTTACATAACACACCGCTCCGTTCCTTTTCTCCCACGGCATGAAATTTGGATGTGATAGAAACGAGATCAAAACCAACAAACATGCAATAGTAATGCCTTTCTTCAGGTTTTTAATTATAGCAACAATTAATAAGACTTCAAGAAGCATAACATTGCACAAAATTTTGTGTTCATATCACTTTCTCTACTTGTTTTACAACAAAGTATTCTGAGAAACACTTATTATTTCTCTACACGTAATATGTACATAGTGTATAGAAAAGGTATTGCACACCAACCAAAAATTCCATACCGAGATTTCACCGGGAATATGTGTTTTATGGTCCCCTGTAACAAAAAAAAAAGCATTTTCAGAAAAAGGTCCGTGTGTGTGTCCGTGTGTCGGGAAAATACCAAACTTGGTATTTAAGTTTAGTATCTTCCAGGGATGCGACACGAAGATTTTGAGAAACATTCCCTCACGCCAAACTATCTGGAGCATTTTTCGAACTTTTTTGTTTTCTTAAAATGGCTCTAACGATTTTGATTAAAATATCGTATATTAAATAAAATGTATATCTTGAATTTTCTGGGAATAACATTTGAAGTCTAATTTATTCTGGATAAATTTTACGGAATTTTGCATAACTACCAAACCGCATGAGCTGAACAAAAGTTTACCATACAAAAAATATAGAGCACGTTAAAAAACACATTTTATGTTATATACATTTTTTTTTTTTTTTTTGTGGAGTTCGTCGTTTTTGGTTTCACCTTTAAAAAAAGTTATAATTTTCTCATACAGGAATTTGTCAGCTCCTGTCCATATAAAGGAACTTCAGTGACATAGCGACCAACTTTTGACTATCACTTTAACCTGTGGTATTCACTTATTTCGCTTCTAATTATAAGGAAGCAAGTATGAAGACTATTTCTGCTAAGTTTTACTCGATTAACTGTAGTAAATAGACGCACAAGCTTTTTAACGATAATTTGTTTCAGAGAAGTAGAAAACACATCAGATCTTTTTTCTGTCTGCTTTATGCTAATTCAAATAAACATTAACATAAATGGTCGTATTGCTTATTTTACTCTTGGCACATGAGAAATAAGGGAAATAACTTAAAGCTAGACGACAATAACATCTTTTAAAAGCTGTTTGCTATGTGATAACCTTGAAATGCTGTTCTCTTTGCACGAACAAGAGTAAAAAAGCGGAATGATTACATCTCACCTGAGAAAAGTATAAGTATTGGAAATTTCTTAAACCAATAACAAGACATACGTCGGAAATGGTTATCTCGACAAGAAATACATTAGGCATAAATAAGATGGACATTTTTTATGTAGTAACATTTTGCTCAGAGTATATTCTCAGAAAATTAAATATTTACACCTCATTTCTCATGTAAATATCTTAAAATGGTATGTTAATTAAAATCGTTAGAGCCATTTAGAGGAAGTCAAAAGATTTTACATATAAAGGATAGTTTGGGTGCGGAAATTTTCTTGAAAATAATCGTATCGTATCCTAGGAAATATAGAAAACTTAAATACCAAGTTTTATGTTTAATCAGCTGTTTGTTTTTGAGTTACGTTGTTTACAGATTACGTGCCCTTTTTATATCAATCCAATTGGTAGGGGCTGAATACAGTTACAGGTACACCTCCAAGCTAAAAATATTCGTTATTTACACCTTTTCTGCCAGTTGCCTGACGAAGACCACAGAGTCAAGATGGTCGAAAGCTTGGAATTCTTTGATTCCAATCTAACTCGGTTGCTATTCCGTGATGTCACCTGGAATAATCAACATCGAGAAAGCTTCAAATCTTTAATTCAAAGCTTCAAATTTTAATTAAAATTCCTTAACGTGCTATGTTCCTAACATTTCGGAAACCTCAATAATTGTAACTTCAATACCACACCAAGTGCCGACAATTTTTAGTATTTAATTTACTAACGAATTCAACTGGATAATTTTTGTCGGGGTTTTTCCTTATCCTGAGAGAACAAATATCGTGTGATTTAAGCTCTTTTGACTCCGAGCTGTCTTCCAACCAGGATAAAGGACGTTAAACCAGAAAAATATAATAATAATAATAATAATAATAATAATAATAATAATAATAATAATAATAATAATAATAATAATAATAATTGAACACAGAAAAAATGTAATGTGCTCCATTCACATGAATTTTTCTACCTGCTCTGGAAACAAACTTATTACAAAAGATTTTTCTTCTTTCTTCTTCATGCTAGTCGACATAAGCATTAGCGTAATAGTCTATTACTTAATGTCTTATAAGTAGAAGGGAATTAAAGGAATAAATATCTAGAGTAAAGTGACAGTTAAACATAAAAGCTGTCGCAATGCGATTATCTTTGAAATTTGCTCCTTTGCATGAATAGAAATAAAACAAAACAAACAAGGGAGGCTTGGTGTTTGAGAAAAGTATAATTATTCTAAAATTGAAATCAATAAGAAGAAATATCTCAGAAATGGATAGCACCACAGCAAAAATAACCAGGAAAGAAATTGTGTTTTGATGAGATCGACCTATATTTTTGTGTGTTAAGTTTTTGCCTAGGCCGTGGCCAAATGGTTAGACCGTTCGCCTCCCACTTAGAAGGTCCAGGTTCGATCCCAAGCGCCCGCATGTTGGTTTGTGGTGGACGAAACGACATCTGGGTGGGTTTTCCCCGCCACTCATTCCACCAATTCCTCAGTCGTCACCTCTGCCTGACCGTTCGTGCCGTTGGCTCCCCGTCAGGCTTACGACCCGCTTGCAGTTCTAGTGGGTGTCAGGGAGGCTAAGCCGGCTACAAAGGTTTTTGTGTGTGTCTTACGGGTTAGAGTTATGCAAAAGTCATTCAAAATGGACTTCAAAGGCTCTTTCCAAGAAATTCAAGACATACATTCCATTTGTCGTGAATATACATTATTTTAAACAAAGTCGTTATAGCTAGTTTTGATTTAATCAAACTGTTTCAAATACTTTTCCATGTGACGGTATTTTGGGGTGGGGGCTTTCTTTAAAATCTTCTTGTCGCTTCCTTAGGACGCAAGCTTAAACCCTAACTTTATTATTTAACACACTTTTTTTTTGAGCTATGAACTTATGCTGCCCAAAATCACAGACACGTAGATCTTTTCAAAATGCTTTTAATGAATTCAGAAGACCTCAAAATATGCATTTTCCGGTGAAATTTGGGTATCGAATTTTATATGTAATACAATACCTTCTCTATCTACTAAATGTTGTACATAAGTCATAGAGAAAGTAAAAGTGGGTCTTTTGTAAGAAACGTGATATGGTTTATTAAGGTAATTCGATTGTAATTTGTTAATGTAATAGCAAAGAATCCTTTGATTGGACTTTCGTCTAATTAAAATAACAGTAATAAAAAGAGTTTTCTGTAAAAGGCTGTCGAAAAGACCCTGTATTTAACCCTTTTCATCCCGATTTATTTTTGATTGAATTTTATTTTTAAAAAAACTAATGACATAGGATGGATACTTGATGGTAATAACTGGTCTCTTATTGGCAGTTTAATTGTCTTCAAGTTCTAAAGTACTGAACATCAGAGATGAAGATTTTAATGTCATAGGCTGACCAATGCTGGAATCGGTGCAGTGCTAGTATGATAAAGGAATGGATGGGCCCACGTATAGTAAAAACTGATTTACATACCTAGGTAGTAGCATTGTAGCGGAATAGTTATGCTTAAGCTAGAAACAAATTATGATTGAAGCGATTTCATTTAGGCATTCCTTGCTTAATCAATAAAAAATGCTAATTTGAACCAAAAAATCTGATGTATTCCATTCACATGATTTTCTATACATCTGTGTAACAGCTTATTGTTAAAAAGCTTAGGTTTCTATTTACTTCATGCTAATCGAGAAAAAATTGGCAGAAATACTCTTATTATTTGCTTTCATGTAAGTAGAAGCGAAATAAGGGAGTACCATAGGTTAAAGTGATGGTCAAAAGCTGGTTCCTATGTGACTGAAGTTCCATTGTTTGTATGGACAGGAGTTGACAAATTCCTGTAAGAGAAAAGTAAGTTTTTCAAAGCTGAAACTATAAACAAGGAGTATCTTAAGAACAATCAACTCCAGGAAACAAAAAAAAAAAAAAAAAAAAAAAATATATATATATATATATATATATAACATAAATTGTGTGTTTTAATGTGCTCTACAGTTTTTGTGTGGTAAGTTTTTGTCTATCTCTTACGATTTAGCAGTTATGCAAAATTCCGTAAAATTCATTCAGAATAAAGTAGTCTTCAGAGGCTATTCCCAGAAAATTCAAGGTATACATTTTATTTGTCAGGTAAATATCTTTAATATACGATATTTTAATCAAAATCGTTAGAGCCATTTTTAAGAAAATCAAAATTTCCGAAAGAAACTTCCATGTAAAGAGTAGTTTGGGGTGGGGGGAGTTTTCTCAAAATCTTCGTATCGCATCCCTGAAAGATACTAAACTTAAATACCAATTTTAGTATTTTACCGACTTTTCGTTTTTGAGTTATCGTGTTCACAGACACACAAACGGACCTTTTTCTGAAAATGCTACTTTTGGATACAGGGGACCCTAAAACATATATTTCCGTTGAAATCTCGGTATCGAATTTTTGCGTGGAGTGCAATACCTTCTCTATACACTATGTACATAGTACGTATAGAGAAAGTAAAAATACCGAAAATATATGCCTATGAAAGCAAAGAATTTTTAGAGAAGGTATAGAGAAGGTATTGCACTCCACCAAAAAATTCGATACCGAGATTTCCCCGGAAATATATAGTTTAGGGTCACCTGTACCCAAAAAAAAAAGCATTTTCAGAAAAAGGTCCGTGTGTGTGTCCGTGTGCCTGTGAATACGATATCTCAAAAACGAAAAGTCGGTAAAACACCAAACTTGGTATTTAAGTTAAGTATCTTCCAGGGATGCGACACGAAGATTTTGAGAAAAATCCCCCCACCCCAAACTACCCCTTACATGGAACTTTTTTCGACAATTTTGATTTTCTAAAAAATAGCTCTAACGGCTTTGATTAAAATATCGTATATTAAAGATATTTTCCTGACAAACAAAATGTACATTTTGAATTTTCTGGGAATAGCCTCTGAAGACTACTTTATTGTGGGTCAATTTTAGGAATTTTGCATAACCACTAAACCGTAAGACATGGACAAAAACTTACCGCACAACAAATGTAGAGCACCTTAAAATACACATTATATGTTATATACATTTTTTTTTTTTTTTTGTGAGTTGGTTGTTTTTTAGATATTCCTTGTTTTTGGTTTCAGCTAATAAAAACATAATTTTCTCATACAGGACTTTGTGAACTCGTGTCCATACAAACAAAGGAACTTCAGTTACATAGGAACTAGTTTTTGACTAGCACTTTATCCTATGGTACCCCCTTTTTCGCTTCTACTAACAAGGAAGCAAGTAATAAGACTAATTCTGCTAATTTTTTCTCGATTAGATGAAGTAAATAGAATAATTTGTTGCAAAGATGTAGAGAAAGTCATGTGAATGGAACACATTAGATTTTTAATATCAACTTTTCGGAATCTATAATGTCACATTCCTCAGCAACAACTAACCTAATGATGCCATTGCGCTGGAAAGAGTTAATACTGTCTATGATTCTTGAGTTATCTGAAGCATCCAAATAGTCCAGTGGCCATAAAGCTCTTTACAGTGGTTTACAAAACGAAACCTCGAACTCCATGGATATTGGTTGGCTCAATAGGATTGCGGTTTGAGAAAGCAGAAACATTGACTAAAGGGTGCACAAACAAATGGGCTTATTGAGCGACAGCGTCAACACGTGTTTTCCCGCAACAGCACGACCGACACGTGCATCCGGAAACAGGTGCATCCCTTGCGAACATTGCCCCCGCTTCCTCTTGGACGGCCAACAAGGAAGCGGTTAAACCACTCTACCCCAGATACGGTACACTGATTCAAAATACGGAGCCTTCAAGCTCCTGCATTTCTAAAGAGAAAACACCCGCGACGACTGCGCAGAAAGAACTAAACGTCACAGAGAACATGTCCGTACAATATTTCTAGCTTTGCAAAAGTGAAAATAACAGGTCACATAATTACGGAGAACAGCAAAGTTATATCATTTTATTTTACTTAGGTTACATTTACTAACACCTCATGTGTTAAGGGGACACCAAATGGTAAAAATCAACAACAACAAAATCTGTTCCATTCACGTGACTTTCTCTACATCTCTGCAACAAAGTATTCTATTTACTTCATCTAATCGAGAAAAAACTAGCAGAAATAGTTTTATTACTTGCTTCCTAGTTAGTAAACGTGAAATAAGGGAGTACCATAGGTTAAAGTGATAGTCAAAAGCTGGATGCTATGTGATTGATGTTCCTTTGTTAGTATGGACAGGAGTTGACAAATTCCTGTATGAGAAAGGTATGCTTTTCAAAGCTGAAACCAAAAACAAGGAATATCTAAAAACGATTAATCCAAGACAACAGTGTATATAACATAAATTGTGCTTTAATGTACTCTACATTTTTTGTGTGGTAAGTTTTTGTCTACTTCTTACGGTTTAGCACTTATCTAAAATTCCGTAAATTTCATCCAGAATAAAGTAACCTTCAGAGGCTATTCCCACAAAATAGAAGATATACATTTTATTTGTCAAGTAAATATCTTTAAAATGCGATATTTTAATCAAAATCCTTAGAGCCATTTTTGAGAAAGTCAAAATTTTCGAAAACATTTTCATTTTGGGGAAGGAGGATTTTTCTCAAAATCTGCGTATCGCATCCCTGGAAGATACTAAACTTAAATACCAAGTTTGGTATTTTACCAACTTTTCGTTTTTGAGTTATCGTAACACACACGGACACACACACACATTCACAGACACACACAAATACGGACCTTTTTCGGAAAAGGCTTTTTTTTTTTTTTTTTGGATTTAGGGGGTGCTAAAACATGTATTTCCAGTGAAATCTCGACATCGAATTTTTGGGCGGAATACAAACCTTCTCTATCCCTACATTGTACATATGGGGCTAGAGAAAGTAATAATCTGGTGTATAAAAGATTATTCTTGTATCTACATCATAGTACCTACCCTTTACATGGAAAAAAAAAATGAAAATTTTTATTTTCTTACAAATGGCTCTAACGATTTTGATTAAAACCTCTTATACGAGGTACGTCCAGAAAGTAAGTTCCGTTTCAATTTATCTCCGCTGCAGCGCTGCGATCGCAGTTCCATACATGCGCGGAAAACAAAACGGATGGGTAGTGCACTTCAGTTTTTAACCGGTTATGATGAAGACGGCGAAGAATTTCTGACACATAGTCACAGGAGATAAGACTTGGGTTTCTTACGACACCCCTGATAGTAAGCGGCAATCAATGGAATGGAGGCACACTTCATCCCCAGCAAAGGTTAAGCCGAAACAAATCTTGACACCTCGAAAAACGATGTGCACGGTGTTCTGGGACTGGAAAGACATCTTACTCATTGATTTCTTACCGCATGGTCAAACAATCAAAGCAGATGTTTATTGCGATACACTTAGTAAATTGCGCCGCGCAATACAGAATAAGCGCCGAGGACTGCTGTCAAAAGGTGTTGCTTTTCTTCACGACAACGCACGACCACACACTGCAAATGTGACGAAAAACCTCCTACAGGGATTTGGCTGGGACGTGTTTGACCATTCTCCGTACAGCCCTGACCTCTCCTAGCGACTTTCATCTGTTCTTACATCTCAAGTCTTTCCTTGGCGGTCAACACTTCAACAATGATGAAGAGCTGAAAGAAAATGTTTCCAACTTTTTGAAGACACAGGCGGCAAACTTCTATGAAGAAGATGTACAAAAACTTGTGCCACGCTATGACAAATTCCTGCAAAATTTCGGCAGTTATGTGGAAAGGTAGTTTAAGAGTTGTAAAATTTTGTGCAATAAATAATTATTCTATATCTGTACACAATTTAATTTTATTACCAAACGGAACTTACTTACTTTAAGATATTTACTTGCCAAATAAAATGTATATCTTGAATTATCCGGGAATAGCCTCTGAAGACCTTTTCACTCTGGTTGACTTTTTCATAACTGGTAAACTGTAAGAGATAGACAACAACTTACTACATAAAAGTGCAATGTCGTTAAAACACACAATTTATGTGATTTACATCTTTATGGGTTAACCATTTCCGAGATATTCATATTATTATTGGTTTCAAGCCTAAGACACTCTTCTCATACAGAAATTTGTCATTTCCCTCTCTTTTGTTTTACTCCTGGCAATGTAAAGAGAATCGAGTTTTAATCATGTAGCAACCACTTGTGTATTCCCTTATTTTCCTTCTATTTATATGTATGCTTATGTTGATTAGTATGAAGTAGCTAGGAGAATAAACTTTTGTAAGAATAGTTTCTTACAGAATAGGTAGAGAAAGCCATGTGAATGGAACACATCAAATATATTTTCTGTCTAAGCCTGACAAATTGTTCGCATTCCGTATGTTATTTATAACGTTTTATTGCTAAACACTTTGAAACCATTAATGTGCAATGCTGTTTATCACTAGAGTCCTGAATCATGAAAATGCGGAATTGAGGTTCGGTGCACACACAGTACAATTATGACGTGATGGAGTAGGCGTGGCCTATAGGTGTTGTACTCTCTATCATTATTTACTGCCTGGTCTCGTTCAGTTCCTGCGAGTGGATAAACCAGTAAACAATGAAAGAGAACACAGATTAAAAATGCCGAAAATACTTCCACCCAAAAATTCGATACCGAGATTTCACCGGAAATCTTGGGTCCCCTGAATCCAAAAAACATTTTCAGGAAAAGGTCCGTGTTTGTGCCTAATGTTAGACACTGTCGAAACTTGTGGATGTTTCAAACATACTTTGAGTGACAGGAGGCGAGCCTTTTCTTTTGATACAGTAAAGATGTATCCTGTTATTTACTGTAATGAATTCTGTGTGAGTTTGGTTGATTTATACCCATTGTCTTTTTAAAGCTCTGCACATTACTATCCTGAATTTTTACTTTCCCTATACGTACTATTTATGTATATAGTATATAGAAAATGTATTGTATTGCACCCAAAAATTTGATACCGAGATCTCATCGGAAATATATGTTTTGAGACCCCCTGAATAGAAAAAAAGCATTTTTAGAAAAATGTCCGTGTGAGTGCCTGTGGGTAGCATAGCTCAAAAATGAAAAGACCGTTAGAAACCAAACTTGGAATATAAGTTTGGTATCTTCCAAGGATGCGACACGAAGATTTTCAAGAAAATCCCCTCACTCCAAATTACCCTTTACATAAGAAAAAGTGTCGAAAATTTTGATTTTTTTTTAAAAATGGCTCCAACGATTCTGATTAAAATCTCGAATATGTGAGATATTTATTTGTCATATAAAATGTATAACTTGAATTTTCTGAGAATAGCCTTTAAAAACTACTTTATTCTGGATGAATTTTACAGAATTTTGCATAACTGCTAAATCGTAAGAGATGGACAAAAACTTACTACATAAATATGTTGAGCACGTTTTATGCTGTATACATTTTTTTCGTAGAGTTGGTCGTTTTTTAGGTATTCCTTGATTTTGGTTTCACCTTTAAAAAACTGAAAATTTTCTCGCACATGACTTCGTCAACTCCTGTCCATAGAAACAAAGGAACTTCAGTCACACAGCAACCAGCTTTTGACTATCACTTTAACCTATGGTACTCCCTTATTTCGCTTCTACTTACAAGGAAGCAAGTAATAAGACTATTTCTGCCAATTTTTTGTCGATTAACATGAAATAAATAGAAGCCTAAGCTTTTTAACTACTATTTGTTACAGAGATGTAGAGAAAGTCATGTGAATGGAACACATCAGATTTTTGTTTGTTTTGAGATGACACGGAAGTAGCCGTTATTGGCTCATTTGCAAGCCCAGCGTGGCGTTACGTGCAGCGGCAGTTCAGTCAAATGGAATAGCTTGTGTGTCGGTATGTGTAACTAATTAGGCGGAGTGTTAACAATTACAAGCTGTTTAAATGCTCTATCAGCCTACATTGTTTACAATTCTGCCTTTCCCACATGCTTATACGCTCTGTGTGAGAAGCTACTCTTTACTATTATTTTCAACGATTTCATTGTATAGACGGCAAACTTAACGTTATAAACCAGCAGAAAATTTGTTTTGGACATTTCGTTTAGCGGCACAGTGAACTCTGTCATACAAACTGGCGCAACAGACCTGGACATGTGAAGATCTAAATGAGAGCTAGGAAGCGAGTTGTACTATCAAATAAGCAGTTCACCAGTCGATTCATGCATGCTGGAAGAGTGCCTGTCACAGTCAATGTCAAATATCTCTCACCTCTTATATACCTGCACTGATAAACATGTGTTTTCATATGCATATTCATATCTACAAAACATCTACACAAATGGCCTACTATATAAACAATGTCAATCGTCTGCCTCCAATTCTTCCACACCTGACAGTCCTTCATCTTCGCTCGCGTCATTGTCATCATCAACGTTATCGCTACTTTCTGCACCATTATCCTGGATTAGAATTCTTTCTATTTGATTTTCTACAATTCTTTCTAATGATTCCCAATGTTCTCAACATGTCGACATACATATTCCCATTCTATCCTGCATTTCTGCAATTCGCTATCGACACAACTGTTCCACGTCTTTTAATTTAAAAGTGATATATTAAGTTTTATTTCTTTTTTTTTTTTTTTCTCTCTTATCTTTGAGAACCCTGGAAACGTAACTCAGTGAAATATCAGTTGCCTTGGCTAATCTTTCATTCTCTTTCTACAGCCTTTTAAAGAACAACTCGGAGAGCATACATTTTCTTCCTTCATCTCTGCCTCTTTTCATAAAGTCAAGGACATTTGCAATTATTTCTCTGCTCTAAGTAATACCTTTGGAAACGTAGGAGCCTTGGTTAAAATAAATAAAATGAACACTATTTACAGCCCTCTTTGAATACAAACATATGCGGAACACATTCGATACAGACAGTTTTCTCGTTGTGGCTTTAAGTAAGCAAAGTATCATCACACAAACTCCGATAAGCTAGGCTCGGTAGCTGGGTTGGTGGTCAGGGTCACGATTCCAGAAGTTTTGGTGCCGGCAATACTTCAAAGGGTAAAGCAAAAAAGTGTAGAAAACGAAGGAGAATAGCTTGTGTTAACCATGACTTTTGCATATCTGGTAAACCGTAAAGGACTGACAAAAACTTCCTACTCAAAAATGTAAATCTCATTAAAGCAAACAATTTATGTAATGTGCAAGTTTGCCACTTCTGAAATATTGCTTGTTATTTGTCTCGATTTTGCGTTTTTCTCAAATAGGATTTCGTTTCCATTTTGTTTTCCTTGGTCGAGTAAAGAGAACGGAGTAAAGAGAACGGCATTTCAGAGACATCACGTAGCGACCAGATAGTAAAGAGAACGGCATTTCAGAGGCATCACATAGCGACCAGATATAATCAAATATTTGACTATCGCTTTCTCGTATTGCAATTCCGTACTCGCATTGTACAAGAAAACAAATTCTTAATAAAACCATCTCTGCTAATATTCACTTTGATAAGCGTGAAGTAGATAGAAGGATAGAAGATTTGTATGAATACTTTGCTGCAGCATAGATAGAGAAAGTTTTGTGAATATGACACATTAGAGCTTTACTTTCTCTAGCACGTATGTACAATCCGCGAAGGTATTATACTCCATCCAAAAATCCATTACTGAGATTTCACCCACATATATAAAATACATAACATATATTTTATATACTATATATAATTATATATTTTTTAGAGAAAGATCCGCGCCCGCAAGCGGTCTGTGACTGTGTGTAGACAGCATAACTCAAAACAGAAAAGTCGGTTAAATAACAAACTTAACATTTAAGTTCAATATCTTCCCACGATATGACTCGAAGATTTTCAGGAATATCACCCAAACTACTCTTCACACGGAACATTTCTTTTTTTTAAAATTTGTGATCTTTTAAAAAATGGAAATATTTTCATTAAAATGTCGTAAATTAAATATATTTACATGCCAAATAAAATGAACGTCCTGAATTTTTTGAGAATAACCTGTAAAGTCCTCTTCATCTTGAATTACTTTTGCATAACTAGTTAACCTAAGATGTGGACAAAAACTGCTACACAAAACTTGTCATGTACTGTCCCCCCTTTTACTTTACTTTTTTACCAACTCTTTCCTAGATATTCCCTGTTATACTTTTCTGAAAGGGTAATTCTCATCCGAATCATTCTCCTTATCATCTTCATCCTCTTCCGAATCTCAATGACAATCACATAGCGACAGACAGTTTTTAAAAGAGTGCATTCTCTCTTTAGATGAAGGTATTCCGTTATTTCTCTTCTACTTATAAGGAACTAAGTAATAAGGGTGTTTCGATAATGTTTATCTTGATTAGCATGAAGTACGTAGAATACGAGGGCTGTAAATAAAGTAGTGGCAACACTGATAGAACACAATATTTATTGAACTCACAAGTACAATTCCTTCAATGTAGTCACCCGCAAAGTCAAATGTAAGGCAGCCGTTGGGGACCGCTGGCAAGGCGATCTCTGTTGATGATGCGACGGAGCGCCCTACTGCGCGGACTACAGATGCCACGTCAGGAAATGGGCCTCGGAGGGGTTACTTCAACTTCGGAAACAGGACGAAGTCACAAGGACTCATGTACGGAGGATGTTCTAAAACCTCCCAATGCCACCGTTGCAATCAGAGCTGGACATTGTTTGCAACATGACAACGTGCTCATAGGCTCGTGCCAACGCCTCATCAATGGCGACAATACGCTGCAGAAATGCGTCTCCTTCATTAAGGTATCTGTCCAGGTTGATGCCAGCCAGTGCTTACTGGTGCCATTTCTGTACCTCAGTGAGTCCATGTGGAACCCAACGGGAGCAATTTTCCTCAGGTGAAGACACTTCCTCAGGATATGACACACAGTTTGATGACTGAGACCAACCTCTAAGGATAACTCCCGGACAGTCCATCGATGTCTATGGCAGCGAGACCACTCACGATGTCAATCTGATCTTGCGGAATGGACGGCCGACCTGTGCGGTGCAAATCCGCAGTCTCAGTCCAATCTGCACGAAACGCCTTGACCCATCGTGCAACCGTCCTGTACGGCAATGCATTCCCGCCATAGGCTCCACGTAATCCTCGATAACATGCTGATGCAGTTTTTCCACGGGCAACCTCGATTTTAATCCACGAAAGCTGATTGGTAAACATGCTTTAGAGCGGTGCACTTGGCACTGTTCACTTTAACGCTACACAGCAACAACACACACTCAACTGGCAGCCCGACCACACATCGACACTAGTCACCTGATCGCTCCCATATCCTATTGGCTCATACACGCTCTCCTGTGAATGTGGGGATCATGTTGCCACTACTTTCTTTACAGCCCTCGAGATAAAAAGTCATGTGAATGGAAGACATGACATTTTTTAAACTGCTTCAAACTTAGACAAATATTTGCAGTAATATTTTCATTATACATTTATAGGTACAAGACACACGGCGTTAAAATAAGCTGTGCGCATTTTGGTGGCTTTCAAATTCCATACCTCTATCAAATTTCGAGAATCAACTGAATGGCAACAGCAGTTCAAAAAAGTTTTAATTGTGTTGCAATAGGAACCTATTTACATCTCAGAACTCTCTGACGCCACAAAACTTTACTGGAAAAAAATGCAATGCTGTAACGATTTTCATATTTTTGTGCTCAAATGTTACTTATCTCATGTTGTTTAGCAATTATATAAAATTATATAGAATTAATTACAAATGAAGTTGCTCTCAAGGCTACTTTTGTCAACGTTTTTATACTCCTACTGCTGTTAGTGTAGTTAGTGCATTGTGTATTTCAAAGATTAAACCTTTTTCAGTATCTGTGTTAAGTGTGGTTTTCTTAAGAGTTTTCTTGTTATTATTGGTGCTTTTCTCTTCTTATTAGTTCATTGAAATGCTTACAGACTAATTCGCTTAACAACGAAATTTTACTTTCTCTACACTTACTATGTACACAGTGTATAGAGAAGGTATTGTAATGCACACAAAAATTCGATACCGAGATTACACCGGAAATATATGTTTTGAGAACCCCTGATTCCAAAAAAAAAGCATTTTTAGAAAAATGTCCGTGTGTGTGTCTGTCTGTCTGCATGTGTGTATGTGTGTCTATGGGCAGCATATCTCAAAAACGAAAAGACCGTTAAAAACCAATCTTGGTATTTAAATTCCCACGCCAAACTACCCTTTACATGAACTTTTTTCGAAAATTTTGATTTTCTCAAAAATGGCTCTAACGATTTTGATTAAAATATCGTATTTTAAAGATATTTACCTGACAAATAAAATGTATATTCTGAATTTTCTGGGAATGACTCTGAAGTACTTTATTCCGGATGAATAAATTTTGCATAACTGCTAAACCGTAAGAGATAGACAAAACTTACCACACAAATAATTTAGGGCACGCTAAAACACACAATTTATGTCATATACATTTATTTCGTGGTGTTGATCGTTTTTGAGATATACATGTTTTTGGTTTCAGCTTTAAAAGACATACTTTTCTCATACATGAATTTGTCAACTCGTGTCCATACAAACAAAGGAACTTCAGTCACATAGTAGCAGCTTTTGACTGTCACTTTAACCTATGTTACTCCCTTATTTCGCTTCCAGTTCCAAGAAAGCAGGTAATAAGAATATTTCTGCTAATTTTTTCTTGATTAGTATGAAAAAATAGAAGCAAGGGCTTTTCAACAATAATTTGTTGTAGAGATGTAGAAAAAGTCACATGAATGGAACGCATCAGATTTTTATGCATGTGAAACAATTTGATGATGAAATTTCCCAGGGATCGCTAAACGCTAAACTAAGAAGCGTAAATGATATGCTGTAACGGAGGAAAACATTGAGGAAATTAGTGGATCATTTGAACCCTCCTCAAAGAAATATGGGTATTTCAAAAACCTCTCTTCATACAGCTACTAACATTTAAAATTTAAACCTTACAGAGTGATTATTACTCTCGAGTTACACGTCGTTACGACTTAATGCAGATGGACACCACTTTTCATCATCACTTACAAAAGTAGAACTCTCTGTAGTGCAAGTTATCACTTGTGATTAAGTAACTCGGGAGATTTAAAACGTCCCAGTGTAATAGATAGTGCGCGGAGCACCCACATACGCGACATGCGGCCCCGTAACATAGCGAACGCACTGTATATAAGAGCTCATCTCTTCTTCTCCTCCTGCTTACCCTCCTCATATAGAGGATTTATAACTGGCGCAACAGATCTGGACATGTGAAAATCTTAATGAGAGTTAGGAAGCGAGTTGTACTTTCAGATAAGCAGTTCACCAGTCGATGAAGAGTGCCAATTGACCATAATAGTTGCCTATACTATGAATCCTGACTTAAGTACTTGCAACATTGTAAGCCGCCATTGGGGTTGTCAACTCAAAATAATTTGACATCTTGTGGTTTACCGGGAAACATGCGAGTCGGTTGTTAAATTGAATTCGATGTTGCCATAGTAGCTCAGTGGCAGAGCAACCGGCTAGAGATCGAGATTTCCGTGGTTCAAATCCCTGCTATGGCATTGAATTTTTCAGTCTCACTCTACCTATACATAGATTATTGTATTAAATGTCATTAAATATTCAAACACGCAAAATAATTCATACCCTTCTCAGATAAAACTGTTACTCAAATTACGAAACTTTATTCAAAAGGTTCTCTTACATACTGTAGGTAGGTGGCAGAGAAAGTAAAAGGTTTACAGAACATATTATTATAAAAAGAGTAACATTACTCGTTAAGGGCAGAAGTTTGTAAACGCTTCTGTTTATGTTGATACAGCTGCCGCAGAAATCTCTCCATCTCGCCGCACGCAGGGTCAAAAGCTCCCCTACGGAAGGACGTTACCCTGGGGAACTTCCACCTGCTCAGGTAAAAGTGTAAATACATTGCCAACGTAGACCGTATTCTTGCACTGGCAATCGATACCACTCCCCTAGCACCAGAAACACGTCAATGAACCCTACAGTAGCGGAAGTTCCCTCCCTGCCAAGAAAACACAACTCTGGTCCTCAATGCATTTCATATTGACGTTTTTAAGCGCTGGCCACTTTAACCAGCCGTTTAATTTAAACGTGCCTATAAGACATTAGGGGCCTGCACTTCGATTTTCTCTACACGTACTATGTGCATAGTGCATAGAGAAGGTATTGTAATGCACCCAAAAATTCGATACCGAGATTTCGCCGGAAATACATATTTTGAGACCCCCTGAATCCCCCAAAAAAAAAGCATTTTTAGAAAAATGTCCGCGTGAGTGTCTGTCTGTGTATGTGTGTCTGTGGGGAGCATAACTCAAAAACGAAAAGTCCATTAAAAACCAAACTTGGTGTTTAGGTTTGGTATATTCCAAGGATGCGACACGAAGATTTTCAAGAAAATCCCCCCACCCCCAACTACTCTTTACATAGAACATTTTTCGAAAATTTTGATTTTCTAAAAAATGGCTCTAACGATGTTGATTAAAATATCGTATATTAAAGATATTTACCTGATAAATAATATGTATATCTTGAATTTCTGGGAATAGCCTTTGAAGACTACTTTATTCTGGATGAATTTTACGGAATTTTGCATAACTTCTGAACCGTAAGAGATAGACAAAAACTACTGATCAAAAACGTAGAACACATTAAAACACACAATTTATGTTATATACATTTTTTTTCAGGGAGTTGATCGTTTTTTAGATATTTCTTGTTATTGGTTTCAGCTTTGAAAAACTTACTTTTCTCATACAGAAATTTGTCAACTCCTGTTCATACAAGCAAAGGAACTTCAGTCACATAGCAACCAGCTTTGGACTTTCACTTTAACTTATGGTACTCCCTTATTTCGCTTTTACTTATAAGCAAGCAAGTAATAAGAATATTTCTGGTAATTTTTTCTCGTTTAGCATGAATTATATAGAAACATTAGCTTTTTAACAATAATTTGTTGCAGAGTTGTAGAGAAAGTCTTGTGAATGGATCACATCAAATTTTATTTTAATTGTTTCATTTGTATAGCCCCCTTTAACATCAATGGTCATATCGGGGGCTTTCACTTGTGAAACTATAGGTTCAGAACATTAGGTTAATAAACTTTAAATCACTAAACACACGCACAATCACTCCCACATTCATACTTCCAGACTCTATGGAGGTAGGGAATAATTCTGGTTAAAGAAAAATTCCTCGAGAATCGAAACCGGGACCTCCGGATGAAAAGTTAGCTCGCTGACCTCTCAACCACGGAGGAAGCCTGGGCATGTACTTTGTATTGTATTCTAGTGAATCAATAACAAATAAATAAACAGCCCTAATTATGATTCTCCTTTATAGTTAACACAGAAATATAAACATTTAATAACATTTTTAAATATCGCTCATGACTGTCTTTATCCATTATAGCTTGTAGCAATCTCTAATAGAGGCTGCACCATGGCAAAGCGGTTAAAGCTAGACGACCTGGTTCAATACCAGATGACAGCAGAATTAATGGTGGAACGAACCGGAATCTGTGTGGGTTTTCTCCGGGTACTCCGGCTTTCCCCGGCACTCAATTCACCAAGTGCTCTATCATCACTTTTGCTGTCATGCATTTCTTCTTTTTATATCATCTAGGGATTAAATAAATTAAACACAAAATATATCTTAGCATCGTAATAAACAAAATGAATTAAATATTAGGTTTTTTACTTTCTCTAGCCCCGTATGTATAATGTATATAGGGATAGAGAAGTATTGTATTCCACCCAAAAACTCGATGTCGAGATTTCCCGGAAATACATGTTTTAGGACCCCCTGAGTTCAAAAAAAGCATTTTCAGAAACAGGTCCGTGTGTGTGTTTGTGTATGTGTGTGGGTGTGTGGGTAGTGTAGCCCAAAAACGAAAAGACCGTTGAATACCAAGCGTGGTATTTAAGTTTTATATCTTCCAAGGATGCGACACTAAGATTTTCAAGAAAATTCCCCCCTCCCCAACTACCCTTTACTTGGAACTTTTTTCGAAAGTTTTGATTTTCTTAAAAATGGCTATAGTTATTTTGATTAAAATATCGTATATTAAAGATATTTACCTGACAAATAAAATGTATATCTTGAATTTTCTGGGAATAGCCTCTGAAGACTACTTTATTCGGGATCAATTTTACGAAATTTTGCGTAACTGCTAAACCGTAAGAGATGGACAAATACTTACCACACGAAAAATGTAGAGCACATTAAAGCACACAATTTATGTAACATACCATACAAACAAAGGAACTTCAGTTACATAGCAACCAGCTTTTGACTATCACGTTAACCTATGGTACTCCCTTATTTCACTTCTACTTACAAGGAAGCAAGTAATAAGACTATTTCTGTTAATTTGTTCTCGATTAGCATGAAGTAAATAGAAGTATAAGCTTTTTAACAATAATTTGTTTCAGAGATGTAGAGAAAGTCATGTGAATGGAACACACCAGGTTTGTTTTATTTTCATATGTAAAATTCTAAGGTATCAACATTAACTGTTCAAGTTCCTGTTAAGTAACTTTTGCACACCGGAAATATGTTTACAGAAGAACAGGTTAATATTACAATCGTTTAAATAAGAGGCGCTATAAGACGGAACGATAAAGTACTCCAGTAATACGAACGCTTTCAGACTTGCTAAGAATCGAACTCAGCTCATAATGAAAGGAAAAGGAGACAAAACGCCCCCAGCAACATCCCGTATCTATCACTATAATAACAACTGTAATTACATCTTGTTTCTCTCGTCTGCAACCCTCCTATTTATACATTTGTCCTCTTCGTTCGTCGTCATAATGCGTGAAAGGTTTCCAGCGGGGAAAATGAACACGAACCGTAATAGAGTTTCCCTCGTCAAGTAAACCATGCAGCTGTAACAAAGGTGGCTCGAATGAGGAACTGTGATACAACTGGCTCATCGATTGGTCCTGTTTTCCCAGAATTGGAGTTTTCATGCAAGCATAAAGAAGCTATCGGCATGTGTCGGGGTATTTTTTCTTGTCAGCTATCACAGCATTTCCTGCGAATGTCATTGATTAGATATGAAAAGTAAATGGAAATAAATAAACATGTGTGCTGCAAGATGTTACAATAATGATCTTGCATCTTGACCAGCAACAAATCTTTTAAAGTTATGCAGCTGTGAAATTTAACCAAAAATTGAGAAAAATTAAAAGATTATAGAGAAGGTATTGTAATACACCCAAAAATTCGATACCAAGATTTCACCGGAAATGTTTTGAGACCCCCTGAATCCAAAAATGCATTTTAGAGAAACGTCCGTGTGTGTCTGTCTGTGTGTATGTGTGTGTGTGTGTGTCTGTGGGCAGCATAGCTCAAAAACGAAAAGTCCGTTAACAACCAAACTTGGTATTTAGGCTCGGTATCTTCCAAGGATGCGTCAGAAAGATTTTCAAGAAAATCCCTCCACCCTCAACTATCTTTTACATGGAACTTTTTTCCAAAATGTTTATTTTCTTAAAATGTCTCTTAACGGTTTTGATTAAAATATTATATATTAAAGATATTTACCTGACAAATAACATGTATATGTTGAATAATATGTATATGTATATGGGAATAGCATCTGAAGACTACTTTATTCTGGAAGAATTTCACGATTTTTGCATAACTGCAAAACCGTAAGAGATGAATAAAAACTTACCACACAAAAAATGTAGAGTAAATTAAAATACACAATTTATGTTATATACATTTTTTTCGTGGAGTTGATCGTTTTTTAGTTATTCCTTGTTTTTGGTTTGAGCTTCGAAAAACATATTTTTCTCATTCAGGACTTTATCAACTCCTGTCCATACAACAAAGGAACTTCAGTCAATAGCAACCAGCTTTTGACTATCACTTTAACCTATGGTACTCCCTTATTTCGCTTCTACCTACAAGTAAGCAAGTAATAAGACTATTTATGCTAACTGTTTCTGAATTAGCATGAAGTAAATAGGAGCCTAAGCATTTTAGCAATTATTTGTTACAGAGATGTAGAGAAATTCATGTGAATGGAACACTAAAAATTGTTTTATTGAACACTCACCTACATTCCCAATGATAACATTACACGCATTCATACAAGAGTAAATGCTATCAATACACTAATTTTTGCACTTTTTGTCCCTGTATAATAGTGATAACTATTACAATAAATAATAATAGTAATAATAATATATAATAATATACACTTAAATTTTGTTTAATAAATAAACTCATTGTAATAAAATGTCCTTAAAATAATTTTGTGTTACTACATTTGAATGTTTAGATTGTTTTAAAATTACTCTGTGCTCAGAATTAGTACGTATTATACAATTTATGTATACATTTATTTGGTTTAGATAGCCATAGATTTAATATATTTACAAAAACTTCGCAAATGCCGGAATATTAGTTGCTGAATATCGACAGGCCAGGTATCTCCATTCTGAATAATTTCTTTGATTAAATATTGCTCTCTAACGTTCTTTGTTTATGCAGTCGTATATTAGATGGTGAACTGTATGTTGGGCTGTGTTGCATGGGCACGTATTGTCGTCATCTATTATGTGAAATCTATGTAAATAGGATTTCGTTTTCGAGTGGCCTGACAAAATGGCTGTAACTTCTGGAATTGTTGGGAGATTAATTTTCACTCTTTCTTTAATTATTGGAAAAAAGAATTAGTTACTGCTCCTTTTGTGGTACTATTCCATCTAGTCTGACATTCTACGATACCTGCCCTTTTAATTTCCGATTTGATGGTGGAAAACGGAATTGTATTGTATATTATTACTTCTCCGGTGTAGGCTTCTTTAGCTAATCTGTCTGCCAATTCATTACCTACGATGCCAATATGGGCCTTCACCCAACTGAAGTATATCGTCCATTAATGTCGCGTAGCACCATACTACCATTATGAATATTATTTCCTAATGTATTAAATTTCTTGTTTTCTTTTAATAGAGATTCTACTGTCGGTGTATGCGGCTGCAATCCTTTCTGCTTTCGGTAGTTCTTCCATTGTTTGAAGTTCTCTAGGATTTTCCAGGTTGCTACCTGTTAAGCGTGGTTGTTAGTATATTTTGAATATAATCTGTGTTTTAATTGACGAATGAGAGTTCCGCTGCTGCCCCTACTTTTTCTTCTGATTTGCTCCCGTCTGTAAACATTTCTATTGGGTATGTTACATTTTCCTGAATTTTTTGGATAGTCATATTTTCTGCAGGGTGATTCCTTTTTTTTTTTTTTTTTTTTTTTTTTTTTGTTTTTGATCTATACAACTCTACCGTAATATCAATAGGTTGAATGCCTGCTATAATGCATCAAATGATACTGTTCTATTCGCCTTAGTCATTTTAACATTTAATATTCGTGTACGCATTGAAATGTTTTAAAATTTTTGGAACGTCTTAATGCTTCATGCATTAAAATATAGACATCGTTTTTCTCACTTCATGCAGTTTCACTACCAATTAACTGAAGTTACACATGGAAATGCGCATTCTTTAATAGGTACCCCCAACTTTAAACCCTATTTTCTCGTAAACTTTTTCCACACTTTTCTGTACTCAAAACGGTCCACGGTGCAAATTGGTACTAATTAGTTTTAAAATGTTTATACTAAATCTAAAAAGTATAGTAGAGAAAATGATCTTATATTTTTTTCGAAACATTGCTCCATTTTTGATAAATACATTATTAAATTTTGAGAAAACAATTTTAAAGAGTGTGAAAAGTGAAGATTTGTGTACATTAATTAGGGCTAATAAGAAAAATATAATTACAAATCTGTTACCAAACTCATTTACTGTAAAACTGGAGTGTCATATTTGAATATTTTTAAAAAGGCATCATGTGCCTCATTTTGTTAGAAAAATACAAATTATTGTTTAAACAACTATGCAAGCTATAATTTTAAAACATGACTAAACTATCACCACTGTTGTGTATAGTATCTGGTGGATTGTACGACATGCAGTAGTACAGTCGTAGGATAGAAACCCTTACAATGTACTGAGGCCACACAGCTCAGAACATACAGAGCTAAAATAAAGAAATAAAACAAACAGCAAACCACTTTTCAAATTCCAGTTGCTAAATTATATCTAATATAACAATATGTACTTATGTTCAAAACCCCCTTAAATGACAAGACTTGTCATTTTTACTTTGTCTACCACTCATTTATAGCAAGGATTGTATTACATCCAAAAAAGATGTATAGTGCTTATATAAGCAATACATATTTTCAGCCCTAAAATTAAAAAAAGTATGTGTTCCATTCACATGACTTTCTCTACATCTCTGCAATAAATTATTGTTAAAAAGCTTATGTTTCTATTTTCTTCTTGCTAATCGAGAAAAAATTAGCAGAAATATTCTTATTACTTGCTTCCTTGTAACTAGAAGCAAAATAAGCGAGTGCCATAGTTTAAAGTGATATTCAAAAGCTGGTTGCTATGTGACTGAAGTTCCTTTGTTTCTATGGACACTAGTTGACAAATTCCTGTATGAGAAAGGTATGTTTTTTAAAGCTGAAACCAAAAACAAGGAATATCTAAAAAAAATCAACTCCACGAAAAAAATGTATATAACATAAATTGTGTGTTTTAAAGTGCTCTACATTTGTTGTGTGGTAAGTTTTTGTTCATGTCTTACGGTTCAGCAGCTATGCAAAATTCCTTAAATTGACCGAGAAGAAAGTAGTCTTCAGAGGCTATTGTCAGAAAATTCAAAATATACATTGTATTTGGAGGTAAAGATCTTTAATACACGATCTTTTAATCAAAATCGTTAGAGCCATCTTTTAGTAAATCAAAATTTTCGAAAAAAGTTCCATGTAAAGGGTAGTTTGGGGTGGGGGGATTTTTCCCTAAATCTTCATGTCGCATCCCTGGAAGATTTTACCGACTTTTAGTTTTTGAGTCATCGTGCTCACAGACACACGGACCTTTTTCTGAAAATACTTTTTTTGGATACAGGGGACCCTAAAACATATACTTCCGGTGAAATCTCGGTATCGAATTTTTTGGTGGAGTGCAATACCTTCTCTATACACTATGTACATAGTGCGTATAGAGAAAGTAAAAAAATGAAAGTTGCGTAGTGTGTGTTTGTTCTGAGAAACGCCATAAATGAAATACGAATATTCAGATAAAACTATTCAAGTTGACTTCTGAAAAACAGGGATTTCCAAGAAATGCCCCATCTCTTCCTATTAGTATATGGAAACATTTGTAATTCTTTATTTTATATAAGGAAGTCTCCTACGATTGCTTAAGCTGGTGCGTCAGTAAAATTTATCAAAAATGTGAAAAATTAAAACATTATTTCTACAACTTATGATATGAATCCTAACTTAAAGAAATCATTTTTCCCACTTGGACACTTTACCTATTGATTAACTGACATAATAGATGGGTATAAGCATGCTAATTAACAGGTATTCCCAACTTTAAACCATATTTTTCTGCAAATCATTTTTCCATATTCAAAATATTCCACGTGATGCATCTTTTACCAACCTGTTTCAAAATGTATATATTGCCTCTCAAAAACGCATTAAAGAAAGCGTTTATATACTTTTTTCCTATTTTGAGAAATAAATTATTAGCTTTGGAGAGTACGAAAAATAATAAATTGTTTACAATAATTAAGACTAATATAAAAACAACTTTGTGAACTCATTTTCTGTAAAACTGGATTTTTATATGCGATTAGTATAAAAAAAAAAAAAAAAAAACTAATGTGTTGCTTGGCATGATATTCTCTACATCTCTGTAACAAATTATTGTTAAAAATCTTGTTCTTCTATCTACTTTATGCTAATTTAGATAACCATTAGCAGAAATGATCTTATTACTTACTTCATTGTAACTATAAGAGAAATAAGAGAATAAACTAGGCTAAAGCGATAATCAACGTTTTTAAAAGTCGGTTATGTGGTTGAATTCCGTTTCTTTGCAAGACCAGTAACTGACAAAGTCCCGTATGAGAAAAGTTTAGCTAACCAATAACCAAGAATATCTCGAAAATGGTCAGCCCCACGAAAAAAATTACCTATATATGACGTGAATTTTGTGTTTTAACGGGATGTACAGTTTTGTGTACTAAGTTTTTGTCTATCTCTTATAGTTTACCACATATGCAAAAGTCATCCAGAATGGAGAGGTTCCCAGAGTATATTCCCATAAAATTAAAGATATACATTTTATTTGTCATGTAAGTATTTTAAATATATGGTATTTCTGAGAAAATAAACTTTTCGACATGTTTTCATCTAAAGGGTAGTTAGGGGTTATGGAATTGTCCTCAAAATCTTCGTGTCGCATCCTTGGAATATACTAAACTTATATACCAAGTTTGGTATTCTACCGACTTTTCGTTTTTGAGTTATTGTGTTCAAAGTCACGCGGATTCACGAACTCGCCACATTAACACACTTACGCGGATCTTTTCTGAAAACGCTTCTAACTAAAAAAGCTAAAATTACTCTAATGTATAAAAATAAATTCATAAAATTATTCATATATATATAACAATGAAAAAGCTAAATAATTTAAATTATTATATACATATATAATACATTTTGGATATAGGTGACCCTAAAACGGTATTCCGTTGAAATATGGCTATCAAATTTTCCTGCTCATGTACTAACTAGAGAATTACAAGGCCCATTTTCATTAGAGGAATGAATTTAAGCAATATTGTTATGTATGACAACTGCATAAATTTCAACAAAGTATGTTGCATACCTTGGATTATCCAAATTTCGAGAAGCATCATCTTAACACGTGTATAATATTGATTAAATATTGCATTCCTAAAGGTTTTCTATACTCGAACATAGAAGTTAGAGAAGTTGATGCATTCCACCCAAATATGCCATATATAGATTTCACCAGAAATACATATTTTGGGGTCGACTAATGAAAAATATTTCCTTGTGTGTGAGAGTATGTGTTTGACAATGTGTCTCTGTAAGTGTGTGTGTATGTGACTTGCATAATTCAGAAGCATAAAGTCGTTTAATACCAGGCTTGATATATAACTTCAGTAACTTTTAATGATTTTCAAGAGAAAAAAAAAAAAACTCCGGTTCAACTATACTACAACCATTTTTCGAATCTTGATTTTCTGTAAAATGACTAAGATTTATATATACTTAAAGATAATGGCAAATAAAATGTACATTTTGAATTTTCTGGAATTCTCAATTGTCAAAATTCCTTTGAAAGGAATTTTGTGTAATCTTACATAACCATACACAAAAAATGCAGTTCTAGTTAATTATTTTTGTGCTATTAGCGATTTCCGAACAATTAATTATTAATAGTTCGAATTCTTAAATATTTTTTTATTCTTTTAAATGTCATGGAAGGAGCACGTCATTATAAGTTCTAATTCTTAAACATTGACTATCGCCATTCCCTCTGTATCTACAACGGAATGTGTAATACAGTTATTTCTTTCCGAAAATCTTAATTAAAATGAAGTAGATACATATATAAAATTTCGTAATAATAATAATAATAATAATAATAATAATAATAATAATAATGTATATACCCAATAATAAGTATGCCCATCAATACATAAGATTTTTATAACTTGTAAACGCATAAAGCAAAATTTATTCCACTGAAGACGCAAGTCTAGTAAATCTCGTTAAAACAATTTTATTTATGTCAAACAATTTATGTGATTAGTCATTTCATAATTATTCTGTATTATTGATTTGAATTAACAAATAATTTAATTCCTTTCTCTACACGTATTATGTAAGTACGAGAAGGTATTATTTTGCACCCAACACATCATCAGAATACACGTTTTGAGACTCCCTGAATGCAATAAAAACTATGTTCAGAAAACTGTCAGTGTATGTGTATATGTGTGTGTCCGATAAGTACCAAACTTAACATTTAAGTTTACTATTTCCCAAGGTTTGCGAGATGAAGATTCTCAAGAAAATCCCTTCCTCAGCTACCCTTTACAAGAACATTTTTCGAAAATGTTGATCCTTTCAAAAATGGAAATAACGATTTTGATTAAAATATCGCATTTAAAGATATTTACATGTCAAATAAAATGTATGCATTTTTCACAGCTTGTAAACTGTAAGAGATAGACTGTGGACAAAAACATTTTTTTTTTTTTTTTTTTTTTTTGGTAGAGTTGACCGTTTCTCAGATATTCCTTGTTATTGGTTCCAGCTTTAAGATACTTATATCTTTCTCATACGGGATGACCACATTCAAATGAATTTCAATCACATAGGAATCGGCTTTTAAAATATTTGATTTTAGCCTAATGTACTCCCTTATTTCCCTTTTACTTACAAGGGACTATTTCTGCATTTTATCTCAGTTAGAATGAATTAAATATAAGAATAAATTTTTATACAGTAACTTGTAACAGATGTAGAAAAAGTTATGTGAATGGAGCACATCAGATTTGTTTTCATTAGTATGTCACTATTCATCTTTTTCTCGTCGCTATACACAGAGAACGCAATCTCAAAGCAGCAAATAGCGACCCACTTTTAAAAAACTGACTAACCTTACTCTATTCCCATTGTACCTATTACGAAATGTATAGTGAAATCATTTCTGCCAATTGTTTACAAGATTAACGTGAATCAAATGGAAGAGTAAACCTTTTAAGAATAATTTGCAGAACAGTGGTAGGAGAAACTCATTTTATTAATATATGTATTTTTGTTGAAAAAAAAAATAATCGGAAAAACAGACCAATTCGAAATATGAATTCTAAAATCAACTATCTCACGGTTTACCAATTATGCAAAAGCCATCCAGAATGAAGAGACCTTTAGTCTATTTCCAAAAAATTCACAAACGTTTTATTTGCCACGTAAATATATTTAATATGCCGTATTTTAATCAGAATTGTTAGAACTATTTTTGAGATAGCAAAAGTTTCCGAAAATACGATTTTTCATAGAAAGGGTAGTAGAATTTTTCTGAAAATCATCGTGTCGTATAGTTGGAAAATACTAAACTTAAATACCAAGTTTGGTATTTTACCGATTTTGTTTTGTTTAAGTTATGCTGTCAACGCACACACACACACACACACACATACACACACCCTTTTGTAATCTTTTTTATTTAGGGGTCACCATAACGTGTATTTCCGCTAAACACATGGTATCGAAGTTTTGAATGGAATTCAATACCTTCTACACCTACTATGTACTTACATAGGTAGAGAAAGCAAAAACTGAAAATCACAAAACGTTTTCCACGTTAAGCTTGTTGGGGTGCAAAAAACTACCTTCTTGGCATCCTTAAACTTTGCGTTTGTGAATTATGTTGCTTTTTTCCTTCCTGTCTCACGATTATACTTAATTATTTCTGTAAATTTTCAAAACGCCTTTAAATATGTTCCAGTGGCATCTCGATATCGACAGTACTCTTAACTAGATGCACGTGGACAGAGAAAAAAATCAGATGTGTTCCATTCACATGACTTTCTCTACATCTCTGCAACAAATTATTGCTAAAAAGCTTATGCTTCTATTTACTTCATGCAAGCCGAGAAGGGGGGGGGGAAACTAACAGAAATAACCTTATTACTTGCTTCCTTTAAAGTAGATGCGAAATAAGGGAGTACCATAGGTTATTGTGATAGTCAAAAGCTGGTTGCTATGTGACTGAAGTTCCTTTGTTTGTATGGACCGGAGTTGACAAATTCCTGTATGAGAAAAGCATGTTTTTCATTACTGAAACCAAAAACAAGGGATATCTCAAAAACAATCAATTCCACGAAAATAATTATATAACATAATTTGTGTGTTTTAAATTGCTCTACATTTATTGTGTGGTAAGTTTTTGTCCATTTCATACGGTTTAGCAGTTATGCAAAATTCCGTAAAGTTGACCAAGAATAAAGTAGTCTTCAGAGGCTATTCCCAGAGTTTTCAAAATATACATTTTATTTGTCAGGTAAATATATTTAATATACGATATTTTAATCAAAATCGTTAGACCCATTTTTGAGAAAATAAACATTTTCGAAAAAAAATTCATGTAAAGGGTAGTTTGGGGTGGGTTGATTTTTCTCAAAATCTTCGTGTCGCATCCCTGGAAGATAAACTTAAATATGAAGTTTTGCATTTTACCGACTTTTCGTTTTTGAGTTATCATGTTCACAGGCACATGGACCATTTTTTAAAAATAGTTTTTTTGATACAGGGGACCCTAAAACATACATTTCCGGTGAAATCCCATTATAGAATTTTGGGTGGGATGCAATACCTTCTCTATACACTATGTACATAGAACGTGTAGAGAAGGTAATAAAAATCACATAATATGTAGACAAGATGCAAATTTAATCTCATCATTAGTCGACAATGTCTTGTTTTCATCTGGAAGGTGTCAAGGTCCTGGCACCGGCGTGAATACAACGACCTCCCGGAATAAGCTCACTCACTCACGAGGGCCAGGTCCTTGTAAGGCAAGGCAGAGACCGTAAGCGTGACCATAATGAAATATTCAAACTACGTCCCGAGTCCCATGCGCTGTAAACTAAAGTTTATGCCCATCGTAATTTCTTCCAGGGCTTCCCTCTCCAGGTACTTCCGTGGAAGGCAGGGGACTATTTTCCAGCAGCGGAACGGATTTTCTATCCTTCCGTTTGCTCCCAGAAGGTATCTTCTGTTACCTTGTAACAGTCAATAGCTAACATCTGAGACACTTTCTTGCGGTAACTTATTCCTTCACAATATTCAGTTTTTTATTTTCTCTATACACTATGTATATAGTGTATTAGGAAGGTGTTGTAATGCACCCAAAAATTCGAAACCGAGATTTCACCGGAATTACATGTTTTGAGACTCCCTGTCGCCCTCCGTGGTGTAATGGTTACCATGCTGACTTCATATACCCAAGGTCGCGGGTTCAAACCCGGCGGAGAACGATGGATTTTTTCGGGTATAAAAATCCTTAGCATGGCTTCCTTCGGAAGGAAAGTAAAGCCGTTGGCCCCGTGTCGTAGATTTACAACACGTAAAAGAACCTCAAGCCTGATAGAGAGGTCTCTGAGCAAAATTAAGCGGTCTTTCACACCCAATTTAGAATGGGACGCTGAGAACCACAGTAGTTAAAGAGCGTCCATATAACTCGCCATTTCCATTTTTTTTTTTTTTTTGAGACTCCCTGAATCGAAAAAAAACATTTTTAGAAAAATATCCGTGTGTGTGTCTGTCTGTGTATGTGTGTGCGAGTGTGTGTGTATGTGTGTGTGTCTTTGGGCAGCGTAGCCCAAAAACGAAAAGCCAATTGGAAACCAAACTAGGTATTTAGGTTTGGTATCCTCCAAGGTTGCGACACGAAGATTTTCAAGAATGTCCCCCCACCCTGATTACCCTTTTCATGGAAAAAATTTCGAACATTTTGTATTTCTTAAAAATGGCTCTAACGATTTTGATTAAAATACCACATACTAATGCCATCTCTATCGCAAATAAAATGCATACCTTGAATTTTCTGGGAATAGCTTCTAAAGACCTGTTTAATTTGGATGAATTTTGCTTAATTTGGTATAACTAGTAAACCGCAAGAGATAGACAAAAACGTGTCATACAAAAATTGTAGATCTCGTCAAAATGCACAATTTATGTCCTTTGCGTTTTTGTTGTGGAGGGAACCATTTCGGATATATTGCTTGTTATTGGTTTCAATTGTGAAGCGCTTATACTTTTCTCAGACGGAAGTGTCAGTTTTTCTTTTGTTCTACTCTTGGCCAAGCAAAGAAGCGGTATGCAATGATAATCGCATAACGACAGCTTTTAAAACAATTGACTATCACTTTAGCCTAGTGCATTCCTTTCGTTCTATTCTACTTAAAATAACTAAGTATTAAATTCTGCTAATGTTTATCTCGATTAGCATGGTGTTGAATGAGTTGTTTGTAGAGTAGCTAGATAAAGCCATGTGAGTGCAACTCATTTTTTTTTTAATTGTATAGCCCCCTTTAACTTCATATCGGAGGCTTTGACTTGTGAAGCTGCCGGTTCAGAGCATTAGGTTAATAAACTTTATATTATTAAACACAAGCACATTCATACTTCCGGACTCTATGGGGGATAGAAAATAATTCAGGTTAAAGAAAAATTCCCCTCCCCAGCCTGGAATCGAACCTGATACCTCCGGGTGAGATGTCAGCTCGCTTACCACTCGACCACGGAGACAGTCCTATTCAGCATTATTCTCTTGTTTCACGACGAAATTCTCTAAAACCAAACAACTTACACGATTTGTAGAGTTAAACTAAGTTATCTCTCAGTAACCAGAAAGCTCAATGTAAGGAATAACTCATTTAAAAATCTGATGTGTTCCATTCACATGACTTTCTCTAGATCTCTGCAACAAATTATTATTAAAATGCATAGGCTTCTATTTACTTCATGCTAATCGAGAAAAAATAGCAGAACTAGTCTTATTACTTGCTTCTTTGTAAATAGAAGCGAAATAAGGAAGTACCATGGGTTAAAGCGACAGTCAAAACCTATGTGACTGAAGTTCTTTTGTTTATATGTCAGGAGTTGACAAATTCCCGTATGAGAAAATTATGTTTATTAAAGGAGTAACTGAAAAACAATCAATTGCACGAAAAAAATGTATATAACATAAATTGTGTGTTTTATTGTGCTTTACATTTTTTGTCCATCTCTTACGGTTTAGCAGTTATGCAAAATTCCGTAAAATTCATCCAAAATAGTCTTCAGAGGCTATTCCCAGAAAATTCAAGATATACATTTTATTTGACACGTAAATATCTTTAATATACGAAATTTTAATCATAATCGTTAGAGCCATTTTGAGAAAAAAATTACATGTAGTTCGGGGGTATTTTTCTCAAAATCTTCGTGTCGCATCCCTGAAAAATACTAAACTTAAATACCAAGTTTGGTATTTTACCGACCTTTCGATTTTGAGCTATCGTGTTCACAGACACACGGACCTTTTTCTGCAAATACTAATTTTGGATACCCTAAAACATATTTCCGGTGAATTCTCGATATCGAATTTTTGGGTGGAGAGCAATATAACTTCTCTATACAGTAGGTACATAGTACGTGTAGAGAAAGTAAAAACTCTTGAAGCTCGCGTCAGACCTCTTTAAAGTTTACTCTGCATCCTCCGATTTTAATTAAATAGCATTTTCACGTCTTGTTAGGAAAATCTGACTTTTTATTCATATCTGTAACAAATGATTGTAAAAAACTTAGTACTTTCTCTATATGTACATAATACATAATGTATAGACAAGGTATTGCACTCAACCCAAAAATTCGCTACCGAGATTTCACCGGAAATATATGTTCTGAGACCCCCGGAATCCAACAAAAGCATTTTTAGAAACATGTCCGTGTGTGTCTGACTGTCTGTCTGTGTGCATGTGTGTGTCTGTGGGCAGCATAGCTCAAAAACGAAAAGACCGTTAAAAACCAAACTTGGTATTTAAGTTTGGTAGCTTCCAAGAAGATTTTCAAGAAAATCTCCCCACCCAAACTACCCTTTACATGGAACTTTTTTCGAAAATTTTTATTTTCTAAAAAATGGCTCTAACGATTTTTATTAAAGTCCCGTATATTACAGATATTTACATACCTAATAAAATGTATATCTAGCATTTACTGGGAATAGTCTCTGGAGACCTCTTTATGCTGGATGAATTTTGCCGAATTTTGCTTAACTCCTAAACGGTAAGAGATAGACAAAAACTTACAACACAGAAAATGTAGAGCACGTTAAAGCACACAATCTATGTTATAATTTTTTTTTTTTTTCGTGGAGTTGATCGTTTTTGAGTTATTCGTTGTTTTTGATTTCACCTTTCAAAAACTTACATTTTCTCACACGGAATTTGTCAACTCCTGTCCATACAAACAAAGGAACGTCAATCACATAGCAACCATATTTTGACTGTCACTTTAACCTATGGTATCCCTTGCTTCTACTTAAAAGGAAGCAAGCAATAAGGCTATTTCTGCCATTTTGTTTCTCGATTAGCACGTAGTAAATAGAAGCATTAGCTTTTTAACAATAATTTGTTGCAGAGGTATAGAGAAAGTCATGTGAATGGAACACATCAGATTTTTTTTTATCCACATCATGCTAATCGAGATAAACATTAGCAGAAATTATCTTCTTACTTGCTTCCTTGTAAGTAGAAGGAAAATGAGGGACTACACTAGAATAAAGCGATAGTGAAATCTCCTAGAGGCTGCTTGCTATCTGGTTAAAATCCGTTTCTTTGCATGGCCAGAAATTTAAAAATGCTCGTATGCGAAAAGTTTTAAATATTTTAAAACTGAAACCAATAACTTGAAATGTATAAAAATGGTCAACTCCACCAAAAAGTGTATATGACATAAGTTGTGTAATTTAACGAGATCTACATTTTTTGTATAGTAAGTTTTTGTTTGACTCTTACGGTTTATGCAAAAATCATTAAGAATGAAGAGATCTTCAGAGTCTATTCTCAGAAAATCAAGATATATATTTTATTTGTCTTGTAAATATCTTTAATGTCTCGTATATAAATTGCTAAAGTGATATTGATAAAATCAAATTTGTTTCCATATAAATGGTAGTTTGGAGGGATTTTCTGAAAATCGTATCTCATCCTTGGAGGGTACTGAATATAAATACTAATTTTGATATTTTAATGAGTTTTCTTTTTACTTTCTCTACACGTACTATGTACATAGTGTATAGAGCAGGTATTGCAATACACCCAAAAATTCGATACCGAAATTTCACCGGAAATACATGTTTTGGGTCCCCCTGAATCCAAAAAAAAAAAAAACATTTTCTGAAAAAGGCTCAAAAACAAAGGACCGTTAAATACCAAACTTGGTATTTAAGTTTGTCATCTTCCAGGGATGCGACATGAAGATTTTCCAGAAAATCCCCCACCCCCAACTACCCTTTACATGAAACTTTTTTCGAAAATTTTGACTTTCTTAAAAATGGCTGTAACGATTTTTATTAAAATGCCATATATTAAACATATTTACCTGACAATTAAAATGTATATCATGAATTTTCTGGGAATAGCCTCTGAAGACTACTTTATTCTGAATGAATTTTACAGAATTTTGCATAACTGCTAAACCGTAAGAGATGAACAAAAACTTACCACACAACAAATGTAGAGCACTTCAAAAGACACAATTTATGTTAAATATATTTTTTTCGTGAAGTTGATCGTTTTTTTAGATAGTCCTTGTTTTTGGTTTCAGCTTGGAAAAACATACTTTTTTCATACAGGAATTTGTCAACTCGTGTCCATACAAACAAAGGAACTTCAGTCACATAGCAACCAGCTTTTGACTGTCACTTTAACCTATGCTACTCCCTTATTTCGCTTCTACTTAGAAGGAAGCAAGTAATAAGACTATTTCTGCTATTTTTTTCTCGATTAGCATGAAGTAAATAGAAACATAAGCGTTTTAACAATAATTTGTTGCAGAGATGCAGAGGAAGTCATGTGAATGGAACGCATCAGATTTTTTGAGTTGTCGTGTTCATAGACGCACGTGGACCTTTTGCTAAAAACGCTTTTTGGGATACAGGAGACCGTAAAACATATATTTCCGGTGAGATCTTGGTATCGAATTTTTGGGTGGAGTTCAATACCTTATCTATAGTTTTAATATAATTCTTTACAATAAAGTGATAACTCCTTGTTCTTTCTAGCAAACTAAGGAGAATATTATTAACACTACACACTGTAATTACTATAGTAGTATTGTAGTTTTCACACTATTTACTGGCATGTTTGTGAACTATGTTTGCCCTGGATTTGGCAGACTCCAAAAATAATTGGAAGTACAAGGCGTTTCATACAGATTGCATATAAACGATTTCCTGGAAACGTTTACCATGTACAATCATCAACATTTTTCATAGCATATTACCGAGTAAAACAAAACATTCGCAAACCTTTTGCTTTTGGCAAAAGTTCTACAATCTGTAGCATAATATATAACCAGAGCTAGAAAGTTCGTACCGTTCGCCTTTCGGTATAAAGGTTGCAACATCAAAACAAGCCATTGATAAGAATGCAGGGGAGAGGTAAAATAAAACCTGTTGCCAAGAATCCAGTACTTTTCCCAGAGAACAAAAATGACTTATGAGGCATTCATAAAGCACACCTATTTAGATAATAAATTATGTACAACATACAAATTATTACATTATTATATAAGGGTGACTCTAATTGATTTCTATATATGTATATTATGAAGACACCCAAGTAATTATAACACGGATTGGAATATTTACTGATCGAATGTTAAATATTATCGAAATAATACAATTCATTTCTTAAATATCTTCAAATTTTATCAGGTAAAAACGAAAGCAGGAATTAAACTAAATATTTACTCATCTACAGCTGTATTACTGAAAACTATAGTACTTCTGAAGCCTTTCAAAAGAAAACCTCATTCTACCAGCAAACAAAAGTTATAAAGCAAAATGTTTGATTCCACTTCGTCTAATGTGATCGGAACATATTAGAAATATTTTATCAGTTGCGTTCCAGTATCATCGAGCAAATGGGCCTTATTGGGATACAAAAGTGCAGCTTGTATGTGATACATCGCATTGAACCCTGCATTCTTTTCAATTACACTTTTCAAGCAGGATGGTCGTGGATTGGTAGATCCGCCTTGACAGTTCTTTCACATGCCGCACGATTCTGATCAGCTACATACCTCTGAACTGTAACAGTGTGATAGTAGTAGATTAACTCTTTGAGTACATTTACAATTAATAATATACTTCTGTGAATCTGTTCTGTTACTAGACGTTTGACAGTTTGTGTAATAGAACTGCCATCAGTTTCTAAATAAATACAGTAATAAGTGTACTGCTAGAAGACTTACTATGGTTATAAAACAAATTAATTTTGCTCACATTTGAGCAGAACATAAATGTTATTCGAACGCCCTTCTACCGACGTGGTTCTATGTTATGCAGTGATGGCTCTTTTGCAATAATGGGTTGCACTCTACGTTGACATTTGCTCACACAAGTAGGGCCGCACAGTATTGGCCGCTCTTGCTCTGCATACAGAAATTGGTACGAACTTCCTAGCTCTGTATATAACTATAAGGGGAGAAACCATATTTGGAATGATATAGAGCGTGTATCTCTCCCTCTCAATCCTCCTCCCTCTATCTTCATTTGCCTAACTCTACCCATCAGGTTGACGGATAACCCTGCTAATGAGTTGTCTACATCGTTTATACGAGAGATGATCAGAAACCAAGGTTATAACATCTGCAGTGAAACGAGTATATTTTATTTCGTACAACCAATATAACCATCTGATAGTACATACATTAGGTTATAACCAGAGCCAGGAAGTTCGTACCGATTTCCTTTTGCAGAATAAGAGCGGCCAGGATTGCCAATACCATGTAGCGCTACTTGCGCGAGCAAAGGTCAACATAGAGTGCAACCCATTACTGCAAAACAGATATTATTGCATAACACAGAACCACATCGGTAGGAAGGAAGACGTTCGAATAACATATTTTTTTTTCTGCTCAAATGTGAATAAAATTAATTTGTTTTACAACCATAATAACTTTTGTAGCAGTGCAGTTATGCGATGTACTTATTCAGAAACCGATGGCAGTTCTAGTAAACAAACTGTTAAACGTCTAGTAACATAAATACTTCAGGGAAACATTATTGATTGCAAATGTGTTCAGAAAGTTACCGACAACTATCACACTGTTGTAGTACAGAGGTATGGAGCTGAACTGAATCTGTGTGGCATGTAGAAGAACTGTCAAGGCGGATCTATCTACTAATCCACGAGCATCCTACCTCAAATAAATATAAAAATTAAAAGAATGCAGGGTTCAGTGTGATGTGTCGCATACAAGCTGCACTTTTAGATCCCAACAAATGCTATTTGCTTGGTGATACTGATACATCATTCGAATTGGAATGAACTTTTTTGCATTATAACTTTTATTTGTCGGAACTTAGTATAAGGTTTTCATTTGAAAGGCTTCAGATGTACATATAGTTTTCAGTAGTACGGCTGCAGATATTAGTTTAATTTCTGCTTTCGTTTTTACCTGGTAAGAGTCTGATGATATTTAAGAAATTAATTTTATTATTTGGCTATTATTTTACATTCGATCGGTAAACATTACAATTCGTGTTATAATTGCATGGGCGTTTTCATAATGTACATTTGTAAAGAGGGAAATCAGAGACAGTCTTATATATATATACAATTTGTATGTTGTACAAAATTAATCATCTGCTTTTACGGATGTCTCATAAATCATTTTTGTTTTCTGAAAACAGTACTGTTTATTGGTCAACAGGTTTGTTTATCGCTCCCCCCCTCCCTACGTTTTTATCAATGACTTGTTTTGAAGCGGCAAGTTGGTCGGTCGCAACCTATATAAGGAACGGCGAAGGGTACGAAATTTCTAGCTCTGGTTATTACTTTCTCTACACGTATTATATACCTATAGAGTAGTATTGCACCCAAAAATTTGATATTTCACCGGAAATACATGCTTTCAGACTCCCCTTAATCAAAAAAAAAAAAAAAGAGCATTTTTGGAAAAATGTCTGTGAGTATCTATCTCTAGGAGTAACATGCTTAGCCACGGGTTCAAATCCGAGAGGAGAGCGATGTTTTTTGCGTAAAAATCCTTAGCATTTTCCTTCGGAAGCTAAAGTAAAGCCGGTGGTCCCGTGTCTAGTATTACGTTACATAAAAGAACCTCAAGATGCTAGAAGCCTCTGAGCGAAATTAATTACTAAAAGTAGGAAATGAAAGCTCTTCCGGAATGTAGGGAATTTAATTTCCCACGAGAGGAAATGCGAACTTGGAAAGAGTTGCTTGGTTATTTTAAATCGTTTCATAGAAATCTACTAAATAGATACCTATAAAGCCCAGTTCATTACTGGCGGAAATGATTTTAAATGCAAAACGTTTTAATACAAAATATGAAAGAATGTGAAGATTTCCATAGACTGTAAATTTGTACTAAAATATCATAAAATATGTTGCCATTGCAAAGCGTAAAGATACTTTTATGCCATAATAATACAAGTGTGTATATATATATATATATATATATATATATATTATTTATTGCATGTATCCAGCGATATCAGACTTGGCTGTTGAAAGTTGGATAAGATTTAATAAATTAATGTCACGTTCGAGTAGAACAATGAATCTTCGAGTTTCCCTTCCAAGGATCTGCAAAGACTTTCCAAAGTCTGATTCATAATCCCAGTGAGGTTCCTAGATCTCCGTTACTCTAGCATACATATTGTACCTCATAGATCAGAAAATGTGATTTGGAATGCACGCACTTTAGACCGGTTGCACTTATTTTAGTTACTTAAATGCTCTGCAAATTACTGCAGCTAATAATTGGCTTGGAGCCATATGTAAAGTAATGCTGTAAAATAAGATTCGTGATGTTATCCTACTCCCTATTAGTAGGAGATACAGCGCAAACTCCCCACAAGTGCTTATATAAAACTTGAAAGAGCTATTGCGGGACTTTTGGGCAGTAAAAAGAAATTACCAAGCCGTTGTTACGTAACATTCTAAAACCGTAGACCTTGAAAGAGTAAACCGTGGAGTCAAGAGAGATCGTCTTTAACTTATTCACAATAACTTCCCTAAACTGCATTAGTAAATTCTACAAACAAGTATTTCAGTACATACAGAAAATGTCTGAAGAGCAAAGGAAGGACAGTCTAGCACTTCTGCTAAAAGCAACATCATGGGTGATTTCATAAACTTTAATGTTGATGTCACATGCATTTAAATGCCCGTTAGTGGATTTCATCATCCTGAATACGGTACACCATTAAAACAAGGTGTAACATATAACACTTTGAGTTAACATTTATTTTCGAGCTTATTTTATCCAGTATTTATACAGAAACTTATTTTTATGTTCATTTCATGTTTACATCCAGCCATTAGTCCCTCCCTCCATCCATCCAAACATCCAACCGTCCATCCCTCCCACCTTCAATTCGCCTATCTACCTAGCTACCCACCTACCTGCCTGTCTTTCTGCCCATCTATCCATCCGTTCGTCTATCTACATATTTATCCATGCATCTATCTGTCTATCTTTCAATATTTATTTAGAATTAATTCTCTTTGTACATTCTACAGTATTATAAACTATATGAGCTAATATAATGTCTAATTTGCTTAGGAAAATTCCATTATACTTGCATGAATCCTTTTTCTAATGTTCAACGTCCGTTCTAACTGTTAAGGACCACAGATGATTGACACTAATGATATACAACATTTTGATATAAAAGTTCCATGGCTAATAAGGGGTAGGTACCTCTCAGGCATTTATGAGTTATGAGGATGAGAAAAACCTGGATAAGCCTCAAACTGGGAGGAAGGATTAAACAGCAGACTATTTATGAAAGTTGATGATAAACTAATGAATAGTCGCTTAAAATTTCAAGAAATGTTGTTTATAATAGTGAAATGTATTTCATAAAGTATTAATCACGAAATATTATCTCTGGCGTAAGTTGTATTGCTCAATAAGATCAAAAGTTTTTCTGAATTAAGAATTTTTTTTCCCTAAGCTTTTCAAATTTTTAAACTCCAACTCCAGCAATATCGTTAGGTTGGTAGCAATGCCTTATTTTATAGACCCTACTTGCATTTCGCACAGCACAAAATTGAGGTGTGCAAGAGGAGCAACACGGCGGAATAAAACATTTATTTTCGTTTAAACCATAGAGCCAATAAACTTACGAACAGATGCACCAAGTTTATAGTAAAGATGCACTACCGCGTGCAACAGTGTTTAGGTGTTCAAGGACTTCAAATAAGGCTGACTTGTCTGTGTTAAGCAAGGTGGACCTGGTGTTTCGGCTTGTGAAGTCAACATGAAGCCAGCTGCTGTGATTGTCCGTGAGTTTCGGTGGAACTTGGTGAAGTGTTGAGCATTTCATATGGCAGATGATCCACTACAAGAAGGCAAGGTAGAGGAATGCGCAACGTAAGCACTTAAGTAAGCACTTTTGCTGTCCGCATGATGTTTATGCTCGACATCTGTATAAGACAAGGACATTAGGTTTCATCTAAAATACACAGTGTTGTCACATAACTCACACTTAGCTAGAAGTCCAGTTGTCGTGCAAGATCCGAGTCGGAGAAGTCCTCATCTTCGCTGCTGTCGCTGCCGCTCTCTGCATTTAAATATTTAAATATTAAACCAAGAATAAAAGTAACAAAATATTATATAACTGTAGTGCTATATGCCGTAGCGCGTGTTAGCAGGGAGAGCTAAAAGATGCATAATACATCACTGCAGTTACTGAAACGAGCATTAGATCTAGCAGCAGTAGGTTGGTTCATATACACACGTAGTAAACGTAAACAGATCCACTAGTACTTGACCAGATAACAGTTCATCCCCTCCTCGCTCGCTCGCCCCTCAGGCCCGCTTGCCTTCTTGTGTTGGGTAGTCAGTATGCATGATCATCTCCATATGAACCGTGTTTGTGGCCGTTGGGTGCCACATCTTCGAGTCCCGAACAAAAGACTGTGTGAGGTTCTCCGACTCTTTGCTGATGGAAGGGGTGCGTTTCTGAAATCAATTATCCGCTGTATTGAGTCATGGTTGCATCATTATAATCCTGAAGAAAAACGAGCCAGCAATTATGGAAATCGCCAAGTTCTCCAATACCAAAAGAGGCAAAGGTTGCTCCATCTGCAGGGAAAGAGATTGTGATCACACACTTTGACTGATTTACCAGCAACATGCTACACGTCAATATTGGCTAAGTTGAGGAAGTGTAAAGAAATCTTCAGAACTTTCTCGAACTGGCCGGCGACTTCGTCATGGCAATGCGCCGCCTCGCGTTGCAAATGAGTTTCTGGCTTAGTTCAGCATTACCTGTGTACTGTCCACCTAACACAAGAAGGCAAGCAGGGCCTGAGGGGCGAGCGAGGGGGGGGGGGGGTCTTGAACTGTTATCTGGTCACGTACTAGTGGATCTGTTTACGTTTACTACGTATGTATGTGAACCAACCTACTGCTGCCAGATCTAATGCTCGTTTCAGTAACTGCAGTGATGTATTATGCATTATTTGACTCTCGCTGCTAACAAGCACTACGGCATATAGTACTACTGTTATATAATGTTTTGTAACTTTTATTCTTGGTTTAATATTTAAATATTTAAATGCAGAGAGCGCCAGCGACAGCAGCAAAGATAAGAAATTCTCCGACTCGGATATTGCGCAACTTGACTTCTAGCTATGTGCGAGTTATGTGACAACACTGTGTATTTTAGATGAACCTAACGACCTTGTCATATCCAGATGTCGAACATAAACATCATGCGGACAGCAAAAGTGTTTACGGAAGTGCTTACGTTACGCATTCCTCTACCTTGCCTTTTTGTGGTCGGTCGTCAATACTGTATTCTATTTATAGCCCCGATGTTGCAACCTGTGATTTTTTATTCCTATCACTAAAGGTAAAGTCTCGGAGTATTCGAAGCATTGCTCAAGAAAAGTGTGGCGATTCTCAAGGACATGACAAAGAATGGCTTGCACCATGTGTTCGAGGACTGGCAGAGACGCTATAAAAATTGAACTGAAGTAGGAGAGGAATTACTTTGAAAAATATCGTGTAAACATTGAAATGGGGCAATAAACATGTGAAAAAATATTGTCAGTCTTTGTTGTTCAGCCCTCGTTCGTTTTCTTTATCCTTTCAATATTTCAAACGCATGACTGTTCACCGCAATATTCTGAGGGTAGCGTGGATGTCATGAGACCGAATCTCACGATGATTTACCCGTATACGGTTTTCTTTCTTACCCTCAGAATGTAGGGTTACTTAAACTATAGACCTGGTGCTCGTTTGAATGTCACTTCGCCCACTTCATTTACCGTCTCATACGATTTATTAAGGGACGTCATGCACATATTACGCTGATGGCAGACTTTTGCAACATTACCGCAAACAGAACCTCAACGGCTACTCCTTAAACAGTCAGCTTACTTTTATAGACCCCTTATGGCTTCAACTCGTGTTCTGCCCCGGGTGCAATGGAACGATCCGCGGCGATCGTGGAGTATCATCTGGAAGAAATTTACGAACCTGAAGATCCCCACAGACTGGAAGGCTAGCGTATATCTTGCTTTCAATGATGTTATACCCACAGCAGACAAATTGTGGCGGCTTGGCAGATCAACTTCTAATCTCTGCCCCCGCTGTAATGAGGTGGAGACACTGCACCATAAACTAGTGGACTGCGCCGTCATACGCTCTATTTGGAACTGGATATATGACAGATCAACTTCTAATCTCTGCTTCCGCTGTAATGAGGTGGAGACACTGCACCATAAACTAGTGGACTGCGCCATCATACGCTCTATTTGGGACTGGGTATATGGCAGATCAGCTTCTAATCTCTGCCCCCGCTGTAATGAGGTGGAGACACTGCACCATAAACTAGTGGACTGCGCCATCATACGCTCTATTTGGAACTGGCTATATGGCAGATCAGCTTCTAATCTCTGCTCCCGCTGTAATGAGGTGGAGACACTGCACCATAAACTAGTGGACTGCGCCACCATACGCTCTATTTGGGACTGGGTATATGACAGATCAACGTCTAATCTCTACTTCCGCTGTAATGAGGTGGTAACGCTGCACCATAAACTACTGGACTGCGCCATCATACGCTCTATTTGGGACTGGGTATATGGCAGATCAACTTCTAATCTCTGCCCCCGCTGTAATGAGGTAGAGACACTGCATCATAAACTAGTGGACTGCGCCATCATACGCTCTATTTGGAACTGGCTATATGGCAGATCAGCTTCTAATCTCTGCCCCCGCTGTAATAAGTTGGAGACACTGCACCATAAACTAGTGGACTGCGCCATCATACGCTCTATTTGTGACTGGGTATATGGCAGATCAGCTTCTAATCTCTGCCCCCGCTGTAATAAGGTGGAGACACTGCACCATAAACTAGTGGACTGCGCCATCATACGCTCTATTTGGGACTGAGTATATGGCAGATCAACTTCTAATCTCTGGCCCACTGTAATGAGGTGCAAACACTGCACCATAAACTAGTGGACTGCGCCATCATACGTTCTATTTGGGACTGGGTATATGGCAGATCAACTTCTAATCTCTGGCCCACTGTAATGAGGTGCAAACACTGCACCATAAACTAGTGGACTGCGCCATCATACGTTCTATTTGGAACTGGCTATATGGCAGATCAGCTTCTAATCTCTGCTCCCGCTGTAATAAGGTGGAGACACTGCACCATAAACTAGTGGACTGCGCCATCATACGTTCTATTTGGGACTGGGTATATGGCAGATCAGCTTCTAATCTCTGGCCCACTGTAATGAGGTGCAAACACTGCACCATAAACTAGTGGACTGCGCCATCATACGTTCTATTTGGAACTGGCTATATGGCAGATCAGCTTCTAATCTCTGCTCCCGCTGTAATAAGGTGGAGACACTGCACCATAAACTAGTGGACTGCGCCATCATACGCTCTATTTGGGACTGGGTATATGGCAGATCAGCTTCTAATCTCTGCCCCCGCTGTAATGAGGTGGAGACACTGCACCATAAACTAGTGGACTGCGCCATCATACGCTCTATTTGAGACTGGGTATATGGCAGATCAGCTTCTAATGTCTGCCCCCGCTGTAATAAGGTGGAGACACTGCACCATAAACTAGTGGACTGCGCTATCATACGCTCTATTTGGGACTGGGTATATGGCAGATCAGCTTCTAATATCTGCCCCCGCTGTAATAAGGTGGAGACACTGCACCATAAACTAGTGGACTGCGCTATCATACGCTCTATTTGGGACTGGGTATATGGCAGATCAGCTTCTAATATCTGCCCCCGCTGTAATAAGGTGGAGACACTGCACCATAAACTAGTGGACTGCGCTATCATACGCTCTATTTGGGACTGGGTATATGGCAGATCAGCTTCTAATATCTGCCCCCGCTGTAATAAGGTGGAGACACTGCACCATAAACTAGTGGACTGCGCCATCATACGCTCTATTTGGGACTGGGTATATGGCAGATCAGCTTCTAATCTCTGCCCCCGCTGTAATAAGTTGGAGACACTGCACCATAAACTACTGGACTGCGCTATCATACGCTCTATTTGGGACTGGGTATGTGGCAGATCAACTTCTAATCTCTGCCCCCGCTGTAATGAGTTGGAGACACTGCACCATAAACTACTGGACTGCGCTATCATACGCTCTATTTGGGACTGGGTATATGGCAGATCAGCTTCTAATCTCTGCCCCCGCTGTAATGTTGTGGTAACGCTGCACCATAAACTAGTGGACTGCGCTATCATACGCTCTATTTGGGACTGGGTATGTGGCAGATCAATTTCTAATCTCTGCTCCCGCTGTAATGAGGTGGAGACACTGCAACATAAACTTATGGACTGCGCCATCATACGCTCTATTTGGGACTGGGTATATGGCAGAATCTGTGTCATCTGCGGTGGGGCACAAGAAAAATGTGAACTCTATTTAACCTTGGAATTCAAACAGGTAAATAGGCAGCTGTCAGATACCCTGACCTGGATCATACTTGCCACATCCTACTGGATTCTGCTGTTTGGAGACGCGGCACAACTACCAGACTTCCAGAAAAGAACGCTGGGAATTGGAAAAACGGACTGCTCTGTCGTTAGATTTTCGGCATTTACAGAGACGAAAAAAAAAAAAAAAAAAAAAAAAAAAAAAAAAAAAAAAAAACGATGTAAGCACTGAAATTTCTGGAAGCAAAAACGCAACATAAGTCATAAGAGAAAATTTTTCCTGTATTTCTTTTCTTTGTACTTCAGCTGTAATAAAGTTAGAAGTACGTGCTAAATATAAAGTGTTTTGTGTGTGTGCGCGCACGTAATTTTTTAATAAAGAGAGCCAATTCACTAACAGATTTTAATCGGTCAACCTTGCTGCTATGTTGCAGTGCCCAACAGGATGACTGTGGAACATGGTTTCAGGCAACTGCCCAGAGGCCGTCCTGATTTAAGCCAACTAGTCCTGAAAGATCCACAAACACGATGTGCATAAAAAGAATGTCTCGAGTCAGCCGGGAGTCAGACCTAGGAACAGTAGATAATTGCTAAGTAAAGCAGCGCTCATGCTCTTTATATTAACCGCTTTTTCGTATCATTGTCTAACTTCGGTAGGTATACTCGTATCTATTTGCTGTCGTTCGTTTACATTTATTAACAATTCAAGCGACTCATTCTTGTATTTCTAGGGTCACAGGCAAGAATTATACACAGGTATATTTTTACTTTCTCTACTACTTAATGAAGTCAGGGAGGTATTCTCAAATTAGTCGGGGAGGGGATTCCATAACCGGGTCTAAATTTAACCACATCCTATGGCAACAGACCATTTATGTAACGAAAATGTTCCATATTGGTTTGTTGTGTATATAATTACATAAAATGCATCAGAACTTTTGGGAGCGGATTTGAAACCTAAATTTTCCTCTAAATATGATCTTGATTGTAATAAATAATATTTAATTCCACTCAAAAATTCAGCCGAGATTTTCTCGGAAATACATTTTAGGGTTCTTAGATAAATAATAATAATAATAATAATAGTAACAATAATAATAAAGAGCTTTTAGAATAATGTCCATGTGTGTGTGTGTGTGTGTGTGTGTGAAAAACATAGCTCATAAAGCAAAAGTTGTTTCAATACCAAATTTGAGCGCAATATCTTCCAGGGATGCGAATCGAAGGCTTTCAAGAAAAGTAAACACCCTAAACTACACTCTACAGGGAACACTTTTCGAAAATTATGATTTTCTCAAAAATTGTGAAGCAACTTTTATTAAAATGTTGAAGATATCTTCATAGCAAATGAATGTATATCTAGAATTTCCTAGAAATACACTCTAAAGTCCATTTCATTCTGGATTGCTTTTGTATAACTGGTACACCCTGAGAGATAGAAAAGAATCTCATCAAACAAAAAAGGTATATCTCTTTAGAGCGCACAATTTATGTAAATAATCTTTATAGGAGGGTAAGCCATTTATGGGATATTCCTTGTATTGACTGTAATTTTAAATTTACTTCTCTGAAGTGGAAAATCGTTATTGATTTTTTTTTCTGTTAATGCAAAGAGAAAATGTAAAACTGTGAAGATTTCTTAAAAGATTTGGCTATTGCTTTAGTCTAATGTATTCTCTTATTCTCAGTATACCGACAAGGAAAATATAATAACGCCACTTCTACAAATGTTTACATGTAATAACATCAAGGGAGAAAGAGAAGAAGAAGAAGAAGATTACACTTTTTCAGTACTAGTTTGTTGAGCAATGCATAAAGAAAGTCATGTGAATATAACAATCAGGTTTTTAAATTATATAGTTTAATTTGTATAGTCTCATGAACTTCTTTGGTCGCTTCGGGGGCTTTGATCTGAGAAACAATTGATTATGCTATTATTTGTTGAACTTGTAGTTCTTCTTGGCGAGTACTTTTTACTCTGACTCACCTTCGCTCTCTAGTCTTTGTAGAGGATATGAGGGAATGATTTGCGATTAAAGACAAATAACCTGCTTCATCCGGAAATCAAACCCCAGCTCTCTAGGACAGAACGACTTTTCATAATCTTTTTATGTGACAGACATACATACCAATAATTGGTATGTTCCAGTATCAGCATTCGATTTTAAACTATTTCTTAGTATTGTTTTTCATAATTATCAGGAAAGTACAGAAGAGCAAATAATATAAGTAATAAATAGTACAAAAATGAAAATAAATAATGATTAGAGATATTTTATGTTTTATTTATTTATTTATTTATTTTTGGCCAAACATTTTCATTTTCTAAATCAGATTTACCTGTCTTTCTAAGAATATAAATCCTACAGTCAAGTAAGAATGCCTTGCCCCTCCTAAACGTCATGGAATTTCAATTAAAAAGAAAGACATGCAGTTTGCTATGTTTTATGTGCTTCGAACTTTTGCCTGCGGCGAATGCTTATAAATGTGAAGCGATCCCAAAGTCGATCAATATGTAGTTACGCATACGACCGTTCTCTAAGTCCATCGCAAACAACGTGATTTTTGCTGCGTCTACAAAACACGCTCTCTCCCTTTATCTTCCTGTATCATACATGGAGCTGATATTGCGTCTTTCAGCCAAACTCCTGTTTCACTTTGTTGCTCTTTTATTTAGCAACCCTTTGTGTTTGTGTTCTGCATTTCATATTCCTTCATGTTCCTGAACCCTAATACCGAAAAATGCTTTATTTTAGAATTAGACGGCTTTCTCTACTCACGCTCATTTATTTCGAAATATATTTTACCAGGAAAATGGTCGCGGTTAAACTTAGAATCACAAAAATATATGGGTAGGTAGAGTCAGAGTGAAAAATTCAATGTCATAGCTGTGATTTGAACCACGGATCTCCCGATCTCTCCCGATTCTCAACTGAATCGCATGTTTCCCGGTAAACCACAAGGTGCTCTCAAATTATTTCGCCGGTCACCATGGCCGCGCTTGCCAAGGCGTCCCGCTTTGGTGCTTCATAGCGCTGGGGATCTTGGGTTCGAGTCCCGCCTTGGGCATGGGTGTTATATGTTTGTGTATATGTGTGTGTTGTAAAAGTAAGAAAACAGTAATAATACGGCAAAACAAAGTACAAAAAAAGAAAAAGGTAAATAAAAGTAGGGTATACAGTGCCGGAGTCCTGATCAGACTCCGGTACTGTATTTTAAAAAAACAAAACAAAAAAATTATTTTGAGATGACAACCCCAATGGCGACTTACAATGTTGTAAGTACTTAAGTCCCAGGATTTATAGTATAGGCAATTATTATGTAAATTGGTATTGGATACATTGTTTTTTCGCACAAGCCGTGTGTAGGACAGGAGTTAGGTAAGTATAGTCAGACTGGAACATTTAATGCCATAACCGGGATTTCCTGGTCTAATCAATGTCATGCCGGCATGTTGCCATGGTAGCTCAGTGGCAGAGCACCGGCTAGAGATCGGGAGATCCGTGGTTCAAATCCCGGCTATGGCATTGAATTTTTCAGTCTGACTCTACCTATCTAACTCCTGTCCTACACACGGCTTGTGTGAAAAAACAATTAATGGAATACAAAAATATATGTTGATTGCTTCCACCAGATATCTATATCAATTTTGAAAGAAAAATTTTAAGTATATTTCATGGCTTCGTTCACATTCACGATGGACCGTCTTTGCCTAATACAAATCAGAGAGGCAATCCAACATTAACATGTAAGGGTTTCCTATATAACAGACGTAGAGCTACTTATGAGAAGATAGAATGACTTTTCGGGGAAAAAAAAAAAAGAGAATCATAGTGATAAAATGTGCTTAAAAAGAGCTACTTCAATTATTTTACTAGAGATGCAGCATACTTATCCACCAAATTGAAGCAGGTGACAGGATCGGTGGCATCTAAAAAGATGCAAACATTTTAAAGGGGCAACAACCGCTCTTACTAACCGTCACACAAACAATTGAAATATATTGTGCCTCACCATAAAAAAGAGAAGTATACAACGTAATAGCCAAAGGATTCGGCCTATAGACATTTTCCATCCAATACAAAACCCTTGACGGTGTTGCAAGTTATTCCCAGAATATAAAGGTGGTGAACAGTGACACAAAGTAACTAATTTTCGCTATTGAGATTCAGTACAAGGTTCTAAATAGGTAGTGATATTAATATAGTATTTATTTTTACTTTCTCTACACGCACTATGTATATAGTGTATAGAGAAGGTATTGCACTGCACCCAAAAATTCGATACCGAGATTTCACCGGACATATATGTTTTAGGGTCCCTAAAAAAAGCATTTTCAGAAAAAGGTCCGTGTGTGTATGTGTGTCTGTGTGTCTGTGAACACGATAACTCAAAAACGAAAAGTCGGTAAAATGCCTAACTTGGTATTTAAGTTTAGTATCTTCCAGGGATACGACACGAAGGTTTTGAGAAAAATCCCCTCATTTTTATATTCTCAAAAATGCCTCTAACGATTTTGATTAAAATGTCATATATTAAAGGTATTTACACGACAAAAGAATGTATATCTTGAATTTTCCGACATTAGCCTCTGAAGACTACTTTATTCTGGATGAATTTTACGGAATTTTGCATAACTGTTAAACCGTAAGAGATGGACAAAAATTTACCACACAAAAAATGTAGAACACGTTAAAACAAACAATTTATGTAATATTTTTTTTCGTGGAGTTGATCGTTTTTTTAGATATTCCTTGTTTTTGGTTTCAGCTTTGAAAAACTTATACTTTACTCATAGAGAAATTTGTCAACTCCTATCCATACAAACAAAGGAGCTTCAGTTACATAGCAACCAGCTTTTGACTATCACTTTAACCTATTTCCCTTCTACTTACAAGGAAGCAAGTATTAAGATAATTTCTGCTAATTTTTTCTCGATTAGCATGAAGTAAATACAAGCATAAACTTTTTAACAATATTTTGTTGCAGAGATATAGAGAAAGTCATGTGAATGGAAGACATCAGATTTTTACAATGTATGTTCCAAAAGCGTTACAATTTGACCATACCTTCTTCAATGTAAGAGCCTTGGGAAGCCACACTGCGCCAGAGACGATATTTTTTTTTTTTTTTGTAATAACTTCGTCTTTAACTTCGATCCTCGTCGGGGGGTTTTGACTTGTGAAACAAGGTTAATCAATTTATACCCTTAAATATACATGCAGATTCACTACTACATTCATACTTCTGGACTCTGTGGGCGATAAGAAATAATTCTGGTGAAAGAAACATTTCCCGCCCCAGACAGAAAAATCAGCTAGTTGACCACTCACCAGGAGTTTTCGACTCCTCATAGAAGTGCTGAATCTAGGAAATTGCAATGGCCTTCAGCGATCGGTTAAACGCTTTTGAATGCTGTTCAGGGTTCCAAAACGAAGTCTCTTGACGAGTGTTTTCCATCTGCGGAAGAGGTGAAAGTCATAGCGACTCAAGTCTGACAAATAAGGAGGCTGAGACGCCGTAGAACTTTTCTTATTGTCGACATTTTCATCAATTCTTGAAATCACAGGATTGCCTATTGTCAAATGGCTCTCTTCCTTCTGAAAACGCCATAAACTGCCGAAATATTTGATCCCTCGTCAAAACACCATCTTCGTAGGCCAGCTGAAGATCTGTAGATGTTTCCGCTGCACTGTATCCAAACCTGAAGCAAAATCTGATCGCACACCGCTCGAAATTCCGGTCACACGTTGCCAGAACGCACACACAAAATCGGTTTCATAAAGCAAACGCTATAACCATCACACTTGATCTAACGAGGTGAAACTCGTACTTTTAGTCTATCACACGTTCACCGGCGTTGCAACGGAATACATGTGTAACCGTGTTTTTTTTATTTAATTAACTTTATTAATGGTTAAAAAGAATGTTCTACGTATAAACAATGATCAAATGTTTATAAATATCAATAATCTTGTTTTCTTAATGAAAGAAAACAAATGAGTCAATAATAGATTGTCTCCTGTCTTTTGTTGCTTGAAAAAGGTTTACTTAAAGACGAAGAACGAAAGAGAAGTACATCTGTGTGATATTTTCGACTGTACATATTGTAAATAGAGATAATAACTAACCTCTTATACAAACATTCATTTAATAAGGTAGTTGTTATGTTAATTGAAGTTTTATTTCAAAGATTAATAGTGAAATAAAACATTTTGTAGAATTATAAAACGAAGTATGATTATTCAGTAGCAAATCATTCCTTACACAAATCGCCTTGAGAAAAGAGTCCAAGCAAAATTTAAATATATATTAAAAACAGCTAGTTGGCCAGGTAGATACGAAAGATAAATTTATCAATCAAAACCAAAGCTACTGAAAAGACATATAATTGGAAAGGGAATATTGGACGAATACAGTTTTACATTTTATCAGATTAACAAACTTTCCGACACTAAAAATCCTAGCAGTGTTTAGCAACAAAGAAACCAACGATATCAATTTATTTACACAGCTTCATGTTTCTATTCAAAGTATCACCGTCATGGGTCAGCTTTGCACAATTGTGGAAATGTTGAGGGTCAGTAAGTTCTTTTGGACATGGCAATAATGAAAGATAAAACTCAAGAAGTTATTTTGCTCTTTTTCAATCAATCGCTGATTAAATTCGTGATCTCTTTTGGGTTGCATGATTTCGTATCACCGACTTTGAAATAGCAGCGACTAATGCTGTTAAGATAACATTTCCCTAATGAAATTGACCGAATACTATTTCAACATCCGCGATTTATTGAAGTAAATTAGAGGCTTCCTGACTTACACCTGTTGGAGCAGAATGAACATTTTATTTAGAATTTGCCCTTTACAATAGAAGTGATGGCCAAGAAATTAACGACATATATGATACATTCAGAAAAGCAGCAGGTTTAAAGTTGTCTGACCTCCTTGGTCTTTTAGTGATAATAAATAGGTATTATAATAAATCCTAAAATGTCTTTAAATGTAAAGTGAGAATGAAAATGATTTTATCTATGTTTTTATAGATACGTAAAAGATTATTACATCCAATTTAATGAAAGAGATGCTATTATTTGCCTCATGTGGAGAGGATAAACTTAAATACCAAGTTTGGTATTTCTTTTCGTTTTTGTGTTATTCACAGACAGAAGGACATACACACGAACCTTTTTCTAAAATGTTTTATAATGCAGGGTGTCCTTAAAATAATAGTTTATAGGGAGAGTTTATGTACATATTAACAAAGAATAGAGTAGACAAAACTATGAGAATCTAACACAACAGATCTTTTAATTTATAAACGCAGAAGTGCTGCAAGCCTGAATAAATTATATGGCATAAAGCTTTGGAGTTTTAATTTCAGAACTCCCACATTTCACTTCAATTTCCGACGTTATTGCTGTTGTCGTAGCTATTTCTAGGAACTTGGGATCGCCCGTGGACACAAACGTAATGGTTGTGTTTGTTTCGACTAATCCGTCAGAAATGCCCACGCAATTTGCGAACAACAAAGACTTGAGGCAAAGCAGATTCACTTTGTCCTGTCGCCAACAGCTGTGGGCCATCATCATCATCTTGCACGTGGGTTTGACTGAGGAAACGTGGGAATACCGACATTTCCAAGGTCGGCAAATCGTCTCACGTTCCAGCCACTGAACACAAGCCCTCAGCGAAAAAGATTCCGACAGTAAAAATAGCCACCTTACCGTACGATGACGTGGCCTTACTACATCGCCATGGTGAATACAGCTTCCGTCTTCTGCGTTCAACACAAACAACCACTGGTCCAAATGCTCTCAAGCTTTCGTAGAGAGCGGTCGCATAGTTTTAGGAAAAGTGTTAATGGAGCTAAGTGAACTTCTTTAACCCCTTAAAGTGTAAGTACCCGAATACCATAGAAAATAAGTTCCCAAAGAGTGACTTGAGATTTTATAAGATTAAGTTTCAGTTTTATTGCTCTCATTAGATACCAGAACCTCTGCACGTACTATGTACATAGTGTATAGAAAAGGTATTGCACTCCACACAAAAATTCGATACCGAGATTTAACCGGAAATATATGCTTTAGGGTCCCCTGTATCCAAAGAAAAAAAAAAAAAGAAAAGAAAAAAAGAAAGCGTTTTCACAAAAAGTCCGTGTGTGTGCCCGTGTGTCTGTGAATACGATAACTCAAATACGAAAAGTCGATAAAATACCAAACTTTGTATTTAAGTTTAGTATCTTCCCAAAATACCCTTTACATGGAACTGTTTTCGAACATTTTGATTTTCTCAAAAATGGCACTATCTATATCATGAATTTTCTGGGAATAGCCTCTGAACAATACTTTATTCTGGATGAATTTTACGAAATTTTGCATAATTGTTAAACCGTAAGAGATGGAGAAAGACTTACCGCACAAAAAATGTAGAACACTTTAAAACACACAATTTATGTTATATGAATTTTTTTCGTGGAGTGGATCGTTTTTGTGGTATTCCTTGTTATTGGCTTCAGCTTTAAAAATCTGAACTTTTCTCACACAGGACTTTGTCAACTCCTGTCCACACAAACAAAGGAACTTCAAACACATAGCTACCAGCTTTTGACTATCACTTTAACCTTTGGTACTCCCTGATTTCGCTTCTACTTTCAAGGAAGCAAGCTATAATTCTATTTCTGCTAATTGTTTCTCAATTAGCATGAAGTAAATAGAAGCATAATCTTTTTAACAATAATTTGTTGCAGAGATGTAGAGAAAGTCCTGTGAGTGGAACACACCAGATTTTTTAGAAAAGTGTCCATTTGCGTGAATGTATGCAAGTGTGTTTGAGTGTGCGTGCGCGCGAGTGAAATAAAGAGAGATCAGAATATAACTAAAAAATGAACAATATGTTACATTCACATGATCTTCTCTGTCTATTCTGTAACAAATCATTCTTCCAAAAGCTTATTCGTATTCTTACTTCAAGCTAATCCAGACACGCCAGTAAAAATGTTTTATTGCCTACATACAAGATACAAATTCCGCCCTATTTGCAAAGAAATGAAATGCAGTTTTATTTAAGGACACTTTAATCAATGTGATTCTCAGCGTCCCATTCTCTACTGGGCGTGAAAGACCGCTTAATTTTGCTCAGAGGTTTCTTTATCAGCCTTGAAATTCTTTTACATGCCGTAAATCTACGACACGGGATCCCTTCCGAAAGAAGTCATTCTAAGAATTTTTACGCCCGAAAAAATCAATTTCCACCGCCAAGTTTGAACCCGCGACCGTGGATATATGAAGCTAGCATGATAACCAATACACCACGGAGGTTGACACTCTATTTGCAGGACCAGAATGAAAAAAGAAAAGAAAAAGGAATGACGACGAGCTTAAATTGTCCAAAACGTGTACTATTCTCAACAACTTAAACTAAAACAAGCTGCAAATGGAAATGCTCAACTTCGCAAAAAAATATATTTGGTATACATTGAGTATTACAAAGAGATCTACATGTTTTTTTTTTTTTTGTTTTTTTTTTTGTAGTAAAAATGGCTCTATGGTAAAATCGCGATATGCAATTTTCTGGTTTAAAGTAATGCTTCCTCTATCTACCACAGGTTAGCGGTAGAGAAAGTAAGATATTATGACTGATTATAATTTTATACAATGGTATAAAAATTAATATAGTTGATGATTTCTAATTTATTTTTACTTTCTCTACATGTACTATGTACATAGTAGAAGGTATTGCATTCCACCAAAAAATTCAATACCGAGATTTCACCGAAAATATATGTTTTGGGTCCCTCTGAACCCAAAAAAAGCAATTTGGGGAAAAAATCCGTGTGTGTGTCTGTGTGTGTGCTTGTGTGTGTCTGTAGACAGCATAGCTCAAAAATGAAAAGACCGTTAAATACCAAACTTGGTTTTTAAGTTTGGTATCCTCCAAGGATGCGACACGAAGATATAAACAAAAATCTCCCACACCAACTACTCTTTACATGGAACTTTTTTCGAAAATTTTGATTTTCTTAAAAATTCCACTAACGATTTTGATTAAAATACTGCATATTAAAGATATTTACCTGACAAATAAAATGTATATCTTGAATTTTCTGGGAATAGCCTTTGAAGACTACTCTATTCTGGATGAATTTTATGAATTTTCCATAACTGCTAAACCGTAAGAGATGGACAAAAACTTATCACACAAGAAATGTAGAGCTCATTAACACACTCAATTTACGTACTATACGTTTTTTTCGTGGAGTTGATCGTTTTTGACGTATTCGTTGTTTTTGGCTTCAGTTTATATTTCTCATACATGAATTTGTCAACCCCTGTCCATACAAAGGAACTTCAGTCACATAGCAACCAGTTTTTGACTATCAGTTTAGCCTATTATACTCCCTTATTTCCCTTCTACGTACAAGGAAGCAAGTAATAAGACTATTTCTGCTATTTTTTTCTCCATTTGCATAAGGTAAATTGAAGCATAAGCTTTTTAATATAATTGTTGTAGAGAAGTAGAGAAAGTCATGTGAATGGAACCCAACATATTTATTGTTCTTGTTTAGCAATAGGAGAATAGCAAGTGTTAACTGTGTTTGCACATAACTAATTATCTATATGTTTTATTATATTTTTCAGATTAAAGTCTCAACGTTTATGCCAAGGAGTTAAATGTTCCCACTGTGATAATCGCTATGAGAGGTACGTTTTTTAATATATCAATCAATTTGGCCGAAGCTATCATTAGACAAATAGTTTGCTTAGTAGTTCTTATGGAGTTGAAAATCAAAATATCTGGTTATAATGCTTTTTTTTCTCTACACGAACTATGTACGTAGTGTATAGAGAAAGTATTGCACTCCACCTAAAAATTCGATAGCGAGATTTCACCGGAAATACACGTTATTGGGTTCCCTGTGTAAAAAAAAGCATGTTTGGAAAAAGGTCCGTGTATGTGTATGTGCGTGTGTCTGAGACCATGATAATTCAACATCGAAAAGTCGATAAATACTAAAGTTGGTATTTAAGTTTAGTATCTTTCAGGGATGCGATACAAAGGTTTTGAGAAAAATCCCACCACACCAAACAACTCTTTACATGGAAAATGTTCTAAAATTTTGATTTTTTCAAAAATAGCTCTAACGATTTTGATTAAAATACCATACTGTAAAGATATTCATGTGTTAAATGAAATTATATCTTTAATTTTCTGAGAATAGCCTCTAGAGACCACCTTCTTCTGAATGAATTTTGCTGAATTTTGCGTAACTGGTAAACCGTAACAGATACACAAAAACTACAGAAAAAATGTAGATCCCATTAATACACACAATTTATGTCACACACGTTTTTCTCGTGGAATTCGCCATTTCTGAGATATTTATTATTATTGTTTTTAGATTTAAATTCTTAAACATTTCTTGCACCAAAAGTTGTGAGCTCATGGCTCTGCATAGAAACGGATTTCAATCACATGGCAACCAGTTTTTAAGAGATTGGAAATTCCTTTTAACCTAGTGCATTCCCTTATTTGCCTTCTACTTACAAGGAAGCAAGTGTTAAACAAATTATCTTGTAATGTTTATCTCATTATCAGAAAGTAGATGGAAAAATGTGCTTTTAAGCAATAATTTGTTAGAGCGATGTAGAGAAAGCCATGTAAATGGGACACATCAGAGTTTCTTTTTTAATTCTACATAAAAAGTTTTGTTTTTTGAAAAATTAAAGCTGTTATAATAGATATCGTCACCATTATTCATGTATTTAAACATGTTACCATAGGACACTATATATATATATATATATATATATATATATATATATATATATATACATCCGATTGAGTTACAATTATAAGAAAGAGACATATATGTGTGTACTATTTAACCTTTTACTTATATGTTAATTTTTACTCTTTCTACATGTACCTATGTACATAGTGTATAGAGAAGGTATTGCACTCCACCCAAAAATTCGATACCGAGATTTCACCGAAAATATATGTTTTAGGAATCCCTGTATCAAAAAAAAAAGGATTTTCAGAAAAAGCTCCGAGTGTGGGTGTGTTAGTGTGTCCGCGTGTCTGTGTACACGATAACTCAAAAATGAAAAGTCGGTAAAATACCAAAGTAAATACCTTGGTATTTAAGTTTAGTATCTTTCAGGGATGCGACACGAAGATTTGGAAAAAACAAATCCCCCCACCCCAAACTACCCTTTACATGGAACTTTTTTCGAGAGTTTTGATTTTCTCAAAAATGGCTCTAACGATTTGGACTAAAATTTCGTGTATTAAAGATATTTACCTTTTTTTTTTTTTGGTGGTGTTGAACGCCCGCTTTAACTACTTATGGCACCGCAGGCGGTGACGCTGATGATACATGAATGAAGATGGAGCACCTGTACAATGCGATGGCGGAAACCGGAGAAAACCCGCCCCAGCGCCGCTTTGTCCACCACAAATCTCACATGCGGTCGCTTGGGATCGAACCCGGACCGTCTAGGTGAGATGGTCTAACCACTTGGCCACGGCGCGGCCCGATATTTACCTGACAAATAAAATGTATATCTTGAATTTTCTGGGAATAGCCTCTGAAGACTACTTTATTCTGGATGAATTTTACGGAATGTTGAATAACTGCAAAACGGTAAGAGATGGACAAAAACTTGTCACACAAAAAATGTAGAACACGTTAAAACACACAATTTATGTTATATATGTATAACTCATGGAGTTGGTCGTCTTTTAGATATTCCTTGTTTTTGATTTCACCTTTAAAAAACATACTTTCCTCATACAGGAATTTGTCAACTTCTGTACATACAAACAAATGAACTTCAGTCACATAGCAACCAGCTTTTGACTATCACTTTAACCTATGGTACTCCCTTATTTCTCTTTTACCTACAAGTAAGCAAGTAATAAGACTAGTTCTGCTAATTTTTTTTCAATTTTCATGAAGTAAATAGACGCCTAAGCATTTTAATAATAATTTGTTTCAGCGTTGTAGAGAAAGTCATGTGAATGGAACACATCAGATTTTTATTAGCGCCTCTGTAAAGGTTGCAGAGTGAGAGGGGAAGAAAGCGAAGAATATGCACAAAGAGAATGTGGAAAGGCAGAATGAAGAAGGATAATTAGGGAAAAATTTAGAGAAAGTAATGGAATTGGAATTGTAGGAATATTGCGAGCGGGAGATAAACAATAGTGAGGAGCTCGGAGAGATAGAGAAAAAGAGAATCAGCATATAATGCAATAACACGAATGGAGCTAAGGGTTCTGTTAATAAATAAGTAAACAAATATGCTAATTATTGGTGTTTAAATAGAACATATTAATGACATCAAATTTAGGACAGAAGTTGGACATTTTTATACTTAAAGGGCGCCAAACTACGACGTTTAAAATTGTGCAGTAGGTGCCTAGGCAATTATATAGATTTTAAATCAAACATTTGTGATATATTCTATAGCGACTCATGAGAAAAAGAATATTGTCTGTGCTTTTAACGGTCTTCAGCAAATCCCTAGCGATTTGTTTTCAGAATGTTTGAAAACACATTTAAAAATCTCTGTAATAAATTATTGTTAGAAGGCTTATGCTTCTATTTATTTCATGCTAATCGAGAAAAAAATAGCAGAAATATTCTTATTACTTGTTTCCTTGTAAGTAGAAGCGAAATAAGGGAGTACCATAGGATAAAATGATAGTCAAAAGCTCGTTGCTATGTGACTGGAGTTCCTTTGTTTATATGGTCAGGAGTTGACAAATTCCTATATGAGAAAAGTATAAGTTTTTCAAAGTTGAAACCGAAAATAAGGAATATCTAAAAAACGAATAATTCCACAAAAAAAGTATACTGCATAAATTGTGTTTTAACGTGCTCTACATTTTTTGTGGGGTACGTATTTGTCCATCTTTTAAGGTTTAGCAGTTATGCAAAATTCTGTAAAATTCATCCAGAATAAAGTAGTCTTCAGAGGCTATTCCCAGAAAATTGAAGATTTACGTTTTATTTGTAAGGTAAATATCTTTAATTTTCGATATTGTAATCAAAACGTTAGAGCCATTTTTAAGAAAATCAAAGTTTTCGAAAAAAGTTGCAAGTAAAATGTAGTTGGTGGTGGGGGATTTTGTTGAAAATCTTCGTGTCGCATTCTTGGAAGATACCAAACTTAAATACCAACAACGGTCTTTTCCTTTTTGTGCTATGCTGTCCACAGACACACACACACGGACCTTTTTCTGAAAATGCTATTTTTGGATTCAGGGGAACCCAAAACATGAATTTCCGGTGTAATCGGATCGAATTTTTGGGTGCATTACAATACCTTCTCTATACACTGTGTACATATTACGTGTAGAGAACGTAAAAATTGACTAATCTTATGTTAGAACTTTCGCATGTTTTTTCAGATGAAACCTATTACTTGAACTACTTTTTAAAGTGAATTTAAAATATTCATTTTTTTATTTTTATGCTGTTAATTAATAACAACTATTTCTGACTGCCATTATGTCGAATGGTCAGAGAATTGACTTCTCCACGGAGGTCCCGGGTTCAATTCTCGGCTGGGGCGGGGAAGTTTTCTTTAACCTGAATTATTCCCTATCGCCAACAGAGTCTGGAAGTATGTGGAATGAATGTGCGTGTGTTGGAAGAAAAGAAAATGATAAAAAACCTAACATTAAATAGTCTTCAGTCAACGAGTTGTTTCTAGAGGAAAGTCCCGAAATGGCCATAGACATTAAAGGGGGCTATAAAATGAAATAATTAAATAAATAAATACATACATAAATATAGATACATATTTATTTCTAAATAAGGTTTAGTTTCTTTTATTTTCTAAATATTTCTATAAAATTGATTTATGGTCATTTTTTAATTCGTTTGTGAAATGTGTTCAATGTACTGGTCTGCTAAAATAATGTAATTGATTACGAATACCAGAAAGCCAGTAAGACGAAATTAATTTTAAACGTAGGGAGGTAAATTAGTTTTTAAAACTGCACTCCTGGGCTGACTGATATTTCAAATTTTGATTGTGCATCTTATGTACCCATAACTATTAATATCTTAAAAATGTATTGCTATGATCATGAAGATGATGATGATGATGATGATGATTGGGTTTAAGGGTGTTCAACTGCTACGTCATTAGCACCCTTAAAATAAAACAGTCAATGTATATCAATAAAATTAATCTAAAGGATTAAGAATTAAAATAATTAAAACTATGGACAAAAACTGTTTAAAAGCAAAACTAATGGAATACTTGATAAAAAATAAAAAGACAGGCTAAAAGCAGAGATGATGATGATGATGATGATAATGATGTTAAAGGGTACTCAACTGCCTAGGATATTGGCAATAATCAGTTATAAAACATCCTTGAAAATTAAAACACAGGTAAAAGCAGTACATAACCAAAGTAAAATAACTAGCCAGTCCTAAAAGCTTATAACATTAGGACCAAAGAATAAAAAAACAACTAATTCAAACTTAAAAATCCGCTTTATTACCTGGCATACAGCTACCACACTAAAACGTCAAAGCAAAAGAAACTTGTGCTAAAAAATCTGATGTGTTCCATTCACATGACTTTCTCTACATCTCTGCAACAAATTATTCCATATGCTTCATCTAATCGAGAAAGATTTGGTAGAAATAGTCTCTTTATTTGCTTACTTGTTAGTAGAAGAGAAATAAGGGAGTACCATAGATTAAAGCTGGTTGCAATGTGACAGAAGTTCCTTTGTTTGTATGGAAAGGAGTTGACATATTCATGTATGAGAAAAGTATGTTTTTCAAAGCTGAAACCAAAAACAACGAATATCTCAAAAACGATCAACTCCAAGAAAAAATGCATATAACATAAATTGTGTGTTTTAATGTGCTCTACATTTTTTGTGTGGTAAGTTTTCGTCCATCTCTTACGGTTTAGCAGTTATGCAAACTTACGTAAAATTCATCCAGAATAAAGTAGTCTTCAGAGGCTATTCCCAGAAAAGTCAAGATATACATTTTATTTGTCAGGTAAATATCTTTAATATACGATATTTCAATAAAAGTCGTTAGAGCCTTTCTTAAGAAAATCAACATTTTCGAAATTTTTCCATCTAAAGGTAGTTTGGGGTGGGGGGATTTTTTTTTTGGAAATCTTCGTGTCGCTTCCTTGGACGATACCAAACTTAAATACCAAGTTTGGTATTTAACGGCCTTTTCGTACCTGAGCAATGCTGCCCACAGACACACACGCACACACTCACACATACATACATACATACATACATACATACATACATACATACATACATACATACATACATACATACATACATACATACATACATACATACATACATACATACATACATACATACATACATACATACATACATACATACATACATACATACATACATACATACATACATACATACATACATACATACATACATACATACATACATACATACATACATACATACATACATACATACATACACACACGGACATTTTTCTACAAATGTTTTTTTTTGTATTCAGGGGATCTCAAAACATATATTTCCGGTGAAATCTCGGTATCGAATTTTTGGGTGCAATACAATACCTTCTCTAAACTCTATATATAGTACGTATAGAGAAAATAAAAATCTAATGTCTACCATTCACATGACTTTCTCTATATCTCTGCAACAAATTATTCTTAAAAACCTTATACTTCTATTTACTTCATGCTAATCCGAAAAATTTAGCAGAAACAGTCATATTACTTGCTTCCTTGTAAGTAGAAGCGAAATAAGGGAGTACCATAGGTTAAAGGTATAGTCAAAAGCTGGTTGCTATGCCACTGAAGTTCCTTTGTTTGTATGGACAGCAGTTGGCAGATTCCTGTATGAGAAAAGTATAAGTTTTTCATAGCAGAAACCAAAAACAAAGAATGTCTCAAAAACGATCAACTCCACGAAAAAAATTTATAGAGCATTAATTGCGTGTTTTAATGTGCTCTACATTTTTGTGTGGTAAGTTTTTGTCTCTCTCATTACGGTTTAGCACTTATGCAAAATTCCGTAAAATTCTCTCAGAATAAAGTGGTCTTCAGAGGCTATTCCCAGAAAATTCAAAATATACATTTTATTTGTCAAGTAAATATCTTAAATATACGATATTTTAATCAAAATCGTTTGAGCCATTTTTTAGAAAATCAAAATTTTCGAATAAAGTTCCATGTAAAGGGTAGTTTGGAGTGGGGGGATTTTTCTCAAAATCTTCGTGTCGCATCCCCGGCAGATACTAAACTTAAATACGAAGTTTGGTATTTTACCGACTTTTCGTTTTTGAGTTATCGTGTTCACATGCAGACAGACGGACACACACACACACACACACACACACACACACACACACACACGGACCATTTTCTGAAAATACTGTTTTTGGATACAGGGGACCCTAAAACATATATTTCCGGTGAAATCTCGGTATCGAATTTTTTGGTGGAGTGCAATACATTTTCTATACACTATGTACATAGTGCGTATAGAGAAAGTAAAAATTAAAAACTCTGTCCACTGCTCTAGGATCATCTGCCAAATGTATTGCTAAATCTGTATTTTACGGAATGATAAGACATTTTCACAGCTTTGTCTCCTCAAGCTTAGCGATACAGGAAGGAAAGCCCCACCTCCGAGGAAGTATTAATGGTCATCCATATTCATGTGATGTATCTACAAATTGCTTTTGTTCTATCCAAAAAGACCTTGCGTGTAATATTCTTTACTTCCCTTTGCCATGAAGTTTTATTGGACCTTTGGGGCGGAAATACATTTCCGTGAAAGCTGCATATACATGTTTCTCCTAAAAAGAGTAAACATAATGTACATCTGGCTGACTCAGTCCATAAGGATGGAGGTCTTCCTGATGCATTCTGGCGAGGACAATGCAGTCAGAATTTCACATTTCCAAAAGAAAGGAGCTTTAAAACTTCGGGAATATTTCAATTGAAAAAAAAAATCTGATGTGTTCCATTCACATGACTTTCTCTACATCTCTATAACAAATTGTTAAAAAGCTTATGCTTCTATTTACTTCATGCTAATCGAGAAAAAAGTAGCAGAAATAGTCTTATTACTTGCTTCCTTGTAAGTAGAAATGAAATAAGGGAGTATCTTAGGTTAAAGTAATAGTCAAAAGCTGGTTGCTATATGACTGAAGTTCCTTTGTTTGCAACGACAGGAGTTGACACATTCCTGTATGAGAAAGGTATAACTTTTTAAAAGCTGAAACCAAAAACAAGGAATATCTAAAAAGCAATCAACTCCACGAAAATAATGTATAGAACATAAAGTGTGTGTTTTAACGTGCTCTACATTTTTTGTGTGGTAAGTTTTTGTCCCTCTCTTACGGTTTAGCAGTTATGCAAAATTCTGTAAAATTCATCCAGAATTAAGTGGTCTTCAGAGGCTATTACCAGAAAATTCAAGATATACACTTTATTTTTCAGGTGAATATCTTTCATATACGAAATTTTAGTCAAAATTGTTGTCGCCATTTTTAAGAAAATCAAAATTTTCGAAAAAAGTTCCAAGTAAAGGATATTTGGGGGTGGGGGAATTTTCCTGAAAATCTTTGTTCGCAACCTTGGAAGATACCAAACTTGTATTTCAACGGTCTTTTCGTTTTTGAACTATGCTGTCCACAGACACACACTCAGGCACACACGTGCCTTTTTCTGAAAATGCCTATTTTGGATTCAGGGGGACCCAAATCATGTATTTCCGGTGAAATCTCGGCATCGAATTTTTGGATGGAGTACATTACCTTCTCTATAGACTACGTACATAGTACGTGTAGAGAAGGTAAAAAATTTAAAATCATTAGAAACTTGCATGTCTATCAACTGCATTACGTAATAATCAAAACTTAAATAAATTCCAAGACTTATACTTGAGTCAACTACGGTTTAAACACAACAGGCGAAGATTTTCAAGAAAATCCCTGACTATCGTTTTGTGGTTCATTATTTTTTCAAAATTGCTCCAAGAATTTTGATAGCATGTTGTATGTTTGAGATATTGATGAGGTTAACCAAATGCATATATTTAATTGCCCATTAATAGTTTGTGAAGTTCTCTTTAACCTCAATGATTTTTTATAATTTTGTGCGACTGGTAACCACAAAAAGTATATAATATCTTAAAATACTAGAACTCGTTAAAATATACATGTCAAATATCTAGCAGTAGCCGTTTTCTGAACATTCTGAACATTTATTCACTGTTAAACCTTTAAGTTTTCACAATTCATGGGCATCTATAATTTTTGTGCTTATTTTTTCCCGCATGGATTCTCAGGAACAAAACTAAATTGCAATAAGGAAACACTTGTGTGTTGTTTTCCGTGTTATTGATGAGGCCAACTCCATATTGCTTAATTTAGATTATTTCTAGTCCAAAATTATTGTGAGAAAGTTGTATGAATAAAAGTAAAAGCCTGTGAATAAAACACACTCAAGGATATGTGTGAGGTTGCAATGTTGGATAAAGTCATGTAAGTGTTATACGTATCAGATTTGCTTTACCTTGCCTTAAAATTACGATATGAATGCGTTCTTGGTAAGAAGAACTAATTGGGCGGAGCATCGAAGTACAGTAACGTAAAAAAAATGCGCAGAGGTGCTACTTCCGAGAAAACTAATGTGACGACAGCAGCAGGTTAGTAAAGCTTTCAATGTGCAACTGTGAATTCCCATTATTGCCCTCCCCTCGGATCTCACGGTCCCTAAATATTTAGGATATCAACAAAATACTGGCGCCCTCTCTAAAGAGCATTCATATCTTGGTTGAGTAGTGTTATAGGAAGTGTTTGCATTTCATCTCCAAAAATTCTATATGATTTCCTGAAAACCATGTTTTGAGTTTCACTAAGTTCGAAACTATGAATACTATTTTTAGAACATATTCCACACACACACACACACACACACACACACTTGTGTATCCATGCGTGTGTGTATGTGTCACAGAGAGAGAGAGAGAGAGAGAGAGAGAGAGAGAGCATAATTCAATAACAATCATCTGATCAACATAAAATTCCATACTTGACTCGGTTATCATTTAGGCACCATAGACAAAAGCTTTTAATAAACCCCTTTACTATGTGTCACATTAAAATGCATGTTATTTATTTCCAAAACTTTTTCTAACCATTTTGATTAAAATATTGTATGATTGAAATATTAAAATGGCAAATGATATTTATATTCGTAATTTTCTGTAAATAGCCTTCTTACTTATATCAGAGAAAGGAACCTACTTCAAGAACTAGTATAAATCTTATTCAAATATGCAATGTGTGTCAAATATAGTTTTCGTAGAAATATATATTTCCGAAGCATACATTTCTTCTTCAATCTTTTTCTTTATTTTTAACCAATATACTGGTCGTTCTATTTTCATTTTCTGCTCTGCGAAGATAACCGTACCAACCTAAAGCCATCTTTACCACCTTGTGTAATTGCATGGAATATGTATTGAAGCAGTTTTACCGACATGATGCAGTTTAATTCTTAATATACATTACTTTCCGTAAAATGTATACAGTTGGAAGAGAAAATATTCTACTACCTCCAAAAGTTGGATATCAAGACTTCACAGAAAATAAGCTTTGAGGTCCCTGAATAAAAAAAAGTATTTTTAGAATAAAGGTGGTGTGTCTGTGAATAATATAACTAAATAACGAAAAGTCCGTTAAATACCAAACTTGTTATTATAGTTCAACATATTTAAAAAGTAGACACGAAGAGTTAAAAGAAAATGCACTAACCCCAAACTACCCCTTACGTGAAAACTTTTTCAAACATTTTGATTTCTCAAAAGTGATTCTAATGATTTTGAGTAAAATACCATAAGTATGTTTAAGGGAATGACATTGTAAAGGTATATCTTTAATTTTCTGGGAATATACTCTGAGGTCCTCTTCATTTTCGATAAGTTGCTTAACTGGTAAACTGTATTAAATAAACAAAACTACTACACAAAAAATGTAGAACTCATTAAAGCACAACTTTCATGTCAAATGCTAATTTTGTGCAGTTACGCATTTCTGAGATATTCCTTGCTATTGTTTGCAATTTGTAATACTTTAAACTTTCTCAAATGGAAGCTGTGAATGTTTTTCTTTCTTCCGGTCAATAAAGAGAACGACTTTTAAAACCATCACATAGTCGCCTATGGCTTAAGCCTAATACATTTCCCTATTCACGTAATGCAAACAAGGAAAATGCAATTTAAGTATACTTGCAAATGTTTATCTCGATCAAGTGAAGTAGATAGGAGATTAAGCCATTTTAAGAATATTTTACTGAATAATTGGTAGAAGTAGTCATGTGAATGCTACATGTATTTTAGTTTTTAATTTTTAATTGTATACATTATTGTAAATATGAAAATTGTCGTTATGTGTAAGCCGATTAATTTAAATATGTTTACATGGATTTGTATTTATTAAAAGTGTTAAGTAGGCAATGAAGCTTCAAGTTTCTTTGAAGGAATTCCAGTAAAACTCAACATTTGAACTGAGAGTGTATAACATTTGTAATTAGTTGCTTTAAAGCTGCTCTCAAAAAATATTACTAGAATATCAGTGGTTATAAGTGCTGTTGAAAATTCAAGAATTATGCACCTAAGAACTGAAGTACGTAATGAAAAAAGCATTATAATGATTTTTCTGTCCTCTTTAAATTATGCAAGTATCCCTAGCATGTTCAATATACCCATTCTATTCCACCCAAAAACTCTAAACAAAGATTTTACCGGCTACATATGTTTTGAGACCTCTTGAATAATAATAATAATAATAATAATAATAATAATAATAATAATAATAAATTTTACTTTCATTAGCTCATATGTACATAGTAGGTATGGAAGGTTTATTATATAATTGTAAAGGACGTAAAGTTTGTGTTTTAATGTACTTACATTTTTGTCTAGTAAGATTGTATACCTATATCTTTTACCAGTTTGCAAAATCCCTCCATAATGAAGAGAGCTTCAGGCTATTTCCAAAAACTTCAAGAAATATATTTTATTTACCATTTAAGAATCCGTACTATATCGAATTTTATTCAAAACTGTTAGAGCTACATTTGAGAAAATCGAAAAATTAGAAGAAAAAAAACTCATGTAAAAGGTAGTTTGGGGTGGGGGATCTTTCTGAAGAATTTCTTGGAAGATACTAAACTGCCAAATTTGGTTGGTAATTAACTGAATTTTCGTTTTTGAGTTATGCTGTTCATAGATACACACTACATTTTTCTAAAAATGCCTTTTTTGTAATCAGGGCTCCTCAAAACATGAATTTACAGTGAAATCTTGGTATTGACTTTTTGGAGTGAAATGACTTGGTTTGTTTTGTCTGTGGCCTGTATTTGGAGGTTGCGGATTCGATCCCCTAGACCAACCTACCTGACCAATAGGTTTTCTCGGGGGTTTCCCCGGGTTGACAGGTGAATATTGGGTAAGTTTATCACATTTTTTCGGCCCACCATTTCCTGTTGTCATCATTTCCTAATCACATCTCTTTCAGGGCTGTTCGAAAAATAACATGACGGTGTTCAAAAAATAATAACGAAAATGCAAGACAGATATAAAAATAATTAGAAACTATAGAATTTATATGTTTCCTAAAAAACAATTTTGCAGCATCTAATTCAACTTGATTGCCCTGCATATGGATTGCGCTTTGTAAAAGGTTAATTTTGGCGTCGTTGTTGGCACCACTCGGTTGTGACCGCCTTTGGGTTTTTGCCCCGTGAGCACTAGGGCGGTGTCACCGTTAGGGACCCGTCCATACCTGTGCCCATCGTTATCCGGATGTGGTACCTATAACTGGCGCAACAGATCTGGACATGTGAAAATCTTAACGAGAGCTAGGAAGCGAATTGTACTATCAGATAAGCAGTTCACCAGTCGATTCATGCATGCTGGAAGAGTGCCTGTCACAGTCAATGTCAAATATCTGTCACCTCTTATGCACCTGCACTGATAAACACGTGTTTTCATACGTATATTCTTATCTACAAAACATCTATACAAATGGCCTACTATATAAACAATGTCAATCGTCTGCCTCCAGTTCTTCCACACCTGACAGTCCTTCGTCTTCGCTCACGTCATTGTCATCATGACGCTATCGGTACTTTCTGCACCATTATCCTGGATTAGAATTCTTTTTGATCTTCCACAATTCTTTCTGATGATGTTCAATGTTCTCAACATGTCGACATACATTTTCCCATTCTGGCCTGGCAATTTCTGCAATTTGCTAGGGGGACAAGTGTTCCACATCTTTTAATTTAAAAGTGATATATAAAGTTTTATTTTTCTTTCTTTCTTATCTTTGAGAACCCTGGAAACGGACCTCAGTGAAATATCAGTTGCCTTGGCTACTCTTTCAATCGCTTTCATCAGACTTTTGAAGAACTCGGGGAACATATATTTTCTTCCTTCATCTCTTCCTCTTGTTTCATTAAGTCAAGGACATTTACAATTATTTCTCTGCTCTAAGTAGTACCTTGCCACTTAACTTTGAAAAAGTAGGAGTCATGGTTGAAAAAATAAATAAAATGAACACAACTTATTGTCCACTTTGAATACAAACATATGCGAAACACTTTCGATACAGAGTGTACAAAGTTTGCTCGCTGTGACTTGAAGTAAGCAAAGTATCATATGACAAACTCCGATAAGCTAGGCTGGGTTGGCAGTCAGGGTCCGGATTCCAGAAATGTTGCTCTGGCAATAATTCTTCATTATGCATGAGCACAGCAAGTCATAAACTTGATCATTTCTATTAGACTGTAGCTATACATCAAACTTCCTTGGCGTACAGCAGAGCTCACATGTTTTCCAAGTTCCCCATAGAACATTTGGTGCAGTGTGACGTGTTTACATTACGGCCATTCGAGAATAATTGATGGAAATGTTAACCCTTTCTCGCGCAATTGATATCCACTTGCATTGCTTGTTTGTGATTCTGTGGGTCTATTCGTATCAGATTGATGAGTGTGTGCTCAGAATGCTGGAATCATTGCTAATTAGCTTTAACTTCTAAATTACTTTCGCCTGTAAGTATTAACTTAAACCGAGGTTTGTACAAGGAAGTAAAAGCTCTCAGCAAAACATAAAAACATCCGACAAGAATATTGGCACAACTTTGTCTGTACATTACGGTTGCGTAATGTAAGCATTCTTCCGTTTGAAAAAAAAAAATTGTGTTACAATCACATGACTTTCTGTACATCTCTGTGACAAATTAGTGTAAGCTTATTCTTCTATATTTCATGATAATCGAGATAAACATTAGCAGAAATTGTCTTAATTACTTGCTTCCTTGTAAGTAGAAGGTAAATAAGGGAATATACTAGATTAAACCGATAGTAAAACTTTTAAAAGCCGGTTGCCATTTGGATGAAATACGTTTCTATGCAGAGCCAGGAATTCACAACTTTCTGGATGAAAAAAAAAGTTTAATTATTTTAGATGCGAAACAAATAACATGGAATATCTCAGAAAAGGTAAAGTCTACGAAAAAAACGTATATGATATAAATTGTGTGCTTTAACGTGATCCACAATTGTTGTGCAATAAGTTTTGCCTATCTATTACGGTTTAACAGTTACGCAAAATTAAGCAAAACTCATTCAGAATAAAGAGGTCTTTAGAGGCTACTCCTACAAAATTCAAGGTATACATTTCATTTGCCATATAAATGTCTTTCATATACAGCAGAAATTTTCTAAATGTTTTCCATGTAAAGGGTAGTCTGTGGTGGGGGGATTTTTCTCAAAATCTTGGCCTCGCATCCCTGGAAGATAGTAAACTTAAATACCAAGTTTAGTATTTTACCGACTTTTCGTTTTTGAGTTATCGTGTTCACAGACACATGGACACACTCACGCACGGACCTTTTTCTGAAAATGCTCGTATTACATATTATGTCATTGTACAAGAGGAATAAGGATATATAATAAACTAAAGCGAGAGCCCAATATTTTAAAAACTGGTTGCTATGTGATGGTCTTGAAATGTTGATAACGATTTTCCATTGCAAAAAGATGAACCTGCTACATTGATATCAATGACAAGGAATACCTCAGAAAAAATTGCGCACGGCATAAGTTGGGTGTTTTAACGTGATCCACATTTTTGTGTAGTAAGTTTTTGTCTATCTCTTACGGCTTACCAGTTATACATAACTCATCATATGAATTGTGATTTTAACGCATGTTTGTGTGCTTGTTAACAGCTTAATTCAAACCGAAAATCGGTTAAATATCAAAATTGATAGCAGAATGTTATTACTTAGTTCCTTATAAGTAGAAGGGAATAAGGGAATGCGCTATGCTAAGTGATTGTCAAATATTTTAAAAGCTATCGTTATGCGATTGTCATTGCAAATCACTTCTTTGCTTGGCCAGGAGTAGAACAAAAGAAAACAGACACTTCCTGTGTGAGAAAATTTTAAGTACTTCACAATTGAAAGCAATAACAAGGAATATCTCGAAAACGGTTACCTCCACAACAAAAACGAAAAGGTCAAAAATAGTGCGTTTTGTCATGAGGTACTTTTTTTGTGCAGTACGTTTTTTTTTCTATCTCTTACGGTTTAGCAGTTAAGCAAAATTCATCCAGAAAAAAGAGGTCTTCAGAGGCTATTCCCAAAAAAAATCGAGATATACATTTTATATCGGACATAAATAGTTTTAATATACGGGATTTTAATCAAAATCGTTAGGGCAATTTTTAAGAAATCAAAATTTTCGAAATTTTTTCCATGTAAAGGGTAGTTTGTGGTGGGGGGATTTTTTTTTTTAAATCTTCGTGTCGCATCCTTGGAAGATACTAAACCTAAATACCAAGCTTGGTATTTAAGGTATTTTTATTTTGGGGTTATGCTGTCCACAGTCACACACACAGACAGACAGACAGACAGACACACACACACACACACACACACACGGATCTTTTTTTAAAAATGCTTTTTTCGGACTCAGGAGACCCCAAAACATATATTTCCGGTTAAATCTCGGTATCGAATTTTTGGGTGCATTACAATACCTTCTCTATCCCTAAGTATATTGTACATATGGGGCTAAAGAAAGTAAAAAATCCACCCTAAACTACCCTTTACATACAACTTTTTCGAAATTTTTGATTTACTCAAAATTAATTCAAAATCTTCTCGGGCTTCTAGCCAGGTAAAAACTTGGCTTGGCACCAACGTTTCGGAGAAGTGCATCTTCCTCGTCCTCAGGCTCACCCTGAGGACGAGGAAGATGCACTTCTTCGAAACATTGGTGCCAAGCCAAGTTTTTACCTGGCTAGAAGCCCGAGAAGGTTTTGAATTAACACGTCGCCAGGAAAGCTTCAGTTCTTATTTTACTCAAAATTGTTTCTAACGTTTTTGACAAAATCCATTCGCGACGCATTAAATGTATATTTTGAATTTTTGGGGGATAGCCTCTGAAGTCCGCTTTTTTCTGGATGATGTCTGCATTAGGTGAAGAAGGGCTTTAGATGCTATTCCAAGAAGATTAAAGATATACATTTTATTTGAAATGAAAATATTTTATTAAAATCCTTAAAGCCATAAATGAGAAATTCAAAATTTTCGAAAAAGTTTCCATGTAAAGGGTACTTTGGGTGAGGAGATTTTCTTGTAAATCTTCGTGTCGTACCCTTGAAAGAGTGTTTTTTCACTAATGCTGTTTGTAGATACGTATACTAATATAGATACACAAACACACACTCTGAAAATACACACATACGGACCATTTTCTAAAAATTCGTTTTTTTCATTCAGGGGATCTCAAAACATATACTTGCGGTGAACTCTCGGTAGGCAACTTGTGGAATACAAAACATGGTCTACCTACTATGTACTTACAAGTGCGTGCAGAGAAATGAAGGTACAACCAAAGAGGTATGTCTTTATTACTTTTCCTTTATTTAACATCATTATCATCATCAACAACCTTCAGGATAAGCCAAAGATTCCTGTTTCGTTTCAGATGGCATCTTTGCAACGTCTTTGTGGTCTTATATCAGCTCTAAAACATTGTAAACCAAAATTAAGTCTTACTTTTAAAACTTCAAAGGAAAAAAATTCTTATCATTAATTCCCAAAATTAATATTTTATTTTAAACTACCCTTTGATATTATATATATTACTAAGAATTATATTAACCATAAGAAACATATTCCTAATTCTGTTTTATATTGCAAATCCTGTTTTCGGTCTTTTTCTGGTATTCGAGAGATATGGTCTTTCCATTTCATTTTATAATCCCTGATTTCATAATTTTATAATTTAGATTAATCATTTTTAATTTTTATTTTATTTTTACTTTTAATATGATCTTTAAAATTACAGCCTGGCACGTACCTCAAAACTTTCTTTCCGGCCGTTTCAATTATTCTTTTATCGTAATATATCATGGCCCAGGTCTCGGCTCAATAGGGTTTAATGGACACTTATTTTCCCCGTTTATTTCTAGCGCACGATAGACGAAAGTGGCATTTAGACTGTTTATGTCGAATTGTAAACCCTGCTTGAGACTCAACGACATGTAATTCGTTATAACTCAATCAAAACTTTACGTTAGAATTTCTCTGGTTGTAATTGATCAATTAACGCTTTTCCATGATATTGAATGCTTCAGGATAATAAGGACTTCATTGAAAACATCATGAGTTTAGGTTGAAAGTCCTAAGAGGGTCTATATCATCTGTTATAAGCAGACACTCCTGCTCATGGAAGTCATCGATTCATAATTTTGTTTCAGAGTTGTTTGCGGTGGAAGTCTTAAACGTGTTTACATTTACCAAAAAGTGTGTCATCTATTGTAACTTAAGTTATTACAACTAATTTAATAAAAGTTTAAACTTTTCATATAACTTTCTCTGCTTCTATAACAAACAATTGTCAATTGTTCTTTTGCCCGCCTGCGTAGTGTGATGGTAGCTTGTCTGCCTCACATTCAACAGGTTGAGAGTTCGAATCTCGCTTAGGGTGAGTTACCCGGATAAGGTTTCTTTCGGAGTTTTCCCTTATCCTGAGAAGAAGATGAAGCTCCATGGACCCCGAGATCATTTGAGCATTAGTTCACCAATTTCATTCATCGTCCGTTATGATCAACCAGCTTAAGAGCAATAAGCTACAAAAAAAATGTTGTTCTGTCTACTTCATAGTAATCGAGATAAACATTAGCATTAATTGTCTTATTACTTGGTTCCTGGTAAATAGAAGGGAAATGAGAAAGTACAATAGGCTAACGTGATTTTAAAAACTGGTTGCTATGTGACTGAAATTCGTTTCTTTGCATGACAAATTACCACATAAGAAAATTTTAAGTATTTTAAAATTGAGAACAATAATAACAAATATCTAAAAATATTATTTACTCTACAAAAATGTTTATCATATAAATTATGTGCTTTAAGGATTACATTTTTTGTATAGCAATCTTTTCCCTGTCTTTTGGTTTACTAGTTATCCAAAAGTTATCCAGAATTAAGTGGTCTTCAGAGGTTATTCCCAGAAATTTGAAGATACACATTTAATGGATCATGTAAATATCTTTACGGTATTTTAATCAAAATCGTTAGAGCCATTTTTTAGAAAATCGAATCTTTTTCCATGTAAAGGGTAGTTCGGAAGGAGGGATTTTCTCAATATCTTCGGATGATACTTGGAAGATACTAAGATACTTAGAAGTAACGAAGCTTAACTATCAATTATGGTATATTACCGATATTTCGTTTTTGACTTATCGTGTTCACAAACACGCGCGCGCGGACCCTTTACTAAAATGCTTTTTTTGGATAAAAAGTGTATTTTCGGTGAAATCTCGACACCCAATTTTTAGTTGGAATACAATACCTTCTTTACCTAATGTGCACTTAACATTATACCTGTAGAGAAGATAAAAATTAATTAGCCATGTCACAAAATGTGGTTTTATGTACAATACCACAATCAAAACTCTAATGTTTAAATATCATAAAACACCTTTATAACACTAATGAACCCATGGAAAAAATTAGAATCACGCAAGATAATTTGTGTGTGCCGCATGACATCTTGACAAGGAAAAAACTTAAAGAACATTAAAGAACATTCCGAAAACGCCTAATGCTGCAGAAAAACTTACTTGTCAGAACTTGTATATTAACTCTATATATTTTATGCATTAAGCTTTCGTCCAGATCTATGACTTATGCGTTAAACGATATTATATAAAATTCTTTCAAAATGAAGAATTCACAGGCTATTCAAGATATACGTTACATTAATCATGAAGATATCTTGAACACAGTGTTTTAATTAAAATTGTTTGCGGGTACGATTTTTTTTTTTCATGTAAGGGGTAGTTTGGGGAAGAAGAATTGAATAGAAAATCATTTTTTTCCAGCCTTAGAAAGTGGTTAACTCAACACCAAGTTTTGCGTGTTAACCGGACTTTTCTTTTTGAGTTGTGCGTTTCATAGAAATCTCCATATCGAATTTTTGGGTGAGGTAAATGTTAAATAAAATCAAAAATGCAAAACTGCGTTTCTGTTACTTTTACACATTATACTTTTTAACTTTCACCTGTTTTTGATAACAGTGACATTTGTTCCATGATATGTTTTATCTTTACTTAGAACGTTATGAATGATTTGTACCTTTATCTGACAGGTGGCGTTTCTTTAAAAGCTTATCACATCAAAAATGTCACGCTAGTCAAAGTAGTCTTTAAGATATATACTTAACAAAGTAGCAATATAGCTTTCGCTTTTTTACTTTCTCTACACTACTATGTACATAGTGTATACAAAAGGTATTGCATTCCACCCAAAAATTCGATAACGAGATTTCACCGGGAATATATGTTTTAGGGTCCCAAGTATCCAAAAAAAGCATTTTCAGAAAAAGGTCCGTGTGTGTGTGTCTTTGTGTCTGTGAGGACGATAACTGAAAAACGAAAAGCCGGTAAAATACCAAACTTGGTATTCAAGTTTAGTGTCTTCCAGGGATGCAACACGAAGATTTTGAGAAAAATCCCCTCCACCTCAAACCACCTTTTACATGGAATTTTTTCTAAAAAGTGGCTCTAACGATTTTGATTAAAATATCTTACACTAAAGATACTTACCTGATATATAAAATGTATATCTTGAATTTTCTGGGAATAACCTCTGAAGTCTACTTTATTTTGGATGAACTTTACTGAATTTTGCATAACTGCTAAACCGTAAGAGATGGACAAAATCTTACCACACAAAAAATGTAGAGCACGTTAAAACACACACTTTATGTTATATACATTTTTTTTCGTGGAGCTGATCGTTTTTTAGATATTCCTTGCTTCTGGTTTCAGCTTTGAAAAACTTTCTTTTCCATACAGGAATTTGTCAACTCCTGTCTATACAAATAAAGGAACTTCAGTTACATAGCAACCAGCTTTTGACTATCACTTCAACCTATGGTACTCCCTTATTTCGCTTCTACTTACAAGGAAGCACGTAATAAGACTATTTTTTCTCGATTAGTATGAAGTAAATAGAAGCATAGAGAAAGTCATGTGAATGAAACACATCAGATTTTTATTAGAACAACTTTTATTTAAATTGTCATGCAAGCTAGCATTTTGATACTTGGTATAAAGTATTAGTATTATTACATAATAAAGTATATGAATTTCAATAAGATATCGTATATATTGTACATTTTCCAAATTTCATTAATGCATCATCTGAATGAGAGCCAAACTTTATTGTGTTGCATTCACATTTTTCTTTTATCTATATCATACAATCCGAGATAAACGTTTGAAGAATTGTTCTTGTTACCTGCACTAGATTAAACCGATAGTCAAATCTTTTAAAAGCCCTTCGCTTTGTGAAACAATTAAAATTTGGTTCACTATTGCATTCCCGGAAGTAAAACATAAGATGTGAAACGAAAGTTGACTTCCCGCTTGAGAACGCTTTAAGTAGTTTAAAACTGAAAGCTATAAAAAGGAACATCTTGGAAACGGTTAACACTACTTTTGTCTATCTCTGGCTTACGAGTTGCACAAAAGTCATCCAGAATGAAGAGCTCTTTAGAAGCTATTCTCAGAAGATGTACATGCTGCATAGGTAAGTGGGAGAAAAAGTAAAAGCAAAACTGGGTGAAATATCAAATTTGGTATTTAAATTCAGCTTCCTTCCAAGGAGCGACATAAAGATTTTACAGAAATCCTCGCACTCCAAGCTACCATTTACAAGGAAGGACCTTTCTCGAAAAATTTGATTTTTTCAAAAATGGTTCTAGCGCTTATGACGACCTATTTAAGATATACTTATAACAAATAAAATATACTTCTAATTTTTTTGGGAATTTCCTCTGATATCCTCTTCACTATGAATGAGTGCTGTAGTAGGTACCATTAAGCCCTAAAATATAGGCACAAGCTTAGTGTCCAAAAAGTAGATCTTATTAAATTTCTCAACTTACTTCAACTATATGCTTTTCTTTTTAGTTACAATTTTCCCACATGTGTCTTGATATTACTATACATTTTCAAATACTTATACTTTTCTCAAATGCCAAGTGATGTTCTATTTTTTACTTTCTCTATATGTACTAAGTGCATAGTGTATAGAGAAGGAATTGTATTGCACCCAAAAATTCGGTACCGAGATTTCACCGGAAATATATGTTTTGAGACCCCCTGAATCCTAAAAAAAACATTTTTAGAAAAATGTTCATGTGTGTGTCTGTCTGTGTGTGTGTCTGTGTATATGTGTGTGTGTGCCTGTGGGCGGCATAGCTCAAAAATGAAAAGACCGTTAAAAACCAAACTTGGTATTTAAGGTTGGTATCTTCCTAGGATGCGACGCGAAGATTTTCAAGAAAATCCCCCCACCCCACACTACCCTTTACTTGGAAAAAATGTCGAACACTTTGGTTTTCTTAAAAATGGCTCTAACGGTTTTGATTAAAATCTCGTATATTTAAGATATATACTTGCCAAATAAAATGTATATCTTGAATTTTCTGGGAATAGAGTCTGAAGATTACTTTATTCTGGATGCATTTTACGGATTTCTGCATAAATGCTAAACCGTAAGAGATGGACAAAAACTTACTACGCAAAAAATGTAGAGCACGTTAAAGCATACAATTTATGTTATTTACATTTTTTTCGTGGAGTTCATTGTTTTTGAGACATTGTTTGTTTTTGATTTCTGCTTTGAAAAACATACTTTTCTCATACAGGAATTTGTTAACTGCTGTCCATACAAACAAATGAACCTCAGTTACATAGCAACCAGCTTTTGACTATCACTTTAAGCTATGCTACTCCCTTATTTTGCTTCTACTTACAAGGAAGCAAGCAATAAGACTATTTCTGTTAATTTTTTTCTGATTAACGTGAAGTAAATAGAAGCAAAAGCTTTTTAAGAATAATTTGATCTGAATATATAACAACTGAAATGATATCTACTTCCCTTGAATTAAATATCTGCATTTACGGCCTGTGCAAAACGTTGTGACAGTACCCCACTGTTGAGACATCGCAGCGTTTCAGCACTGAGCAGCCTCCTACCTAATAAGTGAGGTGGGGGAGTTTTCCACCTGTTGTAAGTTGATAATGTAATTCCTAGCCCCCACACTTCTCATTCTCCTCTATCGCGCATATGTAGTGTCACGACGTTTTACACAAGTTGTACTCCAGAAGCTGCTCGATTCCACTTAAAATAATTCCAGCAGTCAATTAAGTAAAATCTGATGTGTACCATTCACATGACTTTCTCCATATCCCTGCAACAAATAATTCTTAAAAAGCTTATACTTCTATTTGCTTTATGCTAATCAGACAAAAATAGCAGAAATAGTCTAATTACTCGCTTCCTTGTAAGTAAAAGCGAAATAAGGGGCAACTGTAGGTTAAACTGATAGTCAAAAGCTGGTTGCTATGTCAATGAAGTTCCTTTGTCTATATGGATAGGAGTTGACAAGTTTCTGTATGAGAAAAGTATACGTTTTTCATAACAGAAACCAAAAATAAGGAATGTCACAAAAACGACGAACTCCAAGAAAAAAAAAATATATATAACATAAATTTTGTGTTTTAATGTGCTCTACATTTTTTGTGTAGTAAGTTTTTGTCCATCTCTTACGGTTTAGCAGTTATTCAAAATTTAGTAAAATTCATCCAGAATAAACTACTCTTCAGAGGCTATTCCCAGAAAATTGAAGATATACATTTTATTTGTCAGGTAAATATGTTTAATATACGAAATTTTAATCAAAATCGTTAGAGCCATTTTTGAGAAAATCAAAATTTTCGAAAAAAGTTCCATGTAAAGGGTAGTTGAGGGTGGGGGGATTTTTCTCAAAATCTTCGTGTCGCATCCCTGGAAGATACTAAACTTAAATACCAAGTTTGGTATTTTACCGACTTTTCGTTTTTGAGTTATAGTGTTCACAGACACACGGACACACACACACACATATACACGGACCTTTTTGTGAAAATGCTTTCTTTGGATATTGGGGATCCTAAAACATATATTTCCGGTGAAATCTCGGTATCGAATTTTTGGGTGGAGTGCAATACTTTCTCTATACACTATGTACATAGTGCGTATGGAGAAAGTAATAAAAAGCATAAAGAACGTCCAACGGCTGTTTTACTGATTTGCTAGTATATTAGCTTGCAGCTATGTTATACATTCGTTTATAGTGTTTATAAAATTAATACACCATATTACTATTTATTGGAAATGTAGAATCAGGCTAAAAACTTCAATCTCATATTCGGGCTCTGAACCGCGTTTTTCGGTCTTCCATGCCGTGCTTTAACAAACTAAGCTACTAAGGTAACATGGCGGTAAAATTAAATTCTCCAACTGACGCGCATTTTTTCATGTGTTTTCAAATTCATTCTGAAATAATAAGCCATTATCAACGTAAAATCTCGTAAGCACTTCAATTCTCGGGTTCCCTCACATTCAAAAGGTCCCTAGTTCGGGAATTAGGGTGAGTTACCCGGATAAATTTGTTTTTTCCTGGGATTTTCCCTATCTTGAGAAGACGAAGGTCGAGTATCTTTAATTTCATTCGAGCATCATTTCACTCATTTTATTCATCGTTCGATATAACAGGACGTTAAAAGAAATCTATCTTCACAGGAAATTACTACTATAAATATTAGTATTTATTTGCCTATAGACAGACATTCTGTAGTTTCAAGCAGCGTCATAAAAGTACAACAATTTTACAACAATTAATTATTGTTCATTACAATTCATCAATTCTGTACATTTCTCAATTAAACACTTTTTAGTTCATTCTTAAATATACTTCCTTTTAACATGTTTACGTAAACACTTTGGTAATTTATTATAAAGTGTAATACCTTTCAATAATGGATATTTTTCAGTTGATTTACTACTTATTGAGTTTCTGTGAAAGTCATCATATCCTCTAGTATTATAATCATAAAATGTACTATTTATATTTACAGTAATTACATTGAATTCATTTTTGTACGAATAATATCAATTTATATATACATGCAATGAAATTACAGTTAAAATCCTTTCTTTTATAAAAGTCGGTATACATGATATTCTATGTCGTACTAGGTTTTTATATAATAATTAATTGTTTAATTAACGCTGTTTTGGAATGTTTCCATGTCAGCTCTGTTGAATGCTGCAAAGAAAGACGAAGTTCCGTGGTTTATATCCTGGCTATGGCATAGAATATTTTAGCCTAAGTTTACGCATCCTATTTTAGCCTACTAACGGTAGGTTCATATGAAAGAACAATTAGTTATTACTACGATTTATATTCATGCTATCTCTCTCTCTCTATCATACAGTCTGCGTGAGTCTATAAGAAGTGAGTTACTATACAACGCTATGAAAATTACCATCTGAAAAGCTACTTGTAGAGCATTCATTACACAACACGTCGAAATATGAAATATTACGCAATGAATGCTGGGAATGTCTGGTTAAGCTAATGCGATGTATACACGCGAAGTTAAAAATTGCTGCCACTTCCGTGCAGCCCAAAGTTATAAAGCATATCTCCTCCTATTGCGGATCTGCTGTACACTGTGTGAAGTATGAGCCTGCATAATTTCACACCGCTTTTGTTATCACACTTTCCTGTGCTGAAATCGGCCTTTGTGAAATAACGCCACATTTTCCACGCTTTTTAAACTTGCTTGAAGAGATAAGTTTGTGGTTTGGCTGGTGCATTTGAACCAGTAAGATAAGATACGATTTGGTGCAAAATATCTGTTTTCTGTCTCCTTTATACTCTCCCCTGTTGAGCTACATAAAGCATGGGTTAATACGCACACTTCCAACATTCAAGCCACATTCCTTACTATTTACTTTAATATCCATTCTACAATGTGTGTATGTGTGAAAACTAAAATACACTATTTTTCAACGGATATAAGTTATAAATCATTTACAAAACATTTAAACCGATGAGGTTAGTGGAGTACATATCCATTACACCTGATATGATGTTTTCTGTGAATATCACAGGATATTTTCTTTGTTACAAACATGGCAGATTTTTAATGGCTTTAGCAAATGGGACGCTTGGGTATGTTTAAAACATTTAAAACTCAGGTTTGTGAGCGGTGTATTGGATCGATTTGTGAGGGGTGTGTTAAGTGAAAAAAGACAAAGACCTACCTCTCCAAAATAATCAAATGTTTCCCAAAACTCGACTTAAAGAATATTTTAAATCATTGCCTTGTTTATCATAATTTTTACTTTCTCTACACCACTATGTACATAGTGTATAGAGAAGGTATTGCACTGCACCCAAAAATTCGACACTAGGATTTCACCGGAACTATATGTTTTAGGGTCTCTTATATCCAAAAAATCTTATGTGTTCCATTCACATGACTTTCTCTACAGCTCTACAACAAATTATTCTATTTACTTCGTGTAATCGAGATAAAATTAGCAGAAATATTCTTATTACTTGCTTTCTTGTTAGTAGAAACGAATTAAGGGGATACTAGGTTAAAGTGATAGTCAAAAGCTGGTTGCTATGTAACTGAAGTTCCTTTGTTTGTATGAACACGAGTCCACAAAGTCCTGTATGAGAAAAGCATAAGTTTTTGATAGCTGAAACCAAAAAACAAGGAATATCTCAAAAACAATCAACTCCACGAAAAAAATGTATATAACTTATATTGTGTGTTTTAATGTGCTCTACATTTGTTGTGTGGTAAGTTTTTGTCCATCACTTACGGTTTGCAGTTATGCAAAATTCCGTAAAATTCTCCCAGAATAAAGTAGTCTTCAGAGGCTATTCCCAGAAAATTCACAATATACCTACATTTTATTTGTCTGGCAAATATCTTTAATATACATAAGATTTTTTTGCATGTACATAAAAACAAAGAGTATCAAAAATTAGTGTTAAAATGTGTAAATAAATATAATTTCATTATATGTAACACTGATGTAATTTCAGATGATAGTTTTCTAATTATCGACATAATAGTTATTACTAGTGATTATATAAAACTAAAATATGATTATTGTATTATGTACTCTTCATAAATGTCAACAAATTACAATACATATTTACAAGTATTGCATTCCACCCAAAAATTCGATGTCGAGATTTCACCGGAAATATATGTTTTAGGACCCCCTGAATCCAAAAAAACATTTCCAGAAAAAGGTCCGTGTGTGTGTATCTCCGTGTGTCCGTGTGTCTGTGAACACGATAACTCAAAAACGAAAGGTAGCTAAAATACCAAAATTAGTATTTAAGTTCAGTATCTTCCAGGGATACGACACGAAGATTTTGAGAAAAATCCCCCCACCCCAAACTACCCTTTATATGGAGCTTTTTTCGAAAATTTTGATTTTCTTAAAAATGGCTCTAACGATTTTGATTAAACTATCGTATATTAAAGATATTTACCTGACAAATAAAATTTATATATTGAATTTTCTTCGAATAGCTTCTAAAGACCTGTTTATTCTGGACGAATTTTGCTTAATTTGGCGTAACTAATAAACCGTAAGAGATAGACAAAAACTTACTATAAAAAATGTAGGCCTTGTTAACATACACAATTTACGTCATATACATTTTTTTCGTAAAGCTTACCGTTTTCGAAGTATTAATTGTTATTAGTTTCAGTTGTGAAGTACTTATACTTTTCTCTGACGGGAGTGTCCGTTTTTCTTTTGTTCTACTCCTGCCCAAGAAAAGAAGCCATTTGTAATGACAATCGCCTAACGACAGCTTTTAAAACATTTGTCTATCGATTTAGCCTAGTGTATTGCCTTATTTTCTTCCTATTTATAAGGAACTAAGTAATAAGAACACTGTGCTGAATACCTCGATTAACAAGGTGCAGAAAGAAGAATAATCTTATGTAAGAAGTTTTTAGAACGGCTAGAGAAAGTCATGTGAGTGTAACACATTAGATTTTTTAAATAGTTCTTTGCATGATTGTCTGCTATAAATATTACAGATTATTCGTATAGCTTTCTTCTGTATCCGGAATATGCATTTACTATCCGCTGAATTACCCCGGAATATTATACTTACTATACATTCTCGAAGGTAATGTGGTGCCATACTGGAGAAGTTATCTCGGATCAGGTGCTCTTTTATTTCAGTTTAGCTACTAAATTTAATTTAAGGATTTGGCTTAAATGTTTTTATTGGATATAGTTTCTTTATGGTGAGTTAAACGGGACCTTACATTTAAATCGGAAGGAAGGATGAAGAGAGTTTGCATGTGTAACAATAAGGTCAGATTAACAGCTTGTACACTTTCTTTGCATTCAATGGATAAAAGTATACAGATTGAGTAATAATAGTTTCAATTTGAAACTATTGCTTTAAAATACTGTTACAACATTTACCGCATTTACTAACATTTTCATTCAAACCAACAACATTCTGAATGTTGTTCACTCACATTACTTTTTCTACCTATTCTGCAATAAACTGCCCTTATAAAATATTATTCTTTCATTTTCTCGCATTTCATGCAAATCGAGATAAAGATTAACAGAAATTGTCTCGTTACTTGCTTCCTTGTAAGTAAAAAGGAATAAGGGAATATCGATGCTAAAGCGACACTTAAATCCTTTAAAAAGTGGTAAAATATTACAATTTTGTAAATACTTCATGCAATATTATTTTTTCATCTTCTCGCATTCATAATAATTGAGATAAACATTAGCAGAAATGGTCTTTTTGCTTGTTTTCTTGTAAGTAGAAGGGAAAAGGGATTAAACTCGGCTAACACGATAGTCAAATCTTTTAAAAACTGGTTGCCCTCTGAATGAAACCCATTTCTTTACATTACCAGGAGTTGACAAATTCCCGCATGTGAAAAATTATAAGGGAACAATAACAAGAAACATCTCAAAAATAGTCAAATCCTCAAAAAATGGATATGACATAAATGGTGGTTTTAAGGAGATCTACATGTTTGTATACTGATTTTTTGTCTTTCTCTTACGGTTTACCAAAATTACGCAAAATTCATCTGGAATAAACATGTTTTCAGAGGCTTATTTCCATAAAATTCAATAACTAAATTTTATTTACCATGTAAATATCTTTAATATGCGGTATTTTAATCAAAACATTTTTGAGAAAACAAAAATTTTCGAAAATGTTCAAGTAAAGGGTTGTTTGGATTGGGGGAGTGTTCCACAAAATATTCGTGTCGCATTCTTGCAACATACTAAACTAAAATATCAAGTTTTATATTTTTCGGACTTTAGTTTTAGAGTGTTCGTGTTTACAGACACACATACACTTGCGTTTTTCTAAAAATGCATTTTTGAACAGAGGATCCTAAAAGGTAAAATCTCGGTATCGATTTTTTGGGTGGAATGCAATACCCTCTCTATACACTACGTACATAGTGCGTGTAGAGAAAGTAAAATTGTTCCCTTATGCATCCGCAACAGGGATTCAAGAATAGCTAATAGCTTGTAAGAAATTTCAAGATGTGCAGCAAAATATTATAAGCGTCAAGTCTATGTGGATCGTGAAATGGAAGCCGTGCGCGTGTAAACAGAATTAGGTCATACCAGAAGGCTCAATATATCTACTCAACGATACTCTTTCTGGTATATACAAAACAATTTTTCCATTAACAAAATTCTGTAATGAGTAAGATGAACATCATTAGAATTCAAAAATTGAACTTGGTTATTCCCTATCAGATTCACAATATTGGTCCTTTATGATCAAAGCAGCTATCCGATAGATACGTTGTAACCGCTTGGAGAATAAGTTGATGGGTTCTGAAATATCAACAAAATCTAAACGCTAAAAGCATCTAAATTAGAGAAAAGCTCAAATTAAATAAAAACATACGTAACGTGTTCCATTTCCAGTGTGAGATTAAAGTTCTAGCAATCAAAACAAAGCATAACTCAATTCAAATGATAAAAGTCTGGAATATATAAACAGCTTGAAGCAATTTACGATAACGCGATAACAATTTGTAATTATAGAATTATGAAAACCTAAATTTTTAAACTTTACATAAAGGAGTACCTATAGTAAACGGTATATATATATATATATATATATATATATATATATATATATATATATATATATAAAATATTCTATGTATATTTTATTTCAAATCACTTAAAAACGAAAAGCCAATATATAATAGTTTCTTGATGACATTTTCAAAAATAGTGTGTTAAGGTGATGTATAGCTGAAATTTTACCAAAACTTGCGAAATATTAAAAAAATTAATTTAAAAAAATATTTTTTGCTACTTGGCGACCATTTAGCAGAAGCTATAGATAGGTAGTCGCATCCTTATTAATAAGTACTCCCAACTTTATATTTTATTTTCTCCCAAACATTTTTCCAACACTTTTACATACTCAAAATGGTTCACACGATGCAATTTTTCACTTATTTGTTTCAAAATGTTTATACTTCCAGCCAAAAGCACATTCCAGAAAATATCATTACTTTTTCAAAATAATGCTCCAATTTTGATACATAAATGATTAAAATTTGAGAAAATCAAGATTTTTAGAGAGTACGAAAACTAGTAATTTTTCTACAGGAATTAAGGCTAATATAAAAATTGTAATATGATATCTATTTGTATACTCATTTACTGTAAAACAAGATTTTATGTGAAAATTTTTAAAAGTGCATCACATGGTTCATTTTTATTAGAATAGTGAATTTAGTCGGTAAAACATTAATCTTTAAATAACCATGTAAGCTAGGATTTTGATATGTGACAAAAAGATCAGAATTATTGCGCATAATAACTGTCATACATTTCAAGACGATATCTTATTTTCTAAATTTCACAGATGCTTCATCTTAGGTCATTATGAACAGATGTTGATCTGGTCTCTGAACTTATTATGAAACTGACATCGCTTTATTATTTAAAACCAAGATCACGCTATTTTTACTTTCTCTATACGTGCTATGTATATAGTGTATAGAGAAGGTATTGCACTCCACCCAAAAATTCAATACCGAGATTTCACCGGAAATATATGTTTAAGGGTCCCCTTTATCTAAAAAAAAAAGAATTTTCGGAAAAAGGTCCGTGTGTGTGTGTGTGTGTGTCCGTGAGTCCTTGTGTCCATGTGCCTGTGAACACGATAGCCCAAAAACGAAAAGTAGGTAAAATACCAAACTTGGTATTTAAGTTTAGTATCTTCCAGGTATGCGACACGAAGATTTGGAGAAAAATCCCCCCATCCCCAACTACCCTTTACATGGAACTTTTTTTCGAAAATTTTGATTTTCTCAAAAATGGCTTTAACGATTTTGATAAAAATTTCGTATATTAAAGATATTTACCTGACAAATAGTATGTATATCTTGAATTTTCTGCGAATAGCCTCTGAAGTGTAGTTTATTTAGAATGAATTTTACTGAATTTTAAATAACTGCTAAACCGTAAAAAATGGACAAAAACTTTCTACACACAAAATGTAGAGCCGTTAAAACACATAATTCATGTTATATAATTTTTTTCGTGGAGTTCGTCGTTTTTGAGACATTCCTTTTTTTTTTTTTTTGGTTTCTGCTATGAAAAACTTATACTTATATTGAAATCCACCCAAAAAATCGATACCGAGATTTCAACGGAAATACATGTTTTAGGACCCCTTGAATCCAAAAAAAGCATTTTCAGAAAAAGGTCGATGTGTATGTGTGTGTGTCTGTGGACAGCATAACTCAAAAACAAAAAGACCGTCAAATACTAAACTTAGTATTTAGATTTGGTGTCTTCCAAGGAAGCCACACGAAGCCCCCCCCCCACCCCCAACTACCCTTTACATGGAAAATTTTTTAAAAATGTTGATTTTCTAAAAAATGGCTCTAACAATTTTGATTAAAATCCCGTATATTAAAGGTATTTACATACCAAATAAAATGTATATCTTGAATTTTCTGGGAATACCTCTGAAGAGCTCTTTATTCTGGATGAATTTTGCTAAGTTTTGCTTAACTGCTAAACGGTACGAGATAGACAAAAACTTACTAAACAGAAAATGTTGATCTGATCAAAACACCCAATTTATGTCCTTTACATTTTTGTTGTGGAGGTAACCGTTTCCGAGATATTCCTTGTTTTTGGTTTCAGTTGTAAGTACTTAAACTTTTCTCAGACATGAAGTGTCCGTTTTTCTTTTGTTCTACTCCTGGCCAACCAAGCGATTAGCAATGACAATCGAATAACGACAGCTTTTAAAACAATTGACTATCGGTTTAGCCTAGTGTATTCCCCTATTTTCTCTCTTCTTATAAGGAACTAAGTAATAAGAACATTTTGTTAATGATTATTTCGATTAGCAAGGTGCAGGAAGAAGAAGAATCTTATGTAAGAATCAGATTTTTATTTTCGTGTTTAATCTTTTAATTCGTTGTTGTTTTACTATTGCTTTTTAGTGTGTATTACAAAAGCACGTACGATCTGTGGACACGTGCGATTGTTGAAGTTCAATGTATAATATTGTTATGTCAATAAATACACTTTTTCATTCATACTTTCCCTATACGTACTATGCAATAGTGTATAGAGAAGGTATTGTATTGCATCAGAGAATTCGATACCGAGATTTCACCGGAAATATATGTTTTGAGACCCGCTAAAATCTAAAAAAAATCTTTAGATAAATATCCGTGTGTGTGTCTGTGTGTATGTGTGTGTGTGTGTGTGTGTGTGTGTGTGTGTGTGTGTCTGTGGGCAGCATATGTCAAAAATGAAAAGACCGTTAAAACCAAACTTGGTATTTAAGTTTGATATCTTCCAAGGATGCAACACGAAAATTTTCAAGAAAATCCCCTACCCCAAACTACCCCTTTCATGGAAAAAATTTCGAAAATTTTTATTTTTTTAAAAATGGCTCTAACGATTTTGATTAAAATATCGTATAATTAAGATATTTACTTGACAAATAAAATGTATGTCTTGAATTTTCTGGAAATAGCCTCTGAACACTACTTTATTCTGGATGATTTTTACGGAATTCTGCATAATTCCTAAAACGTAAGAGATGGACAAAAATTTACCTGACAGAAAATGTAGAACTCATTATAACACACAATTTATGTTATATACATTTTTTTCGTGGAGTTGATCGTTTTTAAGATATTCTTTGTTTTTAGTTTCAGCTTTGAAAAACATACCTTTCTCGTACAGGAACTTGTCAACTCCTGCCCATACAAATAAAGAAACTTCAGTCACATAGCAACCAGCTTTTGACTATCACTTTAACCTATGGTACTCTCTTATTGCGCTTCTACTTACAAGGAAGCAAGTAATAAGGATATTTCTGTTATTTTTTTCTCGATTAGCATGAAGTAAATAGAAGCATAAACTTTTTAATAATATTTTTTTGCAGAGATGTAGAGAAAGCTATGTGAATGAAACACATCAGATTTTTTTTCTACTGCTTCACGTTAATGGTGGTCAGATATGTATACATCGTTTTATTACAAATTTCGTTGTAGCTAAAAGGGGAAAATATTCGGCAAAAGTGATAGCAAAATCACTTCAACAGAAATATATAATTTTGCATTTAATTATTCTTTTCACTCCACGACAAAAAGTGAATAGCGACAAACATAATGTATATGAACATTCAATGCACTAAATATTTCAGAAACGTTTAATTCCACAAACGGTTTGTTTGACACAAACAGTTTAACATTTTTATGTGTAAGTTTTAATTCGCTTTCACGATTTACAACTAGTACAAAATCCATACGTATAAAGAAGAAGTCGTCTCAAATTATTCTCAGAAAATGCAAGATAAACAGTTTGTTTTACATGTAAATATCCTATATATCAAAATAGCGTTATTTTTGATAAAATAAAAAATACGAAAAACGTTCCGTATAAAGAGTAGCTTGGGTTTGGCGACTTTCTTGAAAATTGTCGTATCGCATCTTCAGAACGTTCTAAACTTAAGTTCCAATTTTGGTACTTGCAGACATTTCGTCTTTGTTCAGAGACACATACAATTACAAACACAGACGCACACATAGACAAATATTTCTTTCCTATAAAGCATTGGAATTCAAGGGTAACGTAGGCTATGTCTTGTTGAAATGTTTTAGTTACGGCTTACATTGCAGGCTCATGAGTATATATACTAGTCTAAAGTGATAGCCCAATTTTTAAAATGTGGGTCGCTGTGTGATAACTATGAAATTCTACTCCTTACATAACCAGGAGAAAAAACCGAATAACGACTTTATAAAGTGTATAAAAATCCAACCATGGACGAAGAATACTTCGGTAATGGTTAATACCACAAAATATGTTTCTTTAATTGGCGCTTTAACGATATTTACCTTTTTTTACGAGTAAGTATTTGTCTACTTTTTACGGTTTACCAGTTATATAAACTTTCACAAACTACATACCGAATAAAGAATATTTTGCAGGTTTTGCAGTATATTCAAAATATACATTTTATGTATGCAAATATATTAAATATACAGCATTTTAATCAAAATCGTTAGAAAGAATTGAAAAAATTAAATATCTGATGTGTACCATTCACATGACGTTTTCTACATCTCTGTACCAAATTATTGTTAAAAGCTTATTCTTCTATCCACTTCATGCTAATCCAGATAAACATTAGCAGAAACCGTCTTATTACTTATTTCCTTATAAGTAATTAAAATGTGGTTGCTATGAGATTGAAATCCGTTTCTTTACGTGCCAAGGAGCTGGCAAATAGCTATAAAAGACAAGTTTTAAGTATTTTAAAACTGAAACAAATAACAAGGAATATTTCTTAGAACTCCAGAAAAAAACATGTATGATATAAAATGTATGTTTTAAGAAACCCTACATGTTTTGTGTAGTAAGTTTTTGTCTATCTCTTACGGTTAACAATGCGACACATAGATTCTCAAGAAAATTCCCCCTTTACATGGAAACATTTCGAAAACTTGGATTTTCCCAAAAATAGCTCTAGTGGTTTTTATTTAAATCTCTCATATTTAAAATATTTACATGACAAATCAAATAAACATCTTGAATTTTCTGGGAATAGCCTTTAAAGACCTCTTTATTCTGGAGGAAGTTTATATAACTGGCAAGAGTTATTGAAAAACTTACTACGCCAATTCGTAGATCTCATTAACATACACAATTTGTGTCCTATACATTTAAGTTAACCGTTTTCGAGATATCCGGGATTATTAGTTTCAATTTTAAGCCACTTAAACTTTTCTCCAACATTTTTCTTCTCGTTTCTCGTTTGTTTGCTCCGGACAAGCAAAGAGATTGGAATTTCAATTGTTTCACATAGCGATCGACTTTTAAAGGATGGGACTATCGCTTTAGCCTGAGCATTTTTTATTTCCCTTCTACTTACAAAGAAGCTAACAAAAGGCTAATTCTGCTTGTTTATCTTGTTTGGCATGATATAGTTAACAGATTATTTTTTTTAATAAAAGGCTTGTTTACCGAACAGCTAGAGGCCATCATATCAATGGAGCACATTAGATTTTTCCCTTTTATTTACTAGGAGCCAAGTAATAAGGACAATTTCTGCAAATGTTTCTCTCTACTATCATAAAGTATATAGAAGAATAAGCTTTTTAACAATAATTTGTTACATGGGTGTAGAGAAAGTCATGTGAATGCAACACATCAGTATTTTTGGATTCAGAGGGTCCCAAAGTATGTATTTCCGGTGAAATCTCGCGACATACTGTGTGTGTGTGTGTGTGTGTGTGTGTTTGAGTGTGTGTGTGTGTGAGTGTATGTGTGTGTACACGTCAAGATCACAAGTCCTCAGACTGACGTATCTGGTTGACGTTACAGTCCGCCACTGATACACTTGTTGCCCTCGGCTACTCAGGAAGTTTGGTTCGGAGTCAATGGTAGAGCATGTTTTTCGACTCACCCAGTGGGGAACCAAATGGGAATACACATTAAATACACTTAAAATAACACACAACACAGAACTGCTACATATAGTACTTTATTTGTCTGAAAATAATGTTCGTCGCCGTGTAGCATACTTATTGTTACAAGCACTGAGCTTACAATATTCCTAAGGTTCGGACTTATGTTATTACTACGCGACACTAGCACATTCACTCTTTCACACTTGCATAACCAACCGGACTCTTAGCACCTCACTTCTCAACTCACCTCTGTCCTCCTGCCTTCTGTCCAGGTAGCAAACATACACCTCTTTTCTGAATACTTAAAATATTACAGAATTTCGGGGGTAGGAGAGATCCGCTAGTCGACGTTGTAAACACTTAGCTTAAACAAAGAGATTCTGCCTGGCTTCAACCCTCTGCTAGTCAAATCCTGCATTCGCAGAGACTTCTTGAAACAGACGTTTATACAGTGGCGGCTCGTGGATTAAAATGCAGATGTTCACAAAAGCAGCAATTTACCACCGCCGCAACCGCTGCTGCTACTGCTGCTACTGCTACCGCAGTTGTCGCAACATCAAATCTAGTAATATTAGAAACAATGATAGTGTCTAATAACAAGAATTATAAATTTGTTACGCAAATCGTCACCCACCCAGTATTGTAAGGATGTTGAATTTCTTAGTCTTCGAGAGTTAACAGCAATATGAGGTGATGAAGGGATGAAGTCATGTGAAGAATGGTATTTACAGTGAATAATATTTACATTGTTTGAATTACGCAGTTAATGCCAAATTTATTTGTACAGAATTCCACGCGCCGGTTTTTCAAATGTGCAAACGTTTCTATCACTCGGTAATTAAAGTCTTTTCTGCTGTTGACCAGTTTCTTCTCAATAGGAAGCATTGCCAGTGCTGAAAGTTGGTCTTCACCCATCGTATTCCTAGTAAAGGTTTTAATTCTTTTTATTGTGAAAAAGCATATTTCTGGTTATGATGAAGTTATGGTCGTAGTGATAACAATCTTCGGAAAAATTTCTTCGTTGAGGTTGTTTTCTGTTTTGAACTGCTTAACTCTCTCTTAAGCTTCACTCTCGCATAAAATGCAAATTACTAAGAAAAATAACGCCTCTCAAAAAGACTGCAGTTGCACTTCCGGATAGTTTCAACTAAATCTCAAAGATAGCAGCACCTCCTACTGATAAGCAGAACCCTGGAGGTGTTAATGTGCACGGTCGCACTGTGCTCATTTCTGGCTGTAAAATTCCGAGCTGTTTTGTTGGCCGCGCAAGCGCAGAGCTACTAAACGTTAGTAATACGCTAGCACAAGAAGTCTGTGCTACAAGCGTTGTTGCCACATACTCGGGTTCTCGGCTGTGTTCAATCTGAAGAGCAGAGCGTGGTATATTTAAACAAGTGGCATCGGATAGCGCATTTTATTAAATGTTTCCTGAAAGAGAAAAATCTGATGTGTACCATTCACATGACTTTCTCCATATCCCTGCAACAAATTATTCTTAAAAAGCTTATACTTCTATTTACTTTATGTTAATCAGAAAAAAATAGCAGAAATAGTCTAATTACTCGCTTCCTTGTAAGTAGAAGCGAAATAAGGGACAACTGTAGGTTAAAGTGATAGTCAAAAGCTGGTTGCTATGTCAATGAAGTTCCTTTGTCTATATGGATAGAAGTTGACAAGTTCCTGTATGAGAAAAGTATACGTTTTTCATAGCAGAAACCAAAAATAAGCAATGTCACAAAAACGACGAACTCCACGAAAAAAATGTATATAACATAAATTGTGTGTTTTAATGTGCTCTACATTTGTTGTTGGGTAAGTTTTTGTCCATCTCTTACGGTTTAGCAGTTATTCAAAATTTAGTAAAATTCATCCAGAATAAACTACTCTTCAGAGGCTATTCCCAGAAAATTCAAGTTATACATTTTATTTGTCAGGTAAATATCTTTAATATGCGAAATTTTAATCAAAATCGTTAGAGCTATTTTTGAGAAAATCAAAATTTTCGAAAAAAGTTCCATGTAAAGGGTAGTTGGGGGGGGGGGATTTTTCTCAAAATCTTCGTGTCGCATCCCTGGAAGATGCTAAACTTAAATACCAAGTTTGGTATTTTACCGACTTTTCGTTTTTGAGTTATCGTGTTCACAGACACACGGACACACACACACACACACACACACACACACACACACACACACACATACGGACCTTTTTGTGAAAATGCTTTTTTTGGATATTGGGGACCCTAAAACATATATTTCCGGTGAAATCTCGGTATCGAATTTTTTGGTGGAGTGCAATACTTTCTCTATTCACTATGTACATAGTGCGTATGGAGAAAGTAAAAGGAGATCCACTAAGAAATATTGGAGGTTCACGTGCTCTTGTGCCCCTACACAGCAGCCGCCGCTGCGTTTATACATGGGAACAAATAAATATTATATAAATAATTAATATATCCGTATTTGGTTATGCTTCTGAACGTTACCGTTTCAAATTTTCGGGTGCAATGCAATACTTTCTCTTTATACTACCTATGTACATAGTACGTGTAGAGAAAGTAAAACATAATCTGAAGAGTTCCATTCATATAACTTTCTCTACATCTCTGTAACAAATTATTGTTCTATGCACTTTATGTTAATCGAGATAAACACTAGCAGAAACGGTCTTATTACTTAGTTCCTTATAAGTAGAAGGCAAATAAGGGAATACAAAAGGCTAAATCGACAGTCAAATGTTTTAAAATATGGTTACTATGGGATTGAAATCCGTTTCTTTGCGTGGCCAGGAACTGTGTAATAAGTTCCTGTGTGAGAAAGAAAGTTTTTTTTTTTTTAACTGAAATCAACAGCAAGGAATATCTCGAAAACGGTGTACTCTAAAATGTATATGACATAAATTGTGTGGTTTAAGGAGCTCTACATTTTTGTTTAGTAAGTTTTGTCTATCTCTTACAGTTTACTAGGCATGTAAAATTAAAAAAGAAATCCAGAATAAAGAGGTACTTAGAGGCTATTTCCAGTAATTTATACTATTGTGTCAAGAAAGTTCCGGGAATTTGCCAATAAAATACAAAAAATGAATTACTCATCCAATTTTATTTTATCGCTTTCAAAGGGGGCCCCTTCTGAAATTATACATTTATGCCAACGAATAATCCAAACATCAAACCATTTTTTGTAGGCACATTTAGGAATCGATGTCATTTGTCGCCGCGAATTTTCCTTTATGTCTTCTATCCACTGAAAACGGGTGCCTCGAAGTGGTAACTTGAGTTTTGAAAAGAGAAAGAAATCAGTAGGAGCTACATCAGGTGAATACGGTGGTTGTTCGATGAAGTTTGTTGAGTTTTTGGCCAGAGATTCGTTCACAATAATAGCCTTGTGAGCTGGTGTGTTATCATGGTGCAGAATCCATGAGTTGTCGCTCCACAAATCTGGCCTTTCTCGCCATATTTGTTATCTCAAACGCCGCATAACGCTCAGATAATAGTCTTTGTTTACCATCTGACCTTCTGGCAAGAACTCTGAATGTACGACACCGCGATAATCGAAAAAAACTGTCAACATGACCTTCAGTTTTGATCGAGTTTGACGTGCCCTTTTAGGTTTCGGTTCAGTTGGAAGGCGCCATTCGGAAGCTTGTTGACTGGTTTGAGTGTCAAACTCGTAAACCCACGTCTCATCACCAGTTACAATGCGTTTCATGATGTGGGGTCGGAACTGGCTCGTTCTAGCATGTCTTCAGCTATCCTTACGCGATTGAGATTTTGTAGAAAATTCAAGTCTTTCGAAACTAACCGAGCTGCAACGCGTGTCATGCCCAAACAATCGTTTAAAATGGTACGAATCCATTCGTGAGACACAGAAAGTTCAGCGGCAATCTCTCTCAGACCTAAATGCGATTTTCAGACATCGTTTTCTTCACTTTAGTGATGTTCAGTTCAGTTGAAACCGTTGATGGCCGACCAGAGAGAGGTAAATCTTCCACCACATTTCGACCACTTTTGAGTGCACTGTACCACTCATATGCACGTGTTTTTGATAAAGTCGATTCACCGTAAGCTCTCTGTAGCATTTTCAGCGAAATACCATTTGTAATGCAAAATTTGAGACAGATTCTTTGTTCAATATTTGTCTCCATCGTAAAATCGCAAATCACCTTTGAGATGAACTAACAAAATGGCGTACTGTAAACAAACTAGATGACAGATGACGATCAAACTCCGCGTAGATATAGAGGAAAGCTGTACCCACTTAGCGACAACAATAATTTCAGATCCCCTTTTAAACAGGATTTTTAAATCAATTCCCGGTACTTTCTTGACAGAATGTACATTTTATTTGTCTGTAAATATCTTAAAGACAACATATTTTAATCAAAATTCTTATAGCCATTTTTGAGAAAATCGACATTATCGAACTTTTTTCCAGGTAAAGGTAGTTGAGGGAGGGGAGATTTTCTTGAATATCTTCGAGTTGCATCCTTGGAAGATAGTGAAATAAATTTCAAGTTTGATATTTAACAGACTTTTCGTTTTTGAGCTATGCTACCCACAGACACACACACACACACACACACACACATACTCACACTCACACACACACACACACACACTCAGATACACACGCACACACACGAAAATGTTTATAAAAATGCTTTTTTTGGATTCAGGGATCCCATAGTACGTGTAGAGAAAATAATAACCAAATGTTTCCTACCTTCTTCTTGAACAATTTCTTGAAATCTTGTTACATCCTTGGATAGTGCTGGATTAAAAGTTTGATATTCATCCGACACTTCATTTTTAGTTATGCTGTACTTTGTGGACACAGACACGCTCACACACAGACGCACGCGCGGTTATTTTGTGAATTTGTCGTTGCTGGAGAAAGAAGGGCAAATAAACAGCATTAATTTTTTTTTTTTTTCTTGTTTTTGTTCCAAAGCCGACCCTTCTATCCAGGAAACTGTTTCATCTTGGTTCCGCGCCAAAGAGCACCTGTTTACTCCTCACTGACAGGGATATGCCTACAGAATACACTGCGCCTCATCATTGAGGGCAACCTACTATTACGGATGAAATAAGTGCTGGAATGCTAGAATTAAAGATTTGTGCTATGACCTTACCCTCTAGCCGGGCTCTGAGGTATATGGTTGAGTATGCACGAGTACTCAGACTCAGATGAGTAGAGTTGAAACAACCTCTCTTAGGTTATATTAATTAGAATTTTCTCTTTATTTGATATGTTATATCAGTCTAGTTACAGTAAATATGTTTCAAATACATTCTTATCTGTATCTGCCATTTTAGCTATGAATTATGAGCCCGTGTTTTAATGGAAGGTTTGCCCTACAAATAAGTACTATTACGAGGTTTGGACGCTTCATTGTTTTCAAGCCATGTCCTTTCTTTCTTTAGAAATATATGGGAGCCTCTTTTTTCCATTTTATAGCGCGCCTTTATAGTGCGGGAATAGCATGTCTATCTCACATTCAAAGGTTTCGAGATTGAATCTCATTTGGGATGTAGTTACCCGGAAAAGACATTTTATTCAGCGGGTTTCCCTTATTCTGAAAAGGCAAATGGATTAACTTCAAGCTCATGAGTTCATTTGAGTATCATTTTGCCCCACGTGATTCATTCATCAATCTTCCGAAATAAAACTTGTAAATGAAATTTTGTAGTCAAATGACTTGTTTTCTCAGAAAGTAATGCATGTAGCTAAATTATAGGAAGGTAAAAGCTACCTCTAAGTGTCTGTGGATTTATTTTTAATAAATAAGACGATCGGTTATTTTTAAATGAAAATAATGGCTGATAAACTTTAATAAAAGTAGTTTACTAGAGAAAAATATTCTTTTTACTTTCTCTAGCCCATATGTACAATGTACATAGGGATAGAGAAGGTATTGTAATGCACTCAAAAATTGAATACCGAGATTTCACCGGAAATATATGTTTTGGGGTACCTGAGTCCGAAAAAAGCATTTTTAAAAAAAGGTCCGTATGTGTATGTGTCTGTCTGTGTGTGTGTGTGTCTGTTGACAGCATAGCCACAAAACGAAAACACCGTTAAATATCAAACTTGGTATTTAGGTGTAGTATCTTCCAAGGATGCGACACGAAGATTTTCAAAAAAAAAAAAAAAAAAAAAAAAAAAAAAACCCACAATCTATTGGAAAACATTTCAAAAATTTTTATTTTCTTAAAAATGGCTCTCACGATTTTGATTAAAAGCTCGTATATTAAAGCTATTTATGTCTGAAATATAATTTATATCTCAAGTTTTTTGGGAATAGCCTCTGAAGACCTCTTTATTTTGAATGAATTTTGCCGAATTTTGCTTAACTTCTAAACCGTAGGAGATAGAAAAAAACTCACAATACAAAGAGTGAACATCACGACAAAACACACCATTTATGTCCTTTACATTTTTGTTGTGGAGGTAAACGTTTCCGAGATATTCCTTGTTTTTAGTTTCAATTGTGAAGTACTTAAATTTTTCTCAGACAGGAGGTGTCCGTTTTTCCTTTGTTCTACTCCTGGTCAAGCAAAGAAGTGATTTGCAATGACAATCGCATGACGATAGCTTTTAATACATTTGACAATTATTTTAGCATAGCGCATTCCCTTATTCCCTTCTACTTATAAGGAACTAACTAATACCATTCTGCTAGTATTTATCTCGATTAGCATTGTGTACAAAGAAGAAGAATATTTTGTAGGAGGTTTGTAGAGCAGCTAGAGAAAGTCATGTGAGTGTAACACATCAGATTATTTACTTAATGAACAAAGTCGTATCACAAAAACAGTTTACTGAGCATAGAAGACGCTCACTTACATCCTGTAAATAGTTTGTCTCATGACCTCAATAGGAATAATTTTTTGAGATATTAGATAATGAATTTCGTAAATTTAACATTAGCGGAATAAGGCTTTTAATTTCCTCTAAAGTAGTGCTCAAAGAAACAAAAGGTATACAACTAATGAGAAATTAGCAGATATATTTTGCGAATAAAGTCAGCTGGAGTCAACTTTTGACGTCGCTCCATGCCATGTATGTTTTGCGGAAATACCAAGCAGCGTGTACGTGTTTGTGGCGCTTTGCGACATTAAAATGGAGCCGACCCTACGATCGCGTGTCCATCAATGATTAATTCGTCACCTTCCATAACATGAGCCTTATTGACCGCATGTTCCATTGAGTCACTCACAAGCGTTCCTACCTTCCAGTGCGGTCCCAAAGCTATTTCACGACTTTTTGTGAAACTGCGTCCTCCATTACAGTTAGTGATATTACATAAGCTACAAAAGAGAAGCACAATTTTTATTGGTATGGATTTAATTGTTTTTTTACTTTCTGTACACGTACTATGTACATAGTGTAGAGAGAAGGCATTTCATTCCACCCAAAAATTCGATACCGAGATTTCACTGGAAATACATGTTTTCGGTACCCTGAATCCAAAAAAAGCGTTTTCAGAAAAAGGTCCGTGTGTGTCTGTGTATGTGTCTGTGGACAGCACAGCTCAAAAACGAAAAGACCATTGAATAACAAACTTGATATTTAAGTTGGGTATCTTCCAAGGATGCGACACGAAAATTTTCAAGAAAATTCCCCAACACCCGACTACCCTTTACATGGACCTTTTTTTGAACATTTTTATTTTCTTAAAAATGGCTCTAACGATTTTAATTAATATATCGTAAATTAAAGATATTTACCTGACAAATAAAATGTATATCTTGAATTTTCTGGGAATAGCCTCTGAAGACTACTTTATTCTGAATCAATTTTACGAAATTTTGCATAACTGCTAAACCGTAGGAGATGGACAAAAACTTACAACACACAAAATATGTAGAGCACGTTAAAATACACAATTAATGTGATATTCAATTTTTTCGTGGAATTGATCGTTTTTGAGATATTCCTGGTTTTTGGTTTTAGGTTTAAAAAACATATTTTTCTCATACAGGAATTTGTCAACTCCTGTCCATGCAAACAAAGGAACTTCAGTCACATAGTAACCAGCTTTTGACTATCACTTTAACCTATGGTACTCCCTTATTTCGCTTCTACTTACAAGGAAGCAAGTAATAAGACTATTTCTGCATGTGAATGGACCACAACAGATTTTTCACAGAAGCCGTGTGTAGGACAGGAATTGGATGGGCAGTCAGACTGAATAATTCATTGCCATAGTCGGGATTTGAACCACGGATCTCCCGGTCTCTAGCCGGTTGTTCTGCCACTGAGTTACCATGACAACATGGCGGCATAGCATTGAATTTCTCAACTGACTCGCATGCTTCCCGGTAAACCACAAGGTGTTCTCAAATTATTTGGAGATGACAACCCCAATGGCGAGCTACAATGAGTCTGACTCTGCCTATCTAACTCTTTATTATTTTAAAGAGTTTATCTTCTGGATTCATCCCAGAGCAAAGTTAAGAAGCTACTTGAAAGAATAGAATCTCAGAATTCAATATGGGCTTAAGCAGCTGATGTATGTATATAATGGTTATACATATGCTACAGCTGATGTATACGGTTTATATTCACACGCGTTTATCTACTCACTGTCCTTTTATAATGTTCTACAAAGTGTTCTTTGAAAAACCTGATGTGATACATTCACACAACATTCTGTGCTTATTCTCCACAAACTACTCTTACAAAAACTTATTCTGTTAACTCTTCACACTGATCACAAATTTTGTGTGATTACTTTTTTCATCGTAGACATAAGGGGTAAGAGATTAGATTACACTGCGATAATCAAATCCTTTAAGAGCTGGTCACTATGTGATAGCCTTGAAATTCAGTACTCTTTACATGACCAGAATTAAAAACAAAAAAATCTGATGTGTTACACTCGCATGACTTTCTCTAGCTGCTCTAAAAAAACTCCTACAAAAGATTATTCTTCTTTGTACACAATGCTAATCAAGATAAATGTTAGCAGAATGTTATTACTTAGTTCCTTATAAGTAGAAGGGAATAAGAGAATGTGCTCTGCTAAAATGATTGTTGTCAAATGTTTTAAAAGCTATCGTTATGCGATTGTCATTGCAAATCAATTCTTTGCTCGGCCAGGAGTAGAACTAAAGAAAAACAGACACTTCCTGTGTGAGAAAAGTTTAAGTACTTCACAATTGAAACTAATAACAAGGAATATCTCGAAAACGGTTACCTCCACAACAAAAACGTGAAGGATAAAAATTATGTGTTTTATCATGAGGTACAATTTTTGTGGAGTGCGTTTTTTTCTATCTCTTACGGTTTAGCAGTTAAGCAAAATTCAGCAAATTCATCCAGAATATAGAGGTCTTCAAAGGATATTTCCAAAACATTCGCGATATACATTTTATTACGGACATAAATAGTTTTAATATACGGGATTTTAATCAAAATCGTTAGAGCCATTTTTAAGAAAATCAACATTTTCGAAACTTTTTCCATGCAAAAGGGTAGTTTATGGTGGGGGAATTTTTTGAAAATCTTCCAGTTGCATCCTTAGAAGATACTAAACCTAAATACCAAATTTGGTATTTAAAGGTATTTTTGTTTTGGGGCTATACTGTCCACAGACACACACACACGGACCTTTTTTTAAAATGCTTTTTTCGGACTCAGGCGACCCCAAAACATATATTTTCGGTGAAATTTTGGTATCGAATTTTTGGGTGCATTACAATACCTTCTCTAGCCCTATGTACATTGTACATATGGGGCTAGAGAAAGTAAAAAGTAGAAACAAGGAACAGAGTGAGAAAGAGAACGATGTCTATCCATTTTAGAAAAGTATAAACATTGAGAATTGTAGACCATAACAATAAATATTGATTAACTCGACAAAAACATATATGTGACATAAGTTGTGTCCTTTAACGAGAACTGCAATAGGAATTTGTCAATCTCTTACGCTTTATCAGTTTTGAAAAGTCATCCAAAATGATAAGGACTTCAGAAGCTGTTCCCAGAAAATTCAAGATATAATTTTCATTTAGCACAAGCATATCTTAAACATACGGCATTTAAATCAAAACCATTACAATATTCTTTTAGAAAGTCATAATTTAAGAAAATGTTCGATGTAGAGGGCAGTTTGGGTGGGGAAATTTGTTGAAAATCTTCTTGTCGCTCTTAAATATCAAGTTTGGTATTTAACGTACTTTTCGTTTTCGAGTTATGGTGTTCACAGACACATTCTCATATGGACCTTTTCCTTTTCTTGTATTAAGGGGTGTTCAAAACCTGTATTTTGGTGATATAACAGTATAGAATTTATTTGTGGAGTGTAATAGATTCTCTGCCTACTATGTACATTGTATGTGGCTGAGAAATTAGAAAGCTTCCATTATCAACATATTTCGTGGTAGATACAAAAGGGATCACTCCAATTAAACAAACATTATAATATTAAAAACATTTTTTAACCCAATTAATTATTAATTACCGGTAGACATAAAATAGGAGTTAAAATTATTCAGTTTAATATCCTTCCTCGGCGATAGTCAAATACTTAAAAATCACATGTGTACCATTCACATGACTTTCTCTACATCTTTGCAACAAATTATTCTTAAAAAGCTTATACTTTTATTTACTTCATGCTAATGAGAAAGAAATAGCAGAAATAGTCTTGTTACTCGATTCCTTGAAAGTAGAAGCGAAATAAGGGAGTACCATAGGTTAAAGTGACAGTCAAACGCCGGTTGCTATGTCACTGAAGTCCCTTTGTTTGTATCGACAGCAGTTAACAAATTCCTGTATGAGAAAAGTATGTTTTTCAAAGCAGAAACCAAAAACAAGAAATGTCTCAAAAACTATAGACTCCACGAAAAAAAATGTATATAACATAAATTGTGTCTTTTAACGTGCTCTACCTTTTTCTTGGAGTAAGTTTTTGTCCATCTCTCACGGTTTAGCAGTTATTCAAATTTCCGTAAGATTCATCCAGAATAAAGCACTCTTCAGAGCCTATTCACAGAAAATTCAAGATATACATTTTATTTGTCAGGTAAATATCTTTATTATACGAAGTTTTAATCAAAATCGTTAGAGCTATTTTTGAGAAAATCAAAATTTTCGAAAAAAGTTCCATGTACAGGGTAGTTGGGGGTGGAGGGATTTTTCTCTAAATCTTCGTGTCGCATCCCTGGAAGATACTAAACTTAAATACCAAGTTTGGTATTTTACCGACTTTTCGTTTTAGAGTTATCGTGTTCACAGACACACGGACACACAGACACACATACACACACACACACACACTCACACTCACACATTTTTCTGAAAATGCTTTTTTTTGGATACAGGTGACCCTAAAACGTATATTTCCGGTGAAATCTCGGTGTGCATATAGGGAAAGTAAAAAGCGGATCGTTATGTGCTGGCTTTGAGTTGTACACTCATTTCCAAAACATCACAACAACAACAACAAAACTGAATTGTGAAAGCACTTACATCTTACATATTGTACTCACATGACTTTCTCTAGCCAATGTCGTTTATTTGTATATCCCTAAGTACAAACTATTTTTACAAATATGTTCCTTTTTCTTTCATGTTATCTGAGATAAATAATTGCAGAAAAAATGTCACTACACATTCCACTGTAGGTACAAAGGAAATATGATTGGTTGAGGTGGCAGTCAAATCTTCATGTTCTGTTATTGAAGAACCATGCTCTTTAAAACTGATTCGGAACCACTTCAAAAATTATAAAGCATTGAAAAATCCAATCAATAATAACGAATATCAGGAAACCGCACATGCCACAAAATTGATAAAATACTGTTTCTTTTAAAGAAATCTAAATTTTTGTCATTAGTGTGGTTTTGCAAATGGTTTGCCAGTTCTATCATAAACATCTAAATTTATAAAATGTACCTCATAAAAGGGTTTTCAGATTTAAACTGCTATAAATATATCGTATTTGCGGTAGCATAAAAACAAAAGAAGTCACATACTGAGTAAGCAATGGGACTTAGTTTTCTTTTGTGTTTTCTGTTCACCGTTACCATGGGTAAAGTTTTGTTAAATAAAACATTAGTAATTTTATTAACACTGCTATTATAATGTATAAGTCAGAAAAGATGGCTGAATCACTAAGTGATAAAATACAGCTGATTCAATGCTATTATGAAAGCAACAGGAGTTTTTCTCAAGGTTTGAGAACATTTAGAACTCTTAATAATTTAAAATTAGGCCCATATTCCATTAGTAAAGCTCCAACAAAGTGTACGCCGCGACCTCCAGATCCCAATACGACCAACTTTTGGTTGTGGGGTTACTCTAAAGAACGAGTTGTGCTGACACATCCGACTACCAGACAGCAGCTGCTAGCTCGCAAGATATAACTAATATTCCAAGACATAATCCCGAAATGCTGTGCATGGAGTCGCAGAAAGAATGGTGTACTTTGAACAAGAGAATGCAGGACATCTTCCTGACTCCATTGTTTCTGCAGTATGTATCTCCTTTTGGTTTTTGTTTATTTATTTATTTTTTTTATGTTTTTTCTTATGTCAAGTATTTATAACGGTTTAAAGTTTTAAGTGACTTTTGAAAGAACCTGTACAAAACCATTACTGAATTTAGAGGGTTTTACCGACCATTCACAGTAATTTCAAGATATGTATTTTATTAGCTATGCAAATTTAGCTATAATATCACAAGTGGCTAAAATGTTTCCATGTAAGAGTACTTTGGCGCGGGACATTTTCTTCAACATCTGAGACTGGAGTATGCCATTGGTCATAAATAGCGTCATGCACTCCGGTTTTCATAGCAATGTTTCCCGCCTCTGCAACAATGATTGTTGTCAATATATTGCATTCCGTTTCATTGACATTTTGAATAATTCTGTGAGGGTGCAACTCAATTGCTTATACCTTTCTCTAAAAACTATTGACAAGAGGACGAAAATTAGCCCTAGATAAATGTTGTGTCTTATTATTTTATTAAACTTAAAACATAAAAACTGTCTGCTCCGATTACAGTGTATTAGCCAGGGTTAGTATTTTAGGTGCAAATTTCGTATAAAAAGGGAGGGGAAATGTGCCAAAATATGCTAATAAAAGTACTGTTTTACTCAAGCAATTCAAGCAATGATGCTTTCCTATTCTAGTGTATTGAGTTACAACAATCACTAATTTAAAAAAACAAGAGGAATGAAGCTTCCGGTAAAATTGTTATTATTAAACGTAATTGTCCTAATGCAATATTTGTCTTCAAATCATACTCCAGATATAAACTTTTAAACCTTCTTATTCGAATATAGAACGTCTTTGTAAAGCTTCCTTCGACAGCTTACCCAGTGTGATGCAATTCTACAGATTCCTCAATACTCGAAACCTTTCTCAAGACTAGACCCTAATTTTCAGAAAAAGGTCCGTGTGTGAGTGTCCGAATGCCTGTGAACGCGATAACTCAAAAACGAAAAGTCGGTAAAATACCAAACTCGCTATTTAAATTTAGTATCTTCCAGCGATGCGAAACGAAGATTTTGAGAAAACTCCCCAGCACCCCAAACTACCCTTTACATGGAACTTTTTTCGAAAATTTTGATTTTCTAAAAAATAGCTCTAACGATTTTGTTTAAAATATCGTATATTAAAGATATGTACCTGACAAATAAAATGTATATTTTGAATTTTCTGGGAATATCCTCTGAAGACTACTTTATTCTGAGTGAATTTTACGGAATTTTGCATAACTGCTAAACCGTAAGAGATGGACAGAAACTTACCACACAAAAAATGTAGAGCACATTAAAACACACAATTTATGTTGTATAATTTTTTTTTTTTTTTGTGAAGCCGATCTTTTTTAGATATTCCTTGTTTTTGGTTTCAGCTTTGAAAAACTTAACTTTTCTCATACATGAATTGGTCAACTACTGTCCATACAAACAAAGGAACTTCAGTCACACAGCAACCAGTTTTTGACTACCACTTTAACCTATGGTACTCCCCTATTTGGCTTCTAGTTACAAGAAGCAAGTAATAAGACTATTTTTGTTAATTTTTTCTCGATTAGCATGAAATAAATAGAAGCATAAGGTTTATCACAATATTTTGTTGCAGGGATATAGAGAAAGACATGTGAATGGAACACATCAGATTTTTTAACTCCTTATCTTATTGTTTACCATTTATTATAAAAATAATACCTATTTTAGAATATTAAAACATAATTATTCCATAATATTTAAACAAATTATGGACACAAAATAGTTGTGTCTGCAAACTACGTGAGCAGAAGTTGCTGTGCCTATAGAAAGTCGCACCTGCGACACCTGGAACCAGAGAAAACAGGAACTCCTTGATGATATCAAAATGCTCACATAGCAGCACACTGAATCCAGATCTCCAGCGAGTAATGAGCGGGCAGGCCAGTGATTTCCCTGTGGACTACATGACTCGGAACTTTCAGTAGAATCTTTTGCAGATATGAATTGATTTGCGATGTCGTATTCATTTCTTGTGGATCCATAAACCTTGTGAAGGGCCTGGATCAAGCATTTCGTATGCTTTACCTTAGGAAGAAAAATTTCAATTGGCCCGCCTGGGTAGTGTGGTGGTAGCGTGTCTGCATCACATTCAACAGGTCGTGAGTTCGAATCTCGCTTAGGGTGAGTTACCCGGATAAGGTTTTCTTCGGGGTTTTCCCTTATCCTGAGAAGACGAATGTCGAGTAACTTTAAGCTCCATGGACCCCGAGATCATTTGAGCATCATTTCACCAATTTCATTCATCGTCCGATATGACCAACCAGGTTAAAGAACGTTAAACTGCAGCAACAACAACAACAACAATTAAATTGCATAATTGCTGAAACCACGTAACGGAGCTAAATCTGCAACCACCAGAAAACCTTTTCCAAACTCGATACCTCTGGGCTCTTTTGGCAGAAACCTTATGATTAATTACATTATTGTAGTGACATTGGCTTTCTGCAGCGCATACATTTTAACAACAATCAACGAAATTCCCCTTGTTAGGGAAAGCATCTGATGTGTTCCATTCTGACTTTTCTAATAGCTCTGCAACAAAATATTGTTAAAAAGGTAATGCTTATATTTATTTCATGCTAATCAAGAAAACATTAGCAGAAATGATCTTATTACTTGCTTCCTTGTAAGTAGAAGTGAAATAAGGTGTACCATAGCTTAAAGTGATAGTCAAAAGCTGGTTGCTATGTGACTAAAGCTCTTTTGTTTGTATGGACAGGAGTTGAAAAATTCCTGTGTGAGAAAAGCATAAGTTTTTTTTAAGGTGAAATCAAAAACAAGGAATGACTCAAAGACAATCAACTTCACGAGAAAAATGTATATAACGTAAATTGTGTGTTTTAACATGCTCTACATTTTTTGTGTGGTAAGTTTTTGTCTATCTCTTACGGTTTAACAGTTATGCAAAATTCCGTAAAATTCATTCAGAATAAAGTAGTCTTCAGAGCCTATTCTCAGAAAATTCAAGATATACATTTTATTTGTCCGGTAAATATCTTTAATATACGACATTTTAATCCAAATCGTTAGAGCCATTTTTATGAAAATCAAAATTTTCGAAAAAAGTTCCATGCAAAGGGTAGTTTGGGTGGGGAATTTTCTTAAAAGCTTCGTGTCCATCCCTGGAAGATACTAAACTTAAATACCAAGTTTGGTATTTTAGTGACGTTTCGTTTTTGAGTTATCGTGTTCACAGACACACGGACACACACACACACACACCTTTTTCTGAAAATGTTTTTTTTTGGATACACGGGACCCTAAACATATATTTCCGGTGTAATCTCGGTATGGAATTTTTGGGTGGAATGCAATACCTGCTCTATACACTATGTACATGGTACGTATAGAGAAAGTAAAAATTGAAATGTTCAATATAGACTATTATTACATTGAGTCTGTGATTTCATTCATCGAGATTCTCACATAGCAATCATCCACGTTCTCCTTCATTCTTAGTAAATAGGAAGCTTGTATATCTTTCTATAAAACATGTTATAGGACATTTTCCGAAAACCCTTTCAAGGCCGAATGATTTAACTTATTGAGTGATAACCCTAATTCTGTAAGAGCATCACAAAAATCAGTGTTGAATTCCTTAAAGTTTTGCATTTTTGAACAACACTGATGAATTTATAACAGAGTTTTTTGCAAATTAATTGATTGAAGAACCTTGTTCTATTGAGGCTAAGAACTAGTAAAGTGTTGATCGACACCGTCTTGGTAGTTTATTTTCACGAACAAAATTTCTGAAATCATCCCCAAGTAGCGAGCAACTGACTCCGGTGGAATTAAACAATATACCCACACGAAATGCCTACATTTCTATTGTTAAAGTGTGATAATTACAATTTTCCATACCCACTCAGTCCCACTTTTACTATAAGTAGATAAACTTACTCCCCATGTTTACGCTAATTATTTGTTAGTGATTCGAAATCATGCGCAAATGAAATTAAGCTCACAAGTAGTAAATCTTATACATGATAAAAAGCACTGCAGAAAATTTGAAAACCTTCAGCAGGCGAACAAGCGGCGTTGGCCCCCGGTCGCAGTATATGCGGGTGGCCCTCAAGCAAGAATTTGGAGGGATAAAGATCTCCCTCCCCCAAAAAAGGTAAACGTGGTTGAAATAAAAACCCTCTTTTCTCAAAAACAAACACAATTTCACACTAATTTAGATCTTTACGAAAATCTAATTTAACCCAAGAAAGAATGTGCAGACGTAATAGCTTCTCTTGATGGTTTTAAAGAAACATTTGCACATATCACACCTGTTTGCTTTGGGACAATGTGGCAAATTTGTAAATCACGTTTGCGCAGAACACGTTACCGTAGCCAGGGACTCAAGCGTTACGTCCGACTCTGGCATTCGTGAGGTCGTGGGTTCCTGCGGCCGACTTCTCTGAGTTATTGTTGTTGTGGAGGTTTTCCCGGGTTACTAGGAAAATGCTGGGGAGGTTTCTTCATTCCCCCAAATTTCCTGTCCCTCTAACCTATGGGTTTTTGGGGGTTTTCTCGGGTTACTAGGCAAATGCTGGGGAGGTTTCTTCATTCCCCCAAATTTCCTGTCCCTCTAACCTATGTATTTTTGTGAGGGTTTTCTCGGATTGCTAGGTAAATGCTGGGGAGGTTTCTTCATTCCCCCAAATTTCCTGTCCCTCTAACCTATGGGTTTTTGTGGGGGTTTTCTCGGGTTACTAGGCAAATACTGGGGAGATTTCTTCATTCCCCCAAATTTCCTGTCCCTCTAACCTATGGGTTTTTGTGGGGGTTTTCTCGGGTTACTAGGAAAATGCTGTGGAGGTTTCTTCATTCCCCCAAATTTCCTGTCCCTCTGACCTATGGGTTTTTGTGGAGCTTTTCCCGGCTTACTAGGCGAATGCTGGGGAGGTTTCTTCATTCCCCCAAATTTCCTGTCCCTCTGACCTATGGGTTTTTGTGGAGGTTTTCCCGGGTTACTAGGCGAATGCTGGGGAGGTTTCTTCATTCCCCCAAATTTCCTGTCCCTCTGACCTATGGGTTTTTGTGAGGATTTTCTCGGGTTACTAGGCGAATGCTGGGGAGGTTTCTTCATTCCGCTAAATTTCCTGTCCCCCCTAACCTATGGGTTTTTGTGGGGGTTTTCCCGGGTTACTAGGAAAATGCTGGGGAGGTTTCTTCATTCCCCCAAATTTCCTGTCCCTCTGACCTATGGGTTTTTGTGGAGCTTTTCCCGGCTTACTAGGCGAATGCTGGGGAGGTTTCTTCATTCCCCCAAATTTCCTGTCCCTCTGACCTATGGGTTTTTGTGAGGGTTTTCTCGGGTTACTAGGCGAATGCTGGGGAGGTTTCTTCATTCCGCTAAATTTCCTGTCCCCCTAACCTATGGGTTTTTGTGGGGGTTTTCCCGGATTACTAGGAAAATGCTGGAGAGGTTTCTTCATTCCCCCAAATTTCCTGTCCCTCAGACCTATGTATATTTGTGGGGGTTTTCTCGGGTTACTAGGCAAATGCTGGGGAGATTTCTTCATTCCGCCGATCTTCCTGTCCCTCTAACCTATGTATTTTTGTGGGGGTTTTCTCGGGTTACTAGGCGAATGCTGGGGAGGTTTCTTCATTCCGCCGATCTTCCTGTCCCTCTAACCTATGTATTTTTGTGGGGGTTTTCTCGGGTTACTAGGCGAATGCTGGGGAGGTTTCTTCATTCCGCCGATCTTCCTGTCCCTCTGACCAATGTATTTTTGTGAGGGTTTTCTCGGGTTACTAGGCGAATGCTGGGGAGGTTTCTTCATTCCGCCGATCTTCCTGTCCCCCTAACCTATGTATTTTTGTGAGGGTTTTCCCGGGTTACTAGGCGAATGCTGGGGAGGTTTCTTCATTCCGCCGATCTTCCTGTCCCTCTGACCTGTGGGTTTTTTGTGAGGGTTTTCTCGGGTTACTAGGCAAATGCTGGGGAGGTTTCTTCATTCCGCCGATCTTCCTGTCCCTCTGACCTTTGGGTTTTTTGTGGGGGGTTTCCCGGGTTACTAGGCAAATGCTGGGGAAGTTTCTCCATTCCCCAGATCTTCCTGTCCCTTCATTACATCCCATCGGTCTCTTTCAGGATTGTAAGTGTCGGCAGGGTTTGTGATGGCGGCGCCCTTCTGTGTTGATGAATGCTCTTTGAACGCTCTCTGTGGCGGGATGGCGTTGGAGTCGTCTGTAAGATCCCGGGGACGCGAGCTCTTAGCGCTCCCCGCATCTAGATGAACTGGTCGGTCTATGTTAGGGACCCTCCATAGTGGCTTTTCCCTCGCAGAACGGTTTTGGCCGCTCATCGATAATACACTTATCCTATGCTCTAGTGTCAGACGCCCATGAAGGCCCGGGATTTGTAAATGAGAGAGAGAGAGCACATTCGAATGGGAACAAAGAAATATTTAAAGCCTTTAAAATAAACAAGGCAGCTACCGGGTAACACCTGAAGCTTGTTGTGTGTAAAAAGATTACGGTTTTACTGGACACTCACTCATATCATCTGAATTATATTTTCTTCAAATTGCAACATGCTGCTTACTGTAGGGGTTTTAAAGGTTGACTGCTACTGAGTAGAGCTTCACAGGAAAAGAGTCTTAATGCTAATTTACAAAATTAAATAATAAGTAAGTTGCATCAATGGATTTCTCTTTTAATAATACTTATATCAGCATATTAACTTCCTTATTTTATTTATTTACAGTTTATAATAAAAACAGAGAATTAAACGATGCCGAACATCTATGAATTGCTAAAAACATGAACACAATGACATAATTATTTTCATCAGAAAATAACACAAATGAAAATAAACATTTATGTTAACCGTATTCCTGATCCTTTTAGACCAATCACAGAAGTAGGTGCTGTTAAATTGCTCCTTCGATATACACATGCAGCATTCTGTTTTGCGTCTGCTGTTAATAAACGCGGCGTGTATCTTATGCAATGATGATCACCTTCACCAGAACATCTACGAGGTCGATAGTTGCATTCAAATTCAGCAAATAATAATTCGGCGTTAATCATTTTTAGTGAAATTCGTTCACTGTTATACATTTGCACTCACCACGAACAGTCTATATTAGCTACATTTTAAGCACCTGAAACAATTCTCTTATATTTCAAATAAACAAAAATGTTGGGAGGTTTATCTTCATTAGTAATACGAGTGCTGATAAGTTTTCGGTAACTTCTTTAAGGTTAACGACTGCTTGTTATAATATTATCTAATAATAGACATGAGTTTGAAAGCTCAATTAAATTTAAATTACATAAAACATATAAGCAGTTTAAGAACTCGATATTAAAATGCGAAAACGATACGGTTGTTATTACTTTCTCTACATGTACTATTTACATAGTGTATAGATAAGGTATTGCACTCCACCAAAAAATTCGATACCGAGATTTCATCGGAAATATATGTTTTAGGGTCCCCTGTATCCAAAAAAATTATTTTCAGAAAAAAGTCCGTGTGTGTGTGTCTGTGTGTCCGTGTGTCTGTGAACATGATAAGTCATAAACGAAAAGTCGGTAAAATACCAAATTTGGTATTTAAGATTAGTATTTTCCAGGGATGCGACACGAAGATTTTGAGAAAAATCCCCCCGCACCCAACTACCCTTTAGATGGAACTTTTTTCGAAATTTTTTATTTTCTCAAAAAGGCTCTAACGGTTTTGATTAAAATATCGTATATTAAATATATTTACCTGACAAATAGAATGTATATCTTGAATTTTCTGAGAATAGCCTCTGAAGACTACTTTATTCTGAATTAATGTTACGGAATTTTGCATAATTGCTAAACCGTAAGAGATGGACAAAAACTTAACTCCATGGCACGACAGCTCACAGGGAACCTTGGCCTACCGCCCGGCCGCTGCGTCCCCCATCTCGGTCCACTACAGACGTCATGGATGGGGTGCAGTATTGGAGGGTGAGACGTGGTCAGCGCCTCGAGTCCCCCCGGCTGGTTAATGCGGTCCTCATGACCTGGAGCCGCTACTTCTCCATCAAGTAGCTCCTCAATTGGCCCCCCAGGGACCTTACGAGGCTGAGTGCACCCCGGGCCAGATCTCCCAGCGGGGGAAAAATCCCCACGCCGGTACTGGGGATCGAACCCAGGTCTCCCGCTTGGGGACAAAAACCTACCACACAAAAAATGTAGAGCACATTAAAACACACAATTTATACTATATATATTTTTTTCGTGGAGTTGATCGTTTTTTCGATATTCCTTGTTTTTGGTTTCAGCTTTGACAAATATACGTACTTTTCTCATACAGGAATATGTCAACTCTTGTCCATATACAGTCATATAGCAACCAGCTTTTGACTATCACTTTAACCTATAGTACTCGCTTCTACTTACAAGGAGCCCTATTTCTGCCATTTTTTTCTTAATTAGCATGAAGTAAATAGAAGCATAAGCTTTTTAACAATAATTTGTTACAGAGATGTAGAGAAAGTCATGTAATAGACCACATCAGATTTTTGTTCTTTTGGAGCGTCTCTTTGATATTTTGAAATCGCAGATCTCCAAGTCTACATTTTTTGCAATTTCTGCCAACTCTCATTCGTGGACAGGAAAATGCAGGAGAATAGGTTTCCTAGATCCCTAGTCGAAACGAAGCAGAGCCTAAAGGTATAACAAAATGAATAAGGACAGAAGAGCTATCCGTTATTAGTTTTAGAGAGGCAAGCTTTAAAACTATCGATTAATTTTCATTCTGATTGCTGATTAACGCATCAAAGAGACCATAATTGGCTGAAAGGCTCGCTCGCATTTATTATCTTAGCAGTTATAATACCGAAGGTAAGACCTTTTCAGGCTGCCTTTATATTGCAGAGGGGAAGGACGAAAACTTTTCATGTTGATTATTTTAGCGTCGTTGTTGGCAGTAACATAATCTTTCTTTAATTAAAGCTGTTCCTTGAAGCTCTGCTGGCATTGAATTTCAGAACAAAGCACGTTCCAATATCGAGACACATTTTTAGAGATCAGGTTTAAAAATCTGACGTGTTCCATTCACATGACTATGTTTACATCTCTGCAACAAATTATTGTTAAAAAGCTTATGATTCTATTTACTTCATGATAATCAAGAAACATTAGCAGAAGTAGTCTTATTCCTTGCTTCCTTGTAACTAGAAGCGAAATAAGGGAGTACCATAGGTTAAAGAGATAGACAAAAGTTGGTTGCTATGTGACTGATGTTCCTTTGTTTGTATGGAAATGAGTTAACGAATTCCTGTATAAGAAATGTAAGTTTTTTATAGTTGAAACCAAAAACAAAGAATATCTAAAAAACGATCAACTCCACGAAAAAATGTATATAATATAAATTGTCTGTTTTAACGTGCTCTACATTTTTGTTGGGTAAGTTTTTGTCCATCTCTTACGGTTTAGAAGCTATGCAGAATTCCGTAAAATTCATCCAGAATAGAGAAGTCTACTTCAGAGGCTATTCCTGGAAAATTCAAGATATATATTTTGTTTGTCAGCTAAATGCCTTTAATGTACGATATATTAATCAAAATCGTTATATCCATTTTTGAGAAAATAACAATTTTCGAAAAAAGTTCCATGTAAAGGTTAGTTTGGGGTGGGGGGATTTTTCTCAAAAGCTTTGTGTCGCACCCCTGGAAGATACTAAATTTAAATACCAAGTTTGGTATTTTACCGACTTTTCGTTTTTGAGTTATCGTATTCACAGCCACTCGGACGTACCTTTTTCTGAAAATACTTTTTTTTTTGGATACAGGGGACTCTAAAGCATTTATTTCCGGTATAGAGAAAGTAAAAATACGAATGTTAAATCCGCGTGTCAACATCCAAAATGTTCAAAGCGTCTCTTTTTATCATTTTGAAAGGTAAGAACAGAGGGATGTGTTTACTTGGCTACTAGAAATGCTTTCCTCCTTGGAATCTTGTTCCAAGTCTCATATATCAAAGAAACGTCTAAAACAAAAGAAGGGTATTCTGTCCAGGCATCCAGCCAAGAACGAGGCATTCTGTTCTCTTTGAAATACACAGGAACAGGTGAGGAAAGTCCATTAAAAAAGTAGGAACTAAATATTTAAGAGTTAAATTAATTCATTACTTTTGCAGCTGCTCAGTATACATAGAGTGAACTTATCGTAAGCTCTTAATCACTTCTGGACTATTCTCCCGAGAATCCCATGTTAGATTCAGGTTTCGTACCATGAATGGGCATGAGAAAGCAGGCCTTGGTCTCGGCAGTCGATAAGCCCGCAACCGAAAGCTATGTCATTGACATAATCTGGATCTGATTTGCAAAGAGTGAGAATTACGTCACTATACATGACGTCATCATTCGCTACTAACAACCTCTCCGGTTGTAGTGATATCATGGGTTGATTTTTCCCTTGTAACAACCGGCAGACCTTGACAAATTTGCGATCTGCTTCGAGAACTCTTCCTAGCAAAGATAGCTTGTGATAGATCGGTTAAAGCTACTGTTTTGAAACCCATCGAGAAGTTATGTAGAACCTTCTTTTTATTTAGTTTTGTTCAAGTTTTCAGGTTATGAAAGAATTCTTGAATAAAATATACACGTCTTCCAGGCTTAGAGACAGTTCTATTCTTCCACAACTAATTCCCAGCCCGAAAGGCATGTTATATCTCTTTATAAAACTCTGGTTGCCAGGATCATATCAGCGCCGCCTTGTGCTGGAATTTCGTCCCGCAGGAGTTCTTTTTTCATGCCAGTATATCTACTATCATGGGGCTGTCGCTTTTAAGCAATATTTAAAAGCCATCGGTCTGGGCTGGGTTTGAACCCGGGATCTTGGGATCAGAAGGCAAGCGCATAATCAATTGAGCAACCCAAATCGACCTGTAACAGTTTTAAAGCCAATAAACGCCATACTAAAGACTGCTGCAGCACTGCGCACTTCATTAAAAACTATTCGTAATAAACCCTTAGGCAGCGCAGCGGCCGGGTTCGCCTCCCATCTAGGCGGCCCGGGTTCAATCTCCAAGAGCCAGAATGTGGGATTTGTGATGGACGAACCTAAGTTTTGCCACAGCGCGACAGTGAACGTGGTAGGTTTAGTATTGCTGTACAATACAAACTGTATCATGTTTGGTGTCTTAATGTTTTTAGTTAATATTGACAGTTTGTTGTTGAAGTTAAATTACGTATTTGATTAAAACATTAATTATATGGTAGAGTAATATTAAGATTCGGAACCTGTGACAGCTTGTTATGCTGTACCGTGAGGGACTAAGATCAATTTGACGTTGCAGACATGACTCACTTTTTTTTGTCCATGAGTGTACATATTTCTCAATTGATATTACATAAGAATCCCGACTATTATAAATTATTTCTTCATGTGTCAGACGTTCACAGGAATCTTCCTCTGAAAACTTGTTGAAATTAGATTGTACACTTCTTTCGGAAGTAAAATTTTCTTTAAGAGCCTAGTATACGTTAAAAAATTGGCCTGCATTACAACCGATAAATAACATTATACGAAATGCGTTTCATTATATTATCTATTAAATGCTTCATTCAATAGGGAAATGTATTATGATAGAACACTTCTGGTTCAGCTCAGATCACTTACACTGTCTTACAAATCAATTAAGTAATCGTCGTACTCCATAGTCTAGGGGTAACATGCTGGCATGTGGTTCCCAAGGTCGCGGGTCCAAACTTGGTGGAGTACGGTAGATTTTTTCGAGCGCAAATGTCCTCAGCATGTTCTTTCGGAAAGGAAGTAAGCCGGTGGTATCGTGTCGTAGATTTACGCCACCTAAAACATCAAGCCTGATAAAGAAGCCTCCGAACCAAATTAAGCGGTCTTTCAGGCCCTATGTAGAATGGGACGCTGAGAATTACAGCTGTTAAAGAGCGTCCACAAATAAAACTAAGTTCAATTTTAATTGTCATCTATATCATTATTATAAAATTATTTAACAAAAGAAGTGCTGCATATAATCTCGAAAGCAAAATATAATTATCAAAATAACTTAGAAACACAGATCCTGAAGTAAAGTTTGTCGCATATTAAAATATAAAAATGAAGGGAAAATACATTTCATCCATGTATTAGCTAGCATATACACAACTAATTCTTTTATTTACAGTTAGAGAGAAAATTACTATCAAACTCATGGTTGTTGCCACAAGCTGCTGAAAGCTTTACAAACATTAATGATGGAAATGCAAGCATCAAAGACATATTTAATTGGAATGGAATGTTTACAGTGACTGTGATAGGTAAAAGTGGTGAAACCAAACCTGATATGTGCGGCCTCCCAATACGCTTAACTTTTTTACTTTCTCTACACGTACTATGAACATAGTGTATAGAGAAGGTTTTGTATTGCACCCAAAAATTCGATACCGAAATTTCACTGGAAATATATGTTTTGAGACCCCTAAATCCAAAAAAAAAAATTTTTAGAAAAATGTCCGTATGTGTCTATCTGTCTGTCTGTCTGTCTGTGTGTATGTGTGTGCTTAAAAATGAAAAGAGCGTTAAAAACCAAACTTGGTATTTAAGTTTGGTATCTTCCAAGGATGCGACACGAAGATTTTCAAGAAAATCCCCCACACAAAACTAACCTTTATATGGAAAAAAAATCGAAAATTCTGATTTTCTTAAAAATGGCTATAACGATTTTGATTAAATTCTGTTTAATTTAAGATATTTACTAGCCAAATAAAATGTTAATCTTGAATTTTCTGGGAATAGCCTCTGAATACTACTTTATTCTGGATGAATTTTACGGAATTTTGCATAACTGCTAAACCTGGATAAAAACTTACCACACAAAAATGTAGAGCATATTAAAACATACAATTTATATTATATAAATTTTTTTCGTGGAGTTGATCCTTTTTTAGATATTGCTTGTTTTTAGTTTCAGCTTTGAAAAACTTATACTTTTCTCATACAGAAATGTGTCAACTCTGTCCATACAAACAACTTTTGACTATTACTTTAAACTATGGTACTCCCTTATTTCGCTTCTGCTTGCATGGAGGCAAGTAATAGGACTGTTTTTGCTAATTTTTTCTCGATTAGCAAGAGGGAAATAGAAGCTTAAACTTTTTAACAATAATTTGTTGCAGAGATCTAGAGAAAGTTATGTGAATGGAACACATCATATTTTTTTGTATTTTAATATTAACAAATAAAATTATATTTCTTTTGGAAAAGTCAATTATTTAAAACAAAATTACCTACTTCTGTTTGTAACTGTCAAATATGTACCTACTTTCCAGCAAACATTAATCGCATAGTGACGCTTTGGCATATCTATTCAAAATAGAGGAAAAATCATTATTGTACATTATTTTGCTATTCATACAAGGGGGAAAATTAAATAAAACGTTTTGAGGCATAGGTATTAGAAATAGAATACATATCTTAAACTTAGGGTGAATATGCACTACAGTCTTTTTCATTCTCACTAAATGTTGCAAGTGTGAAAAGAAACCATAAAATAAATATAAAACCTGTGAGCAGTAAAAGTAGAGTTTATCAACATATTATACATATATTTTTCTTAAGCAATATTTTCAACATGATGTTTAGATTTTTTTAGGCTGAACCTCTACCATGCACGTAACACATGCACGTAACACATGGCACAGGTGTGTTATTTGGCACCCAAAAAGTATTACATTGGAATAGAAAAATATTTCGTTTGAAGCTAAACTAGTTACGAATATAAATAGAACTAGTATACCTCCCAAATAAATTAAGAGTAGTACATAGGAGAATCAAAATCTTAGAGATATATATCCTCTAATTAAACATACACAAATTTCTTGTAAAAAAGTCTGATGTGTTCCATTCACATGACTTTCCCTACCTGTCTGCAACAAAGTATTGTTAAAAAGCTTATGCATATATTTACTTCATGCTAATCGAGAAAAATTAGCAGAAATAGTCTTATTACTTGTTTCCTTGTAAAGTAGAAGCGAAATAAGGGAGTACCATAGTTAAAATGATAGTCAACAGCTGGTTGCTATGTGATTGAAGTTCCTTTGTTTGTATGGACAGGAGTTCACAAATTCCTGTATGAGAAAAGTATGTTTTTTAAAGCTGAAACCAAAAACAAGGAATATCTCACAAACGATCAACACCACGAAAAAAAATTAATATAACATAAATTGTGTGTTTTAACGTACTCTACCTTTTTTATGTAGAAAGTGTTTGTCCATCTCTTACGGTTTAGCAGTTATTCAAATTTTAGTAAAATTCATCCAGAATAAAGTGGTCTTCATAGGCCAGAAGATATACATTTTATTTGTCTGGTAAATATCTTTAATATACGTTATTTTAATCATAATCGTTAGAGCCATTTTTGAGAAAATCAAAATTTTCGTAAAAAGTTCCATGTAAAGGGTAGCTGAGTGTGGGGGGATTTTCTTGAAAATCTTGGTGTCGCATCCTTGGAAGATACAAATCTTAAATACCAAGGTTGGTATTTAACGGTGTTTTCGTTTTTGAGCTATGCTGCCCACAGACACACACACATACACATACACACAGACACACACACAGACGGACATTTTTCTAAAAATATTTGTTTTTGATTCAGGAAGTCTCAAAACATTTTTCTAAAAATGTTTGTTTTGGATTCAGGAAGTGTCAAAACATGCATTTCTGGTAAAATCTCGGTATCGAATTTTTGGGTGTATTACAATCAATACCTTCTCTATACACTATGTATATAGTGCGCATAGAGAAAGTAAAAATATATACCTATACAAGCGAATGTAGAAGTTTTAAAACTGCGCTTTTATATGCCTCTAGAGAATTTATAGATCTTCATAAATTATTAAAATGAAAAAGGTATGTCATATTTGGTCTCTTTCTCATAACATATCCGAATAAACTCCAGCTGTCTACATTTAAAGAACAAGTACAGTGAAGGGTGAAATAGCTTTGATTCACCATTCAATATTCCTGGGTCTTATCCCGCCAGGACTGTTTTCCCTGACTGGAGTTCCCTCCCTCCCCAAAGTTTTCATAATTTGCAAATTCTGGAACACACCCTAATGTTTCTTTCCCAGTCGTAAAGAAATTTCTTATTCAAATATATTGCCATTGTACACAGCACAGGTGCTATTGTTGTGGCGCAGCTTGTACTACGAAAATTACGTAGAGGACACGACACCGAACCACAGCGGTCATTGTATCTATGCCTGGTGCCCGGGAGGACAGGATGAGGTGAGAACATACACCAAATGGTCGGAACCAGGAACAACACGAAAATGGCAGAGTCCCTACTATGGTTTCCAGATACAAGCACCCAAGCAGTTGGACAGGTAGAGCGGGGACCCCGCCCCACACAGAGTCCAATGCTCCTGCTAGGGCCATGTCTTAAGGCTCGCTTTCCTCCAATCTGAAAACTGAACTGAACTGAAAACTAAACTTAATATTTTTTAGTTCGGATCATTGTTTATTATGGAAGTGCTTTCCTCCGAAAACTTAACGAAACTGAACTGAACTGACAACTGAATCTCTCCTTTGTCGTTTGTCACTAGAAATTTTAAGTTTTCCACTAGAAATCTAGGCGGCGAAAATTACGGTGGAAGCCGTTTTTTCAGTTCAGTTCAGTTGAGCTTTGGACGACGAAATAGCATAAGTGAGGTTATAGTTGCGGTATTTGTTTGTAATTTGGTTTAAATATTTGTACCTAATGAGTGGAAAACGAAAGTTTTCACAAATTGAGGAAGAGAGAGTAATTGACTTTGTTCGTCATAACGAACTTTTAATAAAGTACAAAATATCGATTATAGAAATATAGAGAAGAAACAGGAAGGAGTTGGGAGAGGAATTGGGAAAATCAACTAAGAAAATAAGATTTACTGTATAATGTTTAATAATTTTCAGTCAGTTTTAGCTCTTAAATAATTGCAAAAATTCATTATCAGTAATATCTGTTAATTCATCGACCAAAAAAAAAAAAAACAGAAACAAAAAAAGACAAACATCAAAGTATCCAACTCCACTCACTTTCTTCACTGCAACCTTCTCAACCATTCTTCAGCCATTTTAATGATGTGCACTTTTCAGTTCAGTTTTCTAGGAAAGCACAACTGAACTGAATATAACTTTTCAGTTTTAAGTTCTAGTTCAGTTTTCAGATTTGAGAAAAGCAAGCCTTTATTCGGGCAACCGACTAAAGCTGGAGGGCGGAGAGAGTAACAATGAGTATCCTTTTCCCTGACATGCTACACCGAGCACCATCCCTGACACTTCCAGCCCTGAACAAACCAATGGGATATTTGATGAATGAAACCACATGGAAGAAATGGAAGAAATGTACGCAGCACTCGATGACGAAAAACCAATGGGACAGATAGGCCGGACTCGGGGATTGAACCCGCGACCTCTCAAATACGGGCCATAGACAAAACCGCCCGAGCCATCTCTGTCAGTATGAACAGATTTAGACGCTACCAAAAAGATTCTATAGGATAACTTGAGCTGAGTCACGGCTGCTGTTAGGTCCTTCAGATTTCTAAAATTTCGAGCCCAATTGCCTACAGTGGTGCCTTAAGACCCCATGGAAGTAGATTGTAAGTATATTTCAGTCTCCATCGGAATTGAAGGTTTGCTGTTATCTGAACAGCCTCAAGCCATAAGAGATTGATTCCTTATATGAAGGTGCATTTTAATGTCAACAAAAAGTATTGAGGTCTTAACCAATGTGAATCGCTCTTGGGAGGTTCCGGCGACTGCCGCTCTCACTCATGGGCTTTCGTGCTTTACCCGGGTTCGCAAGGCAAATGCTGGGGTGGTTTTCCATCTCTATCGTTTTCCGTTTGTCACGTTTCCCTTTCATCTTTCACGTGGTTTCCAGGTAGTATGCGGCATGTAGGCAGATGGCGCGGATGCACGCTCAGTGGAAAGGTTTCTCCGCGAGGACGCTTGGTGGTTCTTAGGCCGACGGGTCGCTTGCACGCCCTGTTTGGCGCCCTGGCACTGGTTAGGAAACGTTAGGGATTCCCGCATGTCTCTAATACCCTGTCTGCCTGCAGCCTATGTTCTCCTATTGTTTCTTCACCTCATCCTATCCTTCTTGGGTCTGTTAGCTACAATATATCTGCAAAGGTCGCAGTGTACCCTTTCGTTGTCTACCGTTTAAACCTTTAACACACAAGAGTTAAGGACATAGATACAGATATTTTGATAAATGCTACCTTAATGTGCATCTAGTTTGGTGTATTAGTTAATTTCTTCTCTCTCTCTCTCTCTCTCTCTCTCTCTCTCTCTCTCTCTCTCTCTCTCTCTCTCTCCTCTCTCTCTCCATTTAACAGTTTTTCCATAAAACAGTCACATTATTTATCGCTAACGTTTATACGTGGTCTTAACTGAGTCAGAAAATCTAAAACGCCTGTGAGAATAGACCATCCGATTTATTTCTGTGTTTTGACACCTCAATATGCGACCTGCTGGCCTAGGTTGTTTGAGGTCATTGACCTGTAATTTTATACTCAAGGTGTTGCCTTCCTCCCTGCCTATTTGGAGTTACTAACCAACTTTTAAAAATCTGGTGCGTTCCATTCACATGCCTTTCTCTACTTCTGCAAACGATTCTTCTATCTATATAATATTAATTGAAATTAGCGGAAATGTTATTATTACTTGTTTCCTTGTAAGCAGAAGGAAATATACTAGGCTAAAGCGATAATCAAATCTTTTTAAAAGTTGATCGCTATATAAACAATTGCCAGCAGTAAAACAAAATAAAGATGAAGCGAAGATGAATGCCCGTTTGAGAAAAGTTACATATTTAAAGTTGAAACTTATAACAAGGAATAAATATCTCGCCAAAGGTCAACTACAATAAAAAAGGACATAAATTATATTTTTCAACAAGATCCACATATTTTGTTGAGTAAATTATTGTCTGTCTCTTACGGTTTACCAGTTTTGCAAAATTAATTCAGAATGAGGAGATCTTCAAAGCCTGTTTCCAGAAAACTCAAGATAGAAATTTTATTTGTGAAATAAATATCTATAATCTACTTTAATTAAATCAAAATAATTATATTCATTTCTAGAAAAACAAAATTTTAAAAAAATCCATGTAAAGTGTAGTTTGGTGTGAGGGGATGTTTTTGAAAATCTACTTGCTAACCTTAATTTCCAAGTTTGATATTTAACGGTCTCTGCGTTTTTGAAGTATGTTATCCACACACACACATACCTACCTACCTATGTACATACACATACATACATATACCTATCTTTTTCTTAAAAAAAAATGTACGTACTTGTATGTATTTTTGGATTCATGGTATCTAAAAACATATACATGCGGTGAAATCTTGCCATCAAATTTTTGGGTGGAACACAATATCTTCTCTACCTACTATGTGCATAATAAGTGTAGAGAAAGAAAAATACTACTTTTGATATGCAAAATTATAAAATGAATTAATTAACATTGGTGTAATTTTGTTTGTCACGCTGTTCAAATTACCAATACAAATATCCAACAGCTTGTCTGTACTCCCTACTTATCATTTGCACAGAAGCCAATCCCAGAACTTTTTAAATTTATGGCTTTATTCTGTCATTGGCTTGCCGTACTTTAAATCTTTCGCTCTCTGGTATTACAGGAAAGAGAATACGTTAATTGGGTAGTTTCTGCCGAAATTCTGTGTGTTAGAACACTCAAAACTTTTCCGTGTGCAGATCGTTTCATTTCTGCATTTGGATCCCGTTCAACATTCCCACATCTCCAAGAATTTAATTAAAAGAGAAAGTTCGAAACTTTTTTATGGAACGAAATGTCGTTTGTTCCTCGTAATAGGAATTATGAAACTGCCGGTGGGCTTCTAACAGTCTTTAACTTATGAGAACAGTGATGTTTGTTTCAGAAATTGGTGTAAAATTTGTAATGTATTCATACGCTTAACTTACAAACAGCTACATGAATAGCGCAGCATTCCTTTAGCAAGTGTTTATGCAAATTCAATAAAGAGCGTAGCGATTTACATATCTTATATTGATTTTTCTACACACTAAAATGTTTTCTGGGATCGAAAAACTTGCATAACACTTCTCAACTACTAGAGGACGCTTTCAAATTAAAGTTACAAGTGTATCTTAGTGCATAAAAAGCTTTAACAGGATACAGATAGGGTTTATTGATATAGACTCTAAATACAGTCTCTATCGTGATATTATAAAATCTAGTGTCCTATTAGGTACATAGTGTATAGAGAAAGTATTGCACTCCACTCAAAAATTCGATACCGAGATTCACCGGAAACATATGTTTGAGGGTTCTGTGTCCAAAAAAAGCATTTTCAGAAAAAGGTCTCAGCATGTGTGTCCGTGTTCCTGTGAATACGATAGCTCAAAAACGAAAAATTGGGAAAATATCAAAGTTAGCATTTAAGTTTAGTATCTTCCAGGGATGCGACATGAAAATTTTGAGGTAAATCCCCCCACCTCTTTTTTCGAAAAGTTTGATTTTCTTAAAAATGGCTCTAACGATTTTGATTAAAATATCGTATATTAAAGACAAATAAAATTTATATTTTGAATTTTCTGGGAATAGCCTCTGAAGATTAGTTTATTCTGGATCAATTTTACAGCATTTTTCATAACTGCTAAACCGTAAAAGATGGGCAAAAACTTGCCACACATAAAATGTATGGCACGTTAAAACACACCATTTATGGAATGTACATGTTTTTCTTGGAGTTGAAGGTTTTTTTTTTTTTTTTTTTTTTTTTTTTTCTTTTTTTAGATATTCCTTGTTTTTCGTTTCAGCTTTGAAAAACTTATACTTTTCTCATACAGAAATTTGTCAACTCCTGTCCATGCAAACAAAGGAACTTTAGTTACATAGTAACCAACTTTTGACTATCACTTTAACCTATGGTGCTCCCCTATTTCGCTTCTACTTACATTGAAGCAAGTAATAAGACCATTTCTGCTACTTTTTTTCTCCATTAGCATGAAGTAAATAGAATCATAAGCTTTTTAACAATCATTTGTTACGGAGATATAGAGAAAGTCATGCTCCTATGGCTCCCACACTACATTATTTCCTCCTGCGGGGCATTAGCCACAATAAATCTATAAGGTCGCATTGCACGAGGTGTCCCCCACCTTTGTCTAACCTTTACGGGTTACATACTGGCTGTGAGAATATTGCAACAAGCCCACACTTTGCCTTATGGTTCGTGTTTAAGGGGATGCATCACCCCAAATCCTAAATCCAACAGTTTACAACTAATCAGGCTGAAATTGTTAACATGCATTTATGTTGTACAGCAATTACTAGTTTTAAAATTTAGTTTAGGTATCATAAGTAGTTTTTGAGTTATTAATTTTTAAATTAAAAACCTGGCGCCAAATTCAAATCACTCCACACCATGAAAATGATGGAACATTGTATTTTATTATTTTTCAAAATGTACACTTAAGTATCAGGAACAGAACTGTCATATGAATTTATTATACTACAATTAGTTCTAGAGGTGAGAAAATTAAAGCAAGAAAGAAACTAAAGTTAAAGAAATTGTATAATACAATTGATATTAAAAATCAATGTCTAAAACAATATAAGAAATTTTAAAAAATCATATGACAGAAACCCTTTTTTGCTTGTTAAGAACCTATCTTAAAAATATAGGAGAGATAAAACCTCTATCGTGTTTAACATTTTAAAGTTTTGAAAATGCTGAAAAATAAAAACACGAGAAAATAAGTTTTAAGGTTTAACATATAATTTAACAGTATAAGTCTAAAGAGCCATTCACGTTGAAAATTAATCATAGACGCACTGACATAGAATATAGACGTAGCATTAAATACACCTTGAGCATTCTGAAAGACAAATGTAAACGTAGGCAATGACCAATCAGAAATTAAAACAAGTGAACTGCGCCTTGCGAGTGAATAGCACACTAAAATGGCTGACTGAGACGAGAATGTGGCAGCATTCTCGCACATGCAAACTAGAGTAGCAAATTTGCTTGGTGTTTTATATTTTAAAGAACGGTTGTTTCGTTGCATACGATGATGGATTCATTCCCGTAGTCAAAGACGAATTAACGGAAGAGAAATGAGAGAGAATCATCAAGCGAAGCCATTTTAATAACACATCGAGCAGTGTTCTCATTGGTTGATTCCTACGCTGCATGTTAACTTTGACGCAAAAGTTTGACATTTGCAAGCTTCTATGTTAACGTACTACTGTTATGTCTACGTCATTGTCAATGTAACCATTGTGAATGAGCCTATACATATATTGGCTACAAGCTTCTGTGTCTACGTTACGTCTACGGTTGATTTTCGATGTGAATGGCCTTTAGAATGTCATAATCTCCTACAGAAAATTTTAAATCAATAATATATGTCAACTCTCACGGATTGTTTACACTAATTCCGAGAAACATATAAAGCAAAGAAAAACTGCAAGAGAATATTAGAACAAGCCCACACTTGCGGTTCGTGGTGCTCACCTCCGAAAAGTGACCAAGTTTCATACCCGCATCATCTCCTCACGCAGACCTTGGTTGAAGTAGGTCAGTATAACACAATACCTGCACGCAGACACATTTCGTTGGCCAATGAGTGACACCGCAGGCGTACGTTGCCACTATTCCACTTGGACCTGCCACAGTTTCAACTCTTGAATGATAATGTGGCCTCTGGTCGAACGCCAGGTGTCACCCACTGAAGCACATTAGACACTCGCACCGCTATTATTTCAGGTATATCTGATATATTTATTGTTATTAACGGTGTCGCATACATCCGTTTATCCTTAGAGTATCATCCGTTCATTCTTCCTAAGGCACTCTCTTCAAGAAGCGTTTCCTCAAAATTTGTTTGCAAACTGACAAAACGCAAAAACAACAATAGGAGCTTCGTTTAAATTTTTATTAACACTTATCTTTACTTTCTCTATACATACTATGTAAATAGTGTATAGAGAAAGTATTGTAATCCATCCAAAAATTCGATACAGAGATTTCACCGGAAATATGTTTTGAGACCAAATGAATCCAAAAAAAGCATTTTTAGATAAATGTCCGTGTTTATGTCTATCTGCGTGTGTATGTGGGTAGCATAACTCAAAAACGAAAAGACCGTTAAATACCAAACTTGGTATTTAGTTTTGGTGTCTTCCAAGGATGCGACACGAAGATTTTCAAGAAAATTCCCCCACTCCAACTACGCTTTACATGGAACTTTTTTTTCGAAAATTTTATTTTCTCAAAAGTGTCTCTAACAATTTTGATTAAAATATCGTATATTAAAATAAAACAAATAAAATGTATATCTTGAATTTTAGGGGAATAGCCTCTGAAGATTAGTTTACTCTGGATCAATTTTACAGTATTTTGCATAACTGCTAAACTGCAAGAGCTAAACAAAAACTTACCCAACAAAAAATGTAGAGCACGTTAAAGCACACAATTTAGGTTATATACATTTTTTTCGTGGAGTTGATCGTTTTTGCGATATTCCTTGTTTTCGATTTCAGCTATGAAAAACATACATTTCTCATTCAGGGATTTGTCAACTCCTGTCCATAGCCAAAAGCTGGTTGCTATGTGACTGATGTTCCTTTGTTTGTGTGTACAGGACTTGACAAATTGCTGTATGAGAAAAGTATACTTTTTCAAAGCTGAAACCAAGAAAAAGGAATATCTCAAAAACGATCAACTCCAGGAGAAGAATGTATATAACATAAATTATGTGTTTTAACGTGCTCTACATTTTTTGTGGCTTAAGTTTTTGTCCATCTCTTGCGGTTTAGTAGTTATGAAAAATTCATCCAGAATAAAGTAGTCTTCAGAGGCTATTCCCAGAAAATGCTAAATATGCATTTTATTTGTCAGGTAAATAACTTTAATATACGATATTTTAATCAAAATTCTTAGAGCTATTTTTTAGAGAATAAAATTTTTCGAAAAAAGTTCCATGTAAAGGGTAGTTTGGGGTGGTGGGATTTTTCTCAAAATCTTCGTGTCGCATCCCTGGTAGATACTAAACTTAAATGCCAAGTTTGGTATTTTACCGACTTTTTGTTTTTGAGCTATCGTGTTCACGGACACACACACACACACACACACACACACACACACACACGGATATTTTTCTGAAAATACTTTTTCGGATACAGGGGACCCTAAAACATATATTTCCGGTGAAATTTCGGTATCGAATTTTTTGGTGGAGTGCAATACATTCTCTATACTCTATGTACATATTGCGTATAGAGAAAGTAAAATTCTGATGTGTTACACTCACATGACTTTCTCTAGCTCTTCTACAAACTTCTTACATAAGATTATTCTTCTTTCTGCACCTTGCTAATCGAGGTACTCATTAGCACAATGTTCTTATTACTTAGTTCCGTATAAGTAGGAAGAAAATAAGGGAATGCACTAGGCTAAACCAATAGTCAAATGTTTTAAAAGCTGTCGTTAGGCGATTGTCATTACAAATCGCTTCTTTTCTTGGCCAGGAGTAGAACAAAAGAAAAACGGACACTCCCGTCTGAGAAAAGTATAAGTACTTCACAACTGAAACTAATAACAATGAGTACCTCGAAAACGGTAAGCTCTACGAGAAAATGTAAATGACATAAGTTGTATATTTTAAAAAAGCCTACATTTTTTGTAGCGTAAGTTTTTGTCTATCTCTTACGGTTTACTAGTTATGGCAAATTAAGCAAAATTCGTCCAGAATAAACAGGTCTTCAGAAGCTATTCCCAGAAAATTCAAGATACACATTTTATTTGTCTTTAATATACGATATTTTAATCAAAATCATTACAGCCATTTTTAAGAAATTCAAAATTTTTGAAAAAGTTCCATGTAAAGGGTAGTTTGGGGTGGGGGAATTTTTCTCAAAATCTTCGGGTCGCATCCCTGGAAGATACTAAACTTAAATACCATGTTTGGTATTTTAGCTACCATTCGTTTTTGGGTTATCGTGTTCACAGTCACACGGACACACTGACACACACAGGGACCTTTTTGTAAAAATGCTTTTTTTGGTTTAGGGGACCCTAAAACATATATTTCCGGTGAAATCTCGGTATCGAATATTTGGGTGGAGTGTAATACATTCCCTAGACACTATGTACTTATTACGTGTAGAGAAAGTCAAAAAGCGGAGAGTAATAATAAGAATTAAAGAGACTGGTATATACTCCAGGATCCTGTGTTCCACACAAGCAAGAGAAAAATTCCTGCGTTTTAATTGTTATTGATACAATAAAATCACCTTTGTGAACATGCAATTTTCAAGCAGCACACACAAATTATTACAGAACACGTTTTACTGGTCCTGCATTCTTGTTTTCTGTTGTTCTCTTGGACTTCACATTTAAGAGAAATTAAGTAAAATTGGTAGAAAAATCTAAAATAGTTTCTTTAAGTAAATGGTTAGAAATCTTTGGGCATCCATAGAGTTAACATTTTCATGTTCTTCTCTTCTTTCAGGCTCTATAGTCACTTTAATATCATACACTACAACTGATTCCTAGCTTACTGAAACAGCGCTTTTTTTTTCAAAACTATATTTTCTAAATGTACCACGTATGTCAGTTTTTGTTTAACCTCTAATCAAATTTTTCAGAATATGTAGAAGCATCAAATGTTACATTCTGCAAGACAAAATACTTTCTAATACCAATCATAATTTTAAAATAGTTTATATCAAAATATGGTTAAGTTTAAAGATTAATTTTTCCTATAGGACATAATATTACAAATAGCTCATAATTTTAATTAAAATAGTTTTCATATAAGTTTTGGTTATGCTTAAAAGCTAACAATACAAAACTTGGAAACAGCTTATTCTTCAATTTATGAGTCGCGTGGGACATTTTGATTCTGCGGCATATTTACATAATACAATTTATAAAATAATTTATTACTCTCAAACCGTTTGTCCAATTTAAATGAAATTTTGTATACATATTAACTATGTACCAAAGTTTCAAATAAATTCATACAAAAATATGGAAGTGTTCCCTAAACAGTTAATATTGTCCATCATTTGTATCCTCTTCTGCCACTAACATACAAAAACGTTTCATAATATGCAGTTCTGCTAATTTTTTCTCAATTAGCATGAAGTAAATAGAAGCATAAGCTTTTTAAAAACAATTTGTTGCAGAGATGTAGAGAAAGTCATGTGAATGGAACACATCAGATTCTTGATTTCATGATTTCCTTGAAAGAGATGATAATAGTTTGCCGTGTGAAATTCCTGAAAATATAAAAGAGCAACCCCATTCTATAGTTTGAAATTTAAGAGAATATTTTTCGTTCTCTAATTACATTTTCTGTGATGGAAAAAATTTGCCCTTTGAAATTAAACCGATAATTATTAATAAAATTAATCAATGTATTAATGAAACTGTGTATAAGAGATAGCTGAACGTCTATTTATTACTTTAGCTAGACCATAATTAACCTATTCTAAGTGAAGCATGGATGCTAAAGAAGGTACATGAAAGCAAAATAAGCAGAAATTTTGCAAAATGAGGTTTATGCGAAGAACAGTAGGATACAGCAGATGGGATCGCAAAACCGACACCACATTTTAGGCGAACTGAAAGGTACGCCTTTATTAGAATATATCAAATAATTCCAACTAAATTTTAAACACCATACCATTGGAAACAATGAATGAGTTCAGATGGGATCACAAAGCTGTTTAAAGTGCATATCAAAAGGACGAACATCTTGGAGTTGTCCTGTGAAACGCTGGGGAAAAAAAAAAATTCTCTGTAGGATCGTAACAAAAAAATGCTTGCAAAGATGACAAGAATGATGATGATGATGAAGACTTCTATCCTGAAGTTTCCCGAAAGAAAATGCAACAGCTAAATTCCATTTGTTATCACTCATTTTGTGAATCAGACTTTTGGTCTGTCGTGTTCATGAAGAACAAGTACAGCTCGTGTCCGAGCTACACTTACGATTAATGGTGCCACTGAGCAACGAGTACCATCTGTTGACGGGTTCAAGATACTGACTTAACTATAATTTGAACAGGGCCAGGTGGTTGGGACTGGCATTCAGAAGGCCGTGGGTTCGGTTCCCGCGGCCCACCTCTCTAACCCATGGATTTCTTTCGGGGTCTTCTGGGTCACCAGGCTAATCTGGAGAGGTTTCTTGACGTCCCTTCATTTCATCTTCACTTCATTCCAAACCTTCTCTTTCAGGGTTATGAGTGTCGTCGTGACAGCGGTGGGGCACTCCTCCGTGGTGTGAGTACGCTTTGGAAATACAGGTCTCGGCGACAGTGTCGTTGGAGTCGTCTGTAGGACTTGGAAAGTTCCTCAGTCCCGATCTCCTAGCGTTCCTCGCGTTGAGAGGTAGAACTGGACTATGTTAGGGACCCACTACGGTGGCTCTTTCTTTGAGGTCGGTTCGGCCGCCCGTTGGACATACGCATGCCATCATGTCCTACTGGGCACTGACGCAAATAAGCCAATTATGTAGCATGAAACCCCGTCCGGAATGACACACGCACATACACACAATCTACCTATAAGTTGAACAATTTTATAAGGTACTATTGTCATTCACAACATTATTTTCAAGAATGCATTATAACATATTTAGATAATATTGCAATCATATTGTGTAAGAGAACATTTAATAGCTATAATTTGCAAAATATTTTATGGGGTCCATCAAAACATACTCAGTATTTCTATCCCATGTCAAAAGTTGGTATAGCTGATGGTGAAAAGGTAATGAGAGTCTGGTCGGGTCACAAGTACCACAATGTCTAGTTGTTCATAGATTAATTTTAAAAAAAAATCTGATGTGTTCCATTCACATGACTTTCTCTATATCTCTGCAACAAACTATTGTTAAAAAGTTAATGCTTCTATTTACTTCATGCTAATCGACAAAAAATTAGCAGAAATAGTCTTATTACTTGCTTCCTTGTAAGTAGAGGCGAAATAAGGGAGTATCATAGGTTAAAGTGATAGTCAAAAGCTGGTTGCTGTGTGACTGAAGTGCCTTTGTTTGTATGGGCGGAGTTGACAAATGCCTATAAAGCTGAGACCAAAAACAAGGAATATCTCAAAATGGATCAACTCCACGAAAAAATGTATGTAATATAAATTTTGAATTTTAATGTGTTCTACATGTTTTGTCTGGTAAGTTTTTGTCTATTTGTTACGGTTTACCAGTTATACAAAATTCCATTAAATTCATCTTCAGAGGCTATTCCAAGAAAATTCAAAATATACATATTATTTGTCAGGTAAATATATTTAATATGCGATATTTTAATCAAAATCGTTAGAGCCATTTTTGTGAAAATCAAAATTTTGAAAAAAAAAGTTCCAAGTAAAGGGTAGCTGGGGGTGGCAGGATTTGCTTGAAAATATTCTTGTCGCATCCTTAGAAGATACCAAGTATAACTACCAAGTTTGGTTTTTAACTTTTCGTTTTTGAGCTATGCTGTCCACAGACACACACACGGACATTTTTAGGGGGTTTCAAAACGTATATTTCCGGTGAAATCTCGGTATCGAATATTTGGGTGCAATACAATACCTTCTCTATACACTAAGCACAGAGTACGTGTAGAGAAAGTAAAAGTTAATTAGTATAAAATGCGCTATTTTTTGTAGTTTTTCCCACTTTGTGATATAAACCATTACAGAAACTATTCACTGTCGGAAAATTTAAACCAGACAATTCTTACAAAAATATTAAGGTATACTCGTATAATTTAAAAACGGTTCATACAGTTCAAAATATGTAAGAGAGGATGTGTTTTAATTTTAGCTAATTAAATCGAATGAATGACCAGAATGAAAAGCCACATTTAAATGGAACTTGGTATGCATACTTTATATTCTGCCAATAATGACTTCACAGAATTACAGCTCTAGATTTAATACTTTAGAAAACCACTTGTGTCACTTCGGTGTCTGCTTAAGGCAGATAAGCTTGCAAATTAAAAAAGATTAGCTTAAGTAGTAACATGAGTATGAGAGATTAGTTAGCGTATATTCTCATATTAACCTATCATTTAGCCCCGGAGATTACTGAGGTGCTTAATGTGGCAATGCATACATTGTGTAAAACCTGAATGATGCGAGAGAGTGAGAAACCAATTGGAAGCATTTCAACTGAACTCAAACAATGCGAGTTAAAAAAAATCTGTGTTCCATTCACATGACTTTCTCTATATCTCTGCAACAAATTATTGTTAAAAAGCTTTGCTTTTATTTACTTCAAGCTACTCGAGAAATAATTAGCAGAAATAGTCTTATTACTTGCTTCCTTTTAAGTAGAAGGAAAATAAGGGAGTGCCATAGCTTGAAATGATAGTCAAAAGCTGGTTGTTATGTCACTGAGGTTCTTTTGTATGGACAGGAGTTGACAAAGACCTGTGTGACGAAAGTATAGTTTTTTAAAGCTGAAACCAAAAATAAAGAAAATCCAAAAAATGATCAACTCCATGAAAAAAATGCATATAACATAAATTGTGTGTTTTAAAGTGCTCTACATTTTTTGTGTGGTAAGTTTCTTTCCATCTCTTTCAGTTTAGCAGTTATGCAAAATTCCGTAAATTTGTACAGAATAAAGTAGTCTTCAGAGGCTATTCCCAGAAAATTCAAGATATACATTTTATTTGTCTGGTAAATATCTTTATTATACGATATTTTATCGACATTTAATCGTTAGTCATTTTTGAGAAAATAAAAATTTTCGAAAAAATTTCCCTGTAAGGGGTAGTCTTGAAAATCTTTGTGTCGCATCCTTGGAAGATGCCAAACTTAAATACCAAGTTTTGTATTTAACGGTCTTTTCGTTTTTGAGCTATGCTGTCTATAGACACACAGACACACACGCACACACACGGATCTTCTTCTAGAAACATTTTTTTTTGGATTCAGAGGGATACAAAACATGTATTTCCGGTTAAATGTTGCTATCGAATTTTTGAGTGGAATGCAATACCTTCTCTATACACAATGTACATATTACGTGTAGAGAAAGTAATAAACTATACCTTCACAATTGAAATAAAATTAAGTATTGGAAAATTTAAACCTATAACAAGCAATATCTTGCAAATGGTTGGCTCCACAATAACAATGAACCTGACATAAATTGCGTATTTAGACAAGATGCACATATTTTGTCTAGTAAAGCTTTTGTCTATCTCTTATAGTTTATGCAAAAGTGATTCAGAATGAAGAGAACTTGAGAGACTAATCCAAAAATATTCAAGATATATATTTTATTTGACATGTAAACATCTTTAGTATACGTTATTTTAGTCAAAATCGCTACAGCCATTCTTGTGAAAATCAAAAAATGTTTAAACATTTTCATGTAAGCGTAGTTGGGGTGTTAGAATTTTATTGAAAATCTTCATGTTGAATCCATGGAGCATGCGCCACTTTACATCAACCCACTTTTGATTTTTAATTATACTGCTCACATACCTACATACATACACACACACACAAACTTTTTCTAAAATTGGCTCGTTTGGATTCAGGGGACCCTAAAAGTGTATTTTTGGGTGTAATACAATGCCATCTCTATGTTGTACTATGTGCTAGGTAGAGAAAGTATAAAGTCCCACATGTGCTTGTTAGCATCCTCACTAACCCGTCCTAACAGTTGATGTGTACCATTAAAAGGATCACAGTAATTTAGATATGCAATTTAAATTGTGCCATCCCATGAGCCCCCAGGGTTTATAGCCGCCACTTTCTTACTCTTGGAGGCACTATAAATCTCAACGACAAATGTATTCTTTTTGTTTAAATGAGAACAATTCTCGGTGTATTTTGTACAAAGCAAAAGCTCCTTTGTTCTCATTTCACTTTCAGGAAAAAATCTAGAACTGGAAGCAAGCACTGGAAAAATATTTCAAAGGGAAGAGTTTCCAATTTATACGGACAGAATGTTTTACGGTGAACTGCACCAAGAAGGTGGTAATAATTTTCCCTTTCAAGCTGGGTCGGGTATCGATTCCCACTACGAGGCTTTTACCTGAGGAAAAAACGTCTTCTTTTTCTTTCTGTTTTAAGGAGACACAAGTGCTTTTTAGCGATTTTGGCCAAAAATGCCGATGTTTATTTCCTCTAGCGCGTATATATAATGTACATAGTGGATAGAGAAGGTATTATACACCACCCAACATTCCATACCGAAATACCATAGGAAATATATGCTTTGAAACCTCCTGGATAAAAAAACAGCATTTTTAGAAACATAGAAACATATCCAGATTTTTAAGAAAATCCTCCTACCCCCAACTACCCTTTACATGGAACTTTCTTCGAAAATTTCGACTTTCTAAAAAATAGCTCAACCGATTTGGATTAAAATATCGTATATTAAAGATACTTACATGACAAATAAAATGTATATCTTGAATTTTCTGGGAATAGCCTCTAAAGACTACTTTATTCTGCATGAATTTTACATAACTGCTAAACCGTAAGAGATGGACAAAAACTTAGATGACAAAGAATGTAGAGCACGTTAAAACAAACAAATTATGTTATAGAAATTTTTTTCGTGGAGTTGATCGATTTTGAGATATTCCTTGTTATTGGTTTCAGCTTTGAAAGACATACTTTTCTGATATAGGAACTTCTGTCCATACAAAGGAACTTCAGTCACATTGTAACCAGCTTTAGACTTTCACTTTAACCTATGGTACTCCCTTATTTCGCTTCTTCTTACAAGGAAGCAAGTAATAACACTATTTCAGCTAATTTTTGCAGATTAGCATGAAATAAATAGAAGTATAAGCATTTTAAGAATAATTTATTGCAGGGATTTATTGGAGAGAAAGTCATGTGAGTGGTACACATAGATTTGTTTCAGTATGTGATCTTACCACGATTTAGTGAAACATACTGCACGCTAATATTGAAGCGATGAATATATTCCTCTAATTACTCTACATAATATAATCTTAAGCTGCACTCTCTGGTCGGAGAGAGTTAGCTATTGTTTCAGAGCCAGTAGGTCGTGTCTGCTCCCAAGGGCGAATCGCCTTCATATTATATGGCGCATAAAATATCTATGATTTCAGGGCGGCCAACGTATAAAAGCTGAAAAGTGGAACAAACGTTCCCTCAGGTAGGTTGCAAGGCCAAGCGTATTGCAGATTTCATAACAACGGATAGAAGAGGTGAAGCGTATTCTTCAGCTTGGATGAGCTCTAATGCGAATATATGTTAAGTTCCTTATTGGAGCGAAAACACAAACGGAAACAAATCCTCTAAGCTTCACTTTTATTTCTATAAAAATAATCATTGTTGTTCTGATTTCCTTAATTCTCAATTTTTATTTCTTCTACTACATCTCGGACTTACAATAAGAATAAACATTATTTATTGTATCCAAAAGCTCGATGTCGAGATTTCACTTGTATTACTGTTTTGAGAACCTCTGGTATGTAGAAACATTATTAGAAAAATGATGGTGTCTATACTTTTGTTTGTGCTTTTTGTGCTGTGACTGTTTAGCTCAGTATGTTTTGTGCGTGTGTGGTGTGTGTGTGTGTGTGTGTGTGTGTGTATGTGTTGTGTTCGTGAACTACATATAAAAAGCGACCGTTAAATGTCAAACCTGGAACGCATTTAATCTCCAAAAATATGTCACGATAATTTTTAACAAAATATGTCTACTCCGTGTTTGTTAACCTTTATTTTCTAGTTGACTGTAGGTTTTGAACGTTTTCAATTATTTCATTTTCTTCAAACACACCTCTTTTATATGTCTACATCATAATTTTAGACTCTGTGGGGGGGTGGGAATGGTTCCTGTTAAAGAAATATTTAAATATTTCCCGCCTCAGCCGAGAATTACACCCGGGGACCCCGGGTGAGAAGCCAGCTCGCTGAACGTCAAATTTGTTGTGACCTAATGACGTTTCATTTCTAATTTTTTTTTGTTATCAATAATTATTTATATTTTTCTCTACTGGTAAGTTACTACTCCTTTAATTTTCGCGATTATGCAAACGGCACAAGAAATTTCATTCCCGAGGTCGCGGATTCAGACCCAGAGGAGGGTGATGAATTTTTCCGGGCGTAACCATCCATGGTTTCCTTCGGAGAGGAAGTAAAGTTGGTGGTTCCGCGTCCTAGATTTATAGCACGTGAAAGAACCTCAGCCTGGCAAGAGGCCTCTGAGCATAATTAAGCGGATTGTTAGGATTATGTTAGGAAAATATTTATTTAAACAGATTAAGCTATTATTTTAATTTATTTAAATGTTATGGAATAATTATTCTTTTGTTTCATGTCCAACAAAAGATGAGAAGCAGAGAAACATAGTAAAGTCAATTTCATTCTTTTTCCAGCACGGATGTACATGGTAGACAGTGAGGTATTGTATTTCACCCAAATCTAAAGCGAGATATAGGTACAAGTTTTTAGGTCACCTAATAAAGACCAACATTTTGGAAAAAAATCGGTGTATATATGTGTATGTCTATGGATAGCATAACTCAAAAGAAAAGTTGATTAATATCAAACTTGATGTTTAAGTTCATTATCTTCCAAGGATGCAACACGAAGATGTGCAAGAGAATTCTTCTGCCCCAAACTACACGTTACATGGAAATATTTTCGAAAATGTTACTTTACTTAGAAATAGCGCTAACGATTTTGATTCAAATACCTGTATTTAAAATATTTACATGCCACATAAAATCTATATATTTTTTGTAGAGTTAACTGTTCCCAACATATTCCTTGTTATTGTTTTAAATTTTAAAATACTTATACAAACAGAAAGTCGCAATCGTTGTTGTTTTGTTTTACTCCTGGTCATGAATTTCTAATACAATCACATAGTGAAAGCTTTTAAAACATTTTGACTGTCGCTTTCACCATAATCTAATTACTCCGTTATTTCACTTATCCCTATAAAGAAGTGAGCGATAAAACTAGTTTTGTTAATGAATTAGAGAGAAGTATAATTTTTTGTAAAACTAATTGTTTGCAGAACAGTAGAGAAGACATGTGGATGGAACTCATATTTTTACTTTCTCTAGCCCCGTATGTACAATGTACATAAGGATAGAGAAGTGCTGTATTCCACCCAAAAATTCGATGTCGATATTTCACCGGAAATACATGTTTTAGGACCCCTTGACTCCAAAAAAAGCATTTTCAAGAAAATCTCCCCATCCCTAACTCCCCTTTACAGTGAAAAAGTTTCGAAAAGTTTGTTTTTCTTAAAAATGGCTTTAGTGATTTTGATTAAAATACCACATATTAAAGCCGTTTCTATCACAAATATAATGTATATCTTGAATGTTCTGGGAATAGCTTCTAAAGACCTGTTTATTCTGGATGAATTTTGCTTAATTTGATATAACTGGTAAACCGTAAGCGATAGACAAAAAGCTACTTTACAAAAAATGTAGATCATATTAAAATACATAAGTTATGTTATTTACATTTTTTTCGTGCAGCTTACCGTTTTCGAGGTATTCCTTGTTATTAGTTTCAGTAGTGAAGTACTTATACTTTTATCAGACGGGAGAGTCCGTTTTTCTTTTATAATAGACAGTTTTTAAAACATTTGACTATCACTTAAGTGTAGTGCGTTCCCTTAGCTCCAGTCTACTTATAAGGAACTAGGTAACAAAATGCTGCTAATGTTTATCTCGATTAGCATGGTGTTGAAAGAAGAATTATCTTTTGTAAGAAGTTTGTTTGTAGATTGGTTAAAGAAAGTTATGTGAGTGTAACACATCAGATTTTTTTAGAAATGTACTCTCAAACATCACATATCACACTGTTTAGAAATGCTACAATGATTATTATATTGCTCATGTTTTATTACATTAATAACCTGGCAAAGCAACCGCACAGAGAGCGGAGAACCGTGTTCAAATCCCGGCTTTACCTTCAACGCAGTCCTAAATGTGAATTGAAAGTTTATCTGGATTAACAAGAGATAGGATAAGTCGCGGAGAGAATTCGACCCCTCGAGCTAGATCTCTTACCTAAGCACCTAGCGGGGCACCCCCGGGAGGAAGGATGAACCCAGGCGGACAGTACAACCGGCTGCCCTCTCTACAGAGGATGAAGTTCAACCCTGCCATGCAATGCCGAGATCAACCAGAAGAAGGTTGAAGTGAAATGAGAAGTAAGGTGAAATGGAGATCACCGAAAAAAAACCTAAGAGTCAGGAAAACTGACCCCGGGAATCAAACCCATGACCTCCTGAATGCGACAGCTCAATGTTAGTAGACTTACTGGCATGTAAAAGAATCCGGGACGAAACTCCGGCATATCGGCAGCGCTGATGTGGTCCTAACAATTGACTGCTTCGCTAACATTTTATTTTAGGTATTGACATTCTTGACCCCGTGGATTACCGCAGATTCCTTGATCTTCAACTCCCGTTTGTTGTTTACAACACTCACGTTGTCTTCAAATGGAGCAGTGACGGAACACGAGATGCATTCCAAAATAGTTAGGAGTTTGGACTCTTTCGTAATTACAGAGATATTGCGTAATATTCTACAGATATTGCACAACATTTATTACCAATTTCAGGTTCTCACAATTCGAGACTGCCTTAAACAAAGCATACCAAATAAAAAGGGATGTTGAGACATAATTGAAATTGTAAACAATACAAATGCGTGCTAAAAGTTACAGCTGTATAAATCACTATCCCATATGATTTTAATCTGAAAACATATATAGAAATGGCCTATAGCTAAAACAAACAGAATTGTATATAATAACACGTAAGACCACTGGTTTAAAGAATTAAGTGCTATATTTATATTTTCTGCAAAGTGATACAAAAACCACGAGATAGTACACCTGACTCCAGTTAGTAAGCCATTAAGTGAAACTAGATTATATTTATTTACTAAAAATTCTGATATTTTCTGAATATTTCTTGTTTATTTTTCCTGCAAGGTTATAACGGTTATGTTTATTTCTTCAATATGATGAGTATGAGATATATGGGATATTTATTGTGTGAATAATAATGAATAAAGTACTTGATTTTTTTTAAGTTATTTTATTCCTTGTGATTTAATAAATAGGAATTTCTAGCTAGATTTGCATTACGCCACTGGTCTATAAGAGGGGTATAACTGGCGCAACAGATCTAGACATGTGAAAATCTTAATGAGAGCTAGGGAGCGAGTTGCACTATCAGATAAGCAGTTTTTTGTTTTTTTTTATAATATAAATACAGTACCGGAGTCTGATCGGGACTCCGGCACTGTATACCCTACTTTTATTTACCTATTCTTTTTACCTTGTTTTTCTGCATTATTACTGTATTGCTGTTTTCTTACTTTTAAAACACACACATATACACAAACATATAACACCCATGCCCAAGGCGGGACTCCAACCCACGATCCCCAGCGCTACGAAGCACCAAAGCGACACGCCTTGGCGAGCGCAGCCATGGGGGACCGGCATAGTTCAGCAGTCGATTCATGCATGCTGGAAGAGTGCCTGTCACAGTCAATGTCAAATATCTGTCACCTCTTATGCACCTGCACTGATAAACATGTGTTTTCATATGTATATTCATATCTACAAAACATCTATACAAATGGCCTACTATATAAACAATGTCAATCATCTGCCTCCAATTCTTCCACACCTGACAGTCCTTCGTCTTCGCTCACGTCATTGTCATCATCAACGTTATCGCTACTTTCTGCACCGTTCTCCTGGATTGGAATTCTTTCTATTTGATTTTCTACAGTTCTTTCTAATGATTTTCAATGTTCTAAATATGTTGACATACATTTTCCCATTCTGGCCTGCCAATTTCTGCAATTCGCTGGCGACACAACTGTTCCACGTCTTTTAATTTAAAAGTGATACATTAAGTTTTATTTTGCTTGCTTTCTTATCTTTGAGAACCCTGGAAACGGAAATCAGCGAAATATCAGTTGCCTTGGCTATTCTTTCATTCACTTTCTACAGGCTTTTGAAGAACTTCGGGAACATACATTTTCTTCCGTCAACCTCTTGTTTCATGAAGTAAAAGACATTTGCAATTATTTCTCTGCTCTAAGTAAATACCTTGCCGCTTAACTTTGAAAACGTAGGAGCCATGGTTAAAAAATAGAATAAATAAAATGAACACTATTTACTGCCCACTTTGAATACAAACTATGCGGAACACTTTCGATACAGACTGTACAAAGTTTGCTCACTGTGACTTTAAGTAAGCAAAGTATCATATCAAAAACTCCGATAAGCTAGGCTCGGTAGCTGGGTTGGCGGTCAGGGTCACGATTCCAGAAGTTTTTCTCCGGCAATAGCTACGTTACATCATAGCACTTCCTCCTTGAGGCTGTGCGGCTGCCCCATAGAGCTACCTTCAACTAATCTAGTGATATCAGCAGCGGTTCTTTATAAACAATTTGTTAGATGGGGGCTTGTTTAACCTCGCTTCAGCACCCAGCGCTAGCTCCTGGTGCTCGGGTTCGGAAGGCCCTGAGTTCTATTCCCGTTGGACCGGCCACCCTGCTCTTGAATTTCATCGGCGTCATTATCTCCAAGGATAGTATGCGTCTCAGTGCTGGAGAACATTATATACTACCATGCATTTTTCTGTACCTCGATTCCTCTCATTTTGTTTCCTTTCATCTTGCAGAGCGCCAGCGATAGGGGCGGCTAGGCGATGCTGTGTAGTGTTTGCGGTGGGGTTGCTTTGAGGAGAGAAGTGTTTCTTCCCTGGCATAGAACATACTAACCGGGGAGGGGGCATCAAAGGTGCCAGGAATATTCAATCTGGAAACGCAACACATGTGGTATATCAGATGATCGAACTGCCCCGTAGTTAATAGGGTTGCAGAATTCAACGGGGCTATTTTAAATTAAAATACGCCAGTGGAGAACTCATGTGCGTGACCTTCGTTTTTCCTCTCGTAATGAGGGATAAACATCTCCGCTGGTAAGCAAGAGGGGTAGAACGCAGGTCGCTCAGGCCAGTTCTCCACTGCGGGTTTTAACTTGAGGTCTGCAACTCTTTTAGCCCGCCTGGATAGTGTGGTGGTAGCGTGTCTGCTTCACATTCAAAAGGTCGTGAGTTCGAATCTTGCTTAGTATGAGTTACCTGGATAAACTCTTTTAACGCATGGAGGAATAACTGTACGCGTCAAATACGAGGCAGACCGCCACCTGGTAGAACGGTTCGAATACTCGTGAAACGAACAAATCACGTTGGAGACATGTGGTTCACCAACGCCTTTTATGATGCCAATATTGATAACTCTTTATTTACAGAAGTTCGTGTAGCGCCTGACATTTTTATACTTTACTAACTTAATACGTTATTTTGGTTTGCTATTACAACGAGACAGGCGACTGTTTTCCGTTAAAATGAAATAAGACAGAGCAAGTACAGCTCGCTAATTACAGAGATTTCTATCGCAACCTGTACTGTCAAGCGTGACCATGAATTTCTGAACGTAATTGTTGCTGTGTTGGTTATTTATAGAGGCACAGCAGATATTGCAGCATTAAGATAAGCTAAAACATTGAAATGCCAGCAGCAGAGGTGCCATTACACAATAATTGGCCGGCCTTAGCACTTGAAAGAATAGAAATAGGTGTTTTCTAGATGTGCACAGAAGTATAAAGATTATAATATGTTATATTTATATTAATTTCTCTATCCACTCCTTTTTTAGTCATTAATTCATGGATTGGTTGCCGCGATTATGCATTCCGATCATCCAACTGCCTTTCTTTTCAAATCTCTAACACATATGTAAAATGTATATAAACATATACATAAACCCACGTACTATGTACATAGTGTATAGAGAAGGTATTGTAATACACCCAAAAATTCGATACCGAGATTTCACCGGAAATACATGTTTTAGGACACTCTGAATACAAAAAATCTCCATATCCCTGCATCAAATAATTCTTACAAAGCTTATACTTCTATTTACCTTATGCTAGTCAGAAAAAAATAGCAGAAATAGTCTAATTACTCGCTTCCTTGTAAGTAGAAGCGAAATAAAGGACATCCGTAGGTTAAAGTGATAGTCAAAAGCTGGTTGCTATGTCAATGAAGTTCTTTTGTTTATATGGATAGGAGTTGACAAGTTCCTCTATGAGAAAATTATACGTTTTTCATAGCAGAAACCAAAAATAAGTAATGTCAAAAAAAGGATGAACTCACGAAAAAAATGTATATAATATAAATTGTGTGTTTTAATGTGCTCTACATTTTTGTGTAGTAAGTTTTTGTCCATCTCTTACGGTTTAGCAGTTATTCAAAATTCAGTAAAATTCATCCGGAATAAACTACTCTTCAGAGGCTATTCCCAGAAAATTCAAGATATACATTTCATTTGTCAGGTAAATATGTTTAACCGACATTTTAATCAAAATCGCTAGAGCCATTTTTGAGAAAATCAAAATTTTCGAAAAAAGTTCCATGTAAAGGGTAGTTGGGGGTTGGGGAATTTTTCTCAAAATCTTCGTGTCGCATCCCTGGAAGATACTAAACTTAAATACCAAGTTTGGTATTTTACCGACTTTTCGTTTTTGAGTTATCGTGTTCACAGACACACGGACACACGGACACACACACGGACCTTTTTGTGAAAATGCTTTTTTTGGATATTAGGGACCCTAAAACATATATTTCCGGTGAAATCTCGGTATCGAATTTTTGGTGGAGTGCAATACTTTCTCTATACACTATGTACATAGTGCGTAAGGAGACAGTAATAAAATATATATCTTGAATTTTCTGGGAATAGCCTCTGAAGACTACTTTATTCTGGATGAATTTTACGCAATTTTACATAACTGCTAAACCGTAAGAGATGGACAAAAACTTACCACACAAAAGTGTAGAACACTTAAAACACACAATTTATGTTATATACATTTTTTGTGATTTGGTCGTTTTTAGATACTCCATGTTTTTTGGTTTCAGCTTTATAAAACATGCTTTTCTCATACAGGAATTTTAACAATTCCAATGTATACAAACAAAGGGACTTCAGTCACATAACAATCAACTTTTGACTATCTATTTTACCAATAGTACTCTTTTAGTAGTTCTACTTACAAGGAAGCAAGTTATAAGACTATTTCTGCTGACTTTTTGCTGGATTAGTATGAAGTAAAAAGAAACATAAGCTTTTTAACAATAATTTGTTGCAGAGATATAGAAAAAGTATTGTGAATGGAACACGCCAGATTTTTTAGTAATTAATGCTTGGAGTGGTTGTCGCGATCATCTATCTGCGTTTCTTTTCAAATCTCTAAGACATATATACAATGTATATAAAAATGTAGCTCAACCCCTGTATTTTATACACATATCTATTACTTTAAAGACTTCAATCGAATGGTACTGGTCATGATGTCATATTTGTCGTACACCTTTCTTTATATGACTCACTGTTTCCACAATTTAAAATTGCTATTTCATAGTTGTATGAATTCCAAATGAATTTGATAGAATTGATTCCTAATACTTTAAGAATTTTGAACCTTTTTCCCATTTTATATTTTCATTTTTTTTTTTTTTTTGTGCATTTCTATAAATGCTAGACATGAACTTTTATCCGACATCTCTAAATTATTCTACAAACGCTTATCTTCTATCTACTTCATGTTACACAATATAAACATGGTTCTGCATGTTGTGGTAGATATAAGAGGTATATAGCAGCGTGAAGGGATTCTCGAATTGTTAAAGAGCGGGTCGTTATATATCGGCTTGAAATTCCACTCTTTCTACAGCCACGATTAAAAACGAAAATCAACTTATCTCTTGTAATAAACTAAATTAATTAAAAATTATAATCATTAACAAAATATATTATGGAAAATTTAAACACCACAAATGGGGACAAACTATTTAAGGTGATGCATATGAGAAATTTGACCAAAAGTTGTGAAAAATTACAAAATTACTTTTTTTCATAATAAATGCATATGAATTCTAAACTTTAAAAAAATATATAATATTTTTCCACTTGGCTCTCATTAATACTAATTAGCTGAAACTATAAATGTGCAGGCGCATGCTTTTTTTTTTTGATAGCGTTTAACGTCCACTTTAACTATTTATGGCACCGCAGGCGGTGACACTGATGATACATGAATGAAAATGGAGCACCGGTGGGATGCGATGGCGGGGAAAACCGAAGAAGCCGGAGAAAGCCCGACCCAGTGCCGATTTGTGCACCACAAATCTCACATACGGTCGCTTAGGTTTGAACCCGGGCCGTCTAGGTAAGAGGCGAGTGGTCTAACCGCTCGGCCACGGCGCCGCCTACATGCTTGTTACACAAACTTTTCCCCAACACTTTTTCATACTCAAATTACTCTACATGATGCAATTATTTTACTAATTTGCTTAAAAATGTTCATATTGTATCGCAAAAGTACACTAAAGAAAATGAGCATATACTTTTTCGAAATAATACTTCGATTTTGAGATATTAACTATTAAATTTTAAAAAAAAATTGAGTTTCGGAGATTATGGAAAGTAATAATTGTTATACATATAATAATTACGGCTAATCTAAAAATATGATATGATTGATCTATTTGTAATCTTATTTACTGTAAAACTTAAACACTTTATGTGAAAATTTTTAAAAATGCATCACGTGGCTCATTTTTATCAGAACAACGAATTTATACAATAACAAATTAATATTTAAATAACAAATCAAGCTGGAATTTTGATACACGGCAAACATATCACTATTATTGCATATAATGACTGGTACAAATTTCAATAAGATGTCTTGCATACTGCAGCTTCTCCAAATTTCACAGATGCGTCGCCTTAATAGGGATAAAGTATTTAATTTCTTACGGTTTAACAATTATACAAAAAACGTTAATTTTCCATTCATTAAAACACAAAATACTTTTCATATGTAAAATGTCTGAAAATTGCTCACTCTCCTCAGGAGAAACACGCCTCAGTTTAGGAATCACTACTATAGAGAAAAGCATATATTTACAATCTTGATTTTTGATGAGTATGCAAATATTATGTAAATACATAAACGTTTTTCAGCTTTCTCAATTTTTACTTTGTCTACACCTACTATGTACATAGTGTATAGAGAAGGTATTGCACTCCACCCAAATATTCGATACAGATAAATTTCGATATGTCAACGGAAATATATATTTTAGGGATGCGACTCGAAGATTTTGAGCAAAATCCCCCACCCCAAACTAACCTTTAAATGGAACTTTTCTCGAAAATTTTTATTTTCTCAAAAATATCTAACGGTTTTAATCAAAATATCGTATATTAAAGATATTTACCTCAAAAATAAAATGTATTTCTTGAATATTCTGGGAATAGCCTCTGAAGACTACTTTATTCTGAATGAATTTTACGCAATTTTACATAACTGCTAAACCTTAAGAGATGGACAAAAAACTTACCACACAAAAATGTAGAGCACGTTAAAAAACGCAATTTATGTTATATACATTTTTTCGTGAGTTGGTCGTTTTTTAGATATTCCTTGTTATTGGTTTCAGCTTTGAAAAACATACTTTTTTCATACAGGAATTTGTCAACTCCTATCCATACAAATAAAGGAACTTCAGTCACATAGCAACCAGCTGTATACTATCACTTTAACCTATGATATTCCCTTATTTCGCTTCTACTTACAAGGAAGCAAGTAATAAGACTATTTTTGCTAATTTTTACTCGATTAGCATGAGGTAAATAGAAGTGTAAGTTTTGCATAGATGTAGAGAAAGTCATGTGAATGGAACACATCAGATTTTTTATTTATAAACTTGCTTTAAGGGCTGTAACAAACTTTAATAGATGTTCTGAATATTTTTTTTCTGTCTGCAGTATAAATAGTAGTCAAGTAATATACTCATTCAAACTGACTTCCAGTCAGTCCAAATGATGTAGGTGTTCCTAAAAGAGTTATTTCATACTTGTATCAACAAACACCATTAATCCCCTTCACTAAACATTATCCCAAGAAGTCCTTGGCTTTAATGGGAATTCCTTCACACTTCGAAAGCTATAGTCAGAGGGTGACCTCCAATTCTGATTTTGCTCTCATTTCTAATTCCTGGTGTTACACGATACCAACTGAACTGAGACGACCCTCATTTATAGACAAATCTATTCCAATAACAAGTTTCAACTAATTGTTACTGCAAGTAATGCTATCGATACTCTCCTTGTACGTATATATGAGAATTGTATTTTAAGCAATATTGATATTGCTTAGCAGAGTTGTATGAAATTAGCTAGAAAATCTGTACACGGATTATCACTTTGACCTATGGTACTCCCTTAATTCGCTTCTACTTACAAGGAAACATGTAATAAGACTATTTCTGGTGTTTTTTTTCTAGATTAGCATGAAGTAAATAGAAGCAAAAGCTTTTTAACAATAATTTGTTGCGGAAATGTAGAGAAAGTCATGTGAATGGAACACATGAGATTCTTCATACTCAAAACACTGACGTTACTTTTGGATCATCATACAATTCGTTTGAGATATTGTTTCAAAGCATAAAACTTATGGTTCGGTTTGGTTAAAATGCATATAATTTTAAATATGATGCCATCTTATATAATTTATGGCACTTGTATATGTTATAATAATTTATTCTTTTATATCAGCATCTAGCGCATTACTCATTTTCTTACTGAGTAATGTATAAGCTCTAGTAAAGTGTTTAGTCAGTCTCTTGAGACAGTTAAAGGGCAAAGATAGGAAACAATTATTTGTACTCAGGTCGGTTAGTGTCACTTTTTATGTAGCCACGTGATGTCCCTATGTCCCCCTGCCTTTTACTCCAAAGACTCTCATCAAAGAATAAACGATTTAGGTTTAGGATTAGTCACGAACGGGGCCCGCAAAACTCTGTGGGGGCCTTGAGGTCCTTTACCACTTGCGCGACCTCAGGGAGGGAGGGAGGGATAAGGGGAGAGACCCGAAGGACGTGCTATTTGGGTGATGTCGGAGCAAGCATGGATGCAGTCCCTAACAGTTACAGTTGGAAACGCTTACGACGCCGCCCTAGACCCTGCTTACAAGCCCCTAATGCTCCGGGCGAGCTTCAGAGGGAGCCCTGAAACAGGATGACGGGACCAGAATGAGTGTTTATTTTTTTCTTTCTTTCTTACTTTCTCTACACGTACTATGTACATAGTGTATAGAGAAGGTATTGCACTCCACCAAAAATTTCGATACCGAGATTTCATCGGAAATATATGCTTTAGGGTCCCGTGTATCCAAAAAAAGTATTTTCAGAAAAAGGCCCGTATGTGTGTGTGTGTGTGTGTCCGTGTGTCCGTGTGTCTGTGAACACGATAACTCAAAAACGAAAACTCGGTAAAATACCAAACTTGGTATTTAAGTTTAGTATCTTCCAGGGATGCGACACGAAGCTTTTGAGAAAAATCCCCCCACACCATACTACCATTTACATGGAAGTTTTTTCGAAAATTTTGATCTTCTCAAAAATGACTTTAACGATATTAATTAAAATATCATATATTAAAAATATTTACTTGACAAATAAAATGTATATCTTGGATTTTCTGGGAATAACTTCTGAAAACTACTTTATTCTGGATGAATTGTACGCAATTTTACATAATTGCTAAACCGTAAGAGATGGAGAAAAACTTACCTCACAAAATATGTAGAGCACTTTATAACACACAATTTATGTTACATGTATTTTTTTCGTAGAGTTGATCGTTTTAGAGATATTCCTTGTTTTTGGTTTGAGTTTTAAAAAACTTATACTTTCCTCACACAGGACTTTGTCAACTCCTGTCCATAAAAACAAAGGAATTTTAGTCACATAGCAACCAGCGTTAGACAGTCATTTTAATCTATGGCACTCCGTTATTTCGCTTCTACTTAAAGGAAGCAAATAATAATACTCTTTCTGTTAAGTTTTTTCTAGATTAGAATGAAGTAAATAGAAGCATAAGCTTTTTAACAATAATTTGTTGCAAAGATGCAGAGAAAGTCATGTGAATGGAACACATCAGATTTTTTTAGAACATTGCCTGAGTGTCAGTTCCAAAATATTTGTTTTCATGTTTATTTGGTAAGTTGTAAAATCTAGCCCTTGCTTAGGAGCAGTTTTCGCTACCACAAATCTAAAAGACTATACATAAAGTGTAAAAATGGTTTATGATTTTGTTTACTAACGTGGTGATTTAATGGTGAGTGTAACAAACATTTAAGGCTAAAGCGTGACGAAACAGATTTAGAAAAAGCTACTGCAGAAGACACCTGCAGCTTGAGTGATTAAGATTTACTCATTCTCTATCCCATAAATAGTGTTTACAAAACATGAGAGAATTATTAAAGTTGTGTGTGTACGGAATGGCGCCATAAAACCTTTCTGAACTTCAATGTCAGCACTTCCGGGAACAGGTATATAGAGATTAGATAAGCGTGTGATTGAGAGAATTTATACTGGCATTCTAGATTTATCTCGGTGCAAAACCTATCGACTTACATTTCACTTTTGCTTTAATGAAAACAATAGCTGAATCTATGGAATATCAATTGCTGGAAGCTGTAACTAGATGGCGTTTCAATTAGTCATGTGTCGGTCTGGGTGGCTTAATTCGTTAGTCGCTGGCCATCTGATCCCAAGATTGCAAGAGTATATTAACCCGCAGTTTTTGCATAGGTTTCAGATAGGAAATATCTGCTTCAGCAGCCAAGACTGAGCAGATTGCAGAACACAAATCCTTAGGGCGAGAAGTTGCTATTGCATACGCCAAGGTTACTATCTTTGTTAAGCTTAGCAACACAATTGCCTTTGTAGAGCAAGATTTTAGCGCAATAGAGACATAAGTAACAGGGTATTTTTAGAGAAAGGTCTCTCCCCTAAAAGTTAGCAGCTCGGGACTTTTTCATTATAAAAAGTGGTCATGTGAATCGAGTACAAAGAACTTACAAAATTAATCACGTGACGTTATTTTCGCGCTTCTTTTCAACCAATCAGGAATGAGTTCCAAGATTGGAGATTACCAGAAATTGGGTTGCTTATTCTTGTTGGGTTTCGTGTTATACTTGTGATGCTGCACGCGATACGCTATAGGATGTACGTACATACGTGTTAGTGCCTAAGTATATGATATTGTTTCGGAAACATTGTAGTTATCGCACGAGTTAATTTGTCGCGTAATATAAAAGTACGCAGTAATTACCGATGACCGTCGAAACAAGAACTTAGTAAACAGCAGAAAATAGCACTAGTTGTTAATATGTTTATGTATTCAAGAATTACTATGTCGGGAGTCGCTCGTAGGATTAGTGCCTCAACAAGCAACAAAGGTGAATAAAAGCATTAGTTCAGTGGAATCGAAAGTGAAGTACTTCTATTTGTGAGTCTACTCGAGCCAGATACTCCAGTCATTCTTTCTCCCTGTCACTGAGGGTCAAACTTGTGTTCTACGTGGATGAGCAGAACCGGCGCATCAAAGAACTTTACAGAGGTATGTACACGTCTGTTTATAAAGTATTTTACTGGTGCTAATTCAGACCGACCCCAAGGTAGGACAGCGACATATTGGCGCACGTGACAGCGATAAGGGGTGTGTTCAAATCCGGCCCAACCAGATAGCTTTAATTGTGCTTAAAAGCGACAGTCCCTGGCATAAATAGATAGATTTTTATTACCAATTGAAAAAAAAATACAACTAATAACAGTCTTTGTCAAACAGAATAAGCGAGTGTCTCTAAAACGACTCGATAACAATTACAAATTAAAATGTTCATTTAAATCATAAAAACAGTTTTCAATTTAAAATATACTGTGGTGGTTTATAAAATTTTAAAGTGTCATACTAATATGACGCGTATAACAAATAGGTTCCTGCTTCCTCTTGTATAATGAGATTTACTGGCATGTGTGTGCGAGAGAGAGTGCGTATGTTTGTGTGTGTGTGTGTGTGTGGAGGGCGTTCCACATGCTGCCACCATGGGCTTATTGTGCGCCAGACCCCAAGAGGTTAGAATGATAGAGTATTATCGAAGAACGGCCGAAGCCAGACCGCAAGGAAACAGCCACCGTGGAAGGTCCCTAACATAGTCCAAGCAGTTTTTATCTTGACACTGGGAGCATTAGAAACCTGCGCCTCTTAGCTGACCGAACCCCGATTGTTCTACAGACAATCCAACGCGATCCCGTCGCCGAGAGCTGTATTTCCACCACTCGGAAAGGGCCATCACTGCAGTCCTTGCCGACACTTGTGGTCCTCAAAGATACCGATTAGATGGAGAATAAATAAATGAGCAGGAAGTTCACGGAAATGAAGAAACTTCCCCAGCATTCGCCTAGTAACCCCCCTCCCCCCAGCCGAAAAAAACCATAAGTCAGACATGTCTGCCGTGGGAATCTAACCCACGAAACGCCGGAGCCACATGACTCAGCTACTGGCGCATAAAAGAACTCCTATGCGATAAAATTCGGGTACATCGGCGATGCTGATATGGTCCTGACAATTTACAGCGTAATAACAAACAAAACACTTATTTAGTTATTTTTTGTTTCATTTATACAGCCCTCTTAACATCTAAGGTCATATCGGGGGCTTTGCACTTGAAACAACTCTTGTCTATAGGTTTAAATCATTTTATTTTCCTCAAACACACATACCCCAGCAGGGAATTAAACCCGGGACCTCCGGGTGAGAAGTCAGCTTGCGCACCACTCGACTACGGAGGCAGTCTTTAGTTGTTTTGTTTTATTTGTTAAGCATGGATATTTAAGAAAGTTCATAATATTCGTAAATGTTGTAGTTAAAGCACAATGCGTAAAGTACAAGGTTCATGTTATAATTTCTGATGCATAATCAGCATTAAACACTGTACCAAAGAAAATTCGATTTAAAAACGGAAAACCATCGACTTCTTCCAAAAAGTTCATATCTACCAACCTATAAGGTAGTAAGTTTCGAAGGGATCCATCGATGACCAACTCGATACAATTTGAGGCTTACACCATGCTGGCCTGTTCCGTGGTGGTGCTGGCGTCAGTGGTAGTGATAATGACAACCTTACCATTAAACTAAACCGCAATTTTCTCTTACGTAAACATGAGTGGTTTTGAACTTCATTTCGACACGTTCTGTTACTTCTGAAGTTACCATACTTACATAAGAAAAATTACATTTTCAAATAACTTTAAATCACCAGTAATTTGTAGAGTTTCTTGCTAAGCTAAAATTCTATTATACGAGACGCATAAATTACGTGTGACAAATTCTACACTAGAGTTAGAACTTTACTTCCATGAAGTGTGTGTCTATTGTATAAAATTTACCTAGAAATGTATACCTACAATTTCTACATAATCAATATCCAACAGTTAGACTATCCCTTCTAGAGTTGTTCAAATAGATTAAGGATCCGCAGATTAAGGAGTTTCAAAAATGAAATATATTATCCTATATAAAAGGCACATAGAGCTAAATTCTAAAATTAATATAAATTTAAATGTCCAGAACATATATCTGATCAGACTGTTCATTATCCCATTGCAATCCTGGATTTAGTCAAAAGAAAATATTTTAAAGCGTCGTATTACAGCTTTAATTTAATGCCTTTCATTTCTTTAAAACTGTATATAGTAGTAGCAGTAGTAGTTGTAGTAGTAAGTAATAATAGAAGTAATAGTAATAATAATAGTAATGCTTAAAAGAACAAAAATATAACAGTGTTAGTGGTTTAACCTTTTAGAGAGTGTATGAAAGATATCAGAGGAACTGCATGAAAACGTCATCGGCAGAAAAAGTCGAATGGACGAAAGTTCTCTGACTTAAAAGTAAAAACATGTTTCTACCTTACTGTAAATGTATAATTATACTGCAATTATGTGTGCATGCATTGTACGCAAAACATAATGATATGCTGTATATACAATACCAACATTTTTATATTACATTCTCGGTACTTTTCTATCCCTTGTCGCTTGTAGGAGCCACTTATTGTTACGATATGCAGTGTCCAATTATTTCATTTTAATCGATATAAACATTTCCAGAAGTAGCCTTATTACACATTTCGTCATAGATAAAATGGAAGTAATGATCGTCAAATGTTTGAAATCTGTACGTTATATGTTGGCCTTAAAATGGCGTAGTCTTTTCATGACATCGCAAAAAACAGTTTAAAAGAATGACCAAGTATTGCATAGTTCCAATCATTAATAGCGAAAAGCCTCGAAATGGTTTATGCCAAAATGTTATTTTAAATGATTAGTATGTTTAAAGGAATCTCTTTTTTGTGTGATGCGTTTTCGTCTATTGCTTAAAACTGTTTTATAAAATTTTGCATACTGTCTTCTAAATGAAGACAATTTCACAAGTTATTCCCATAAAATTAAGAAATATATTTTAGTTGGCACGTAAACATCTTAAATACACGATATTTTAATAAAAAATTAGAGCAATTTTGAGAAAATCGAAAATTTGGAACAAATATTCCACATAAACAGTAATTTGAGGTGAGGGATTTCCTTTAAAATGTTCGTGTCGAATGTTAGATAGTAGTTAGGCCTTTAACAAATTTTCTGTTTTTGAGTTATGCTGTTCGCAAATAAACAAACACAAACACACACATACACACACGAAAGCTTTACTATTTTTTTTTTTTTTTTTGAAGGGTGCGGTTCAAGGAATGTAAAAATTTAGGTAGGTAGGTGTATCGCCTGTGGTGCCACAAGAAGTAAAAGCGGGCGTGAAACACTACTAAAAATGTATTATGTATATGTATTCATGTACATATTTATTCTCTGTAATTGGGTACTGTCCGTTGGCAGAGCTAAATGTACAAAATTCACTTACCTATAATAATCTTACAGATAATAATATTAATACAACTAACACTATATATACACATGGCTTTTGAAAAACCTATTATTATTAAATATAGTAATACTATTTCTATAACATATTTATAACAGTTACTATGAAGCATCAACATTAATAGCTATAGAATAGTTTTTGAGATCCTTAATAACCTCACAATATTTACTTTAACTAATTATCTAACATGTATTCTCTTTAAATTATCTCTAAACGTCTTTAAGGTCAAAGGGCAACCCTGAAAGGCTGCTACAGGCAATTAATTCCATTCTTCAATGGTATTATTACCAAAAGAAATTTTTCCTACATGGGTTCTGTACTTCTACCCATAATTTTATACAAATGATCGTTTCGGCGGTAGTATGCCGGATTTTCTAACCTCTTTCTAATGCATTTAAACCATATAAACTTTAAATAGTACGACTAACCTATGTCTTTTACGCCAAACTTTTATCGGCTTCCATTTACTTTCTTCGCTTTTCGTAATCCCGAAAGCTTTATCTTTCTTTATGAATTTTACAGCCGTTCTCTGTATCAGTTTGATTAACCCTGTATGGATCCCAGCATGGTTCTCCATATTCCATAACCGGTCACATTAAAAACTTGTAGGCAATTTCCCTGGACTTTGCGTTCTCATTACGCAGTGCACTTCATGCTTTCCTAGATGTGTAATTTATGTGATCCTCCCATCCGGCATTACTTATCAAGCATATTTGCAGCTGTTCACCTGTGGAATTTGTTCCCCGCCCATATGATGGCTATGAAGAACTTCCCCCTTTCCCCTTAGTTCTACTAAAAACAATAGAATTACTTTTCCTAGCATTAATTGCCATTTTGTTTGCGGCGGCCCACCTACTTATTTCATTTAGGTCATCCTGAAGAGCGATCTCATGCATGGTATTTCGAATCTTATTGTAAATAATACAATCGTCTGCGAACAATCTAATCTGACATTTAATATTTATAGTTATATCATTAAAAAATCTCTGTACCATTCACATGACTTTCTCTATATCCCTGCAACAAATTATTCTTAAAAAGCTTATACTTCTATTTACTTTATGCTAATTAGAAAAAATGAACAGAAATAGTCTTATTACTTGCTTCCTTGTCAGTAGAAGCGAAATAAGTGACTAACATAGGTTAAAATGATATGAAAAACTAGTTGCTATGTAAATGAAGTTCCTTCGTTTATGTGGATAGGAGTTGACAAGTTCCTGCATGAGAAAAGTATGTTTCTCGTAGCAGAAACAAAAAATAAGGAATGTCTCAAAAACGACGAACTCACGAAAAAATGTATATAACACAAATTGTGTGTTTTAACGTGCTCTACATTTTTTGTGAAGTAAGTTTTTGTCCATCTCTTACGGTTTAGCAGTTATTCAAAATTCAGTAAAATTCATCCAGAATAAACTACTCTTCAGAGGCTATTCCCAGAAAATTCAACATATACATTTTATTTGAAGACATTTTAATCAAAATCGTTAGTGGCATTTTTGAAAAAATAAAAATTTTCGAAAAAAGTTCCTTGTAAAGGGTAGTTGGGGGTGGGGGGATTTTTCTCAAAATCTTCGTGTCGCATTCCTGGAAGATACTAAACTTAAATACCGACGGTATTTTACCGACTTTTTGTTTTTGAGTTATCGTGTTCACAGACACACGAACACACGGACACACGGACACACACACACACACACACACACACGGGCCTTTTTGTGAAAATGCTTTTTTTTTTTTTTTGGATATTGGGGACCCAAAAACATATATTTCCGGTGAAATCTCGGTATCGAATTTTTGGGTGGGGTGCAATACCTTCTCTATACACTATGTACATAGTGCGTATAGAGAAAGTAAAAAGATAGCAAAAGTAACGGACCCAGTACCGAGCCTTGAGGCACGCCCGAACTTACAAAACCCATTTCAGATAGTTCTTTACCTACTAATCTTTGTGTCCTGTCTTTCAAAAATGCTCTATCCACGATAATGTGAGATTATCGATTCCTGTTTTTGCTAACTTTCTTATGCGTAAATTATGCGGCACTACGTCAAAAGCCTTAGAAAAGTCTAACAGCACTGCATCAATCCTTCCCTCTGCATCTACCTCATCTGCCAAATCCTAAAATAATGAGATTATTTGACTTTCACATGAATATCCAGATCTAAAGCCACGTTGCACTTCTTTGAACCATTTCTTGTTTCTAACTCCTCGCGAATGTATTCTGTAATTAAATGTTCCATTACTTTACACACTACTGGAGTTAGGCTAACAGGTCGATAACTATTTGTTTCTGTTTTATTACGCCTTTTATTTATTGGAACTACAATAGCGGTGTTCCAGTCTTCCGGTATAGCACAGTTGTTAATTGGCATATTAAACAAGAGCATTAGATAAGGAATTATGGCTTCTCCCCTTATTTTTTAAAATGTCCGTAGATATATTATCCGGTCCTCTCGATGTCCCATTCTGTAGCATCTTGATTCTTTTACGCTAATTTGGATGCCTTTATTTGAAAAACGATTCTCCATCTCCAATTTTCTGTTCAGAACTATTATCTAATTTATGAAAAAGCGATACAAAATACGAATTTAATATGTTGACTGTGTCCATATCATATAGCACAGCAATTTCATTAACTTTAAAGTCTGATATGTCCTCTTTGTTACCCCTGCGTCTTCTCACGTAATTGTAAAAAGCTTTTCAGCCATTATTTTCCCCGTAAAGGAATTCTTCTAAGAAACGTTCCTGTGCTTGTAACTTTTCGTCTTGTAATTGCGTGGTTAATTCTTTAAATGAATTAAAATGCCATTCTGACTTTCTCATTATATGATACACATGCTTGTCTTCCTCTTAAGTGTTGCCCTTCATGGTGTAATGGTTACAATGCTGGCTTCATATACCGGAGGTCGCGGGTTCAAATCCAGCGGAGGACGATGGATTTTTTTCGGGCGTAAAAATCGTTAGCTTGGCTTCCTTCGGAAGGGAAATAAAGACGTTGTTCCAGTGTCGCAGATTTACGGCACATAAAAGAATCTCAAGCCTGATAGAGAGGCCTCTGAGCAAAATTAAGCGGTCTTTCACGCCCAATATAAAGTGGAACGCTGAGAACCACAGCAGATAAAGAGCGTCCATAAATAAAAAAGCCATTTCCAATTTCCTTTTAAGTGACCTAATACGTTTTGTGGTCGTCTCCTTTGCGCGGTGGTAGCGCAGCTGCTTACCAAGCGGGAGACCTGGTTTCGATCCCCAGTACCGGCTGGGAGACCTGGCCCGGGGTGCACTCAGCCTCGTAAGGTCCCTGGGGGGCCAATAGAGGAGCTACTTGTTGGAGAAGTAGCGGCTCTAGATCATGAGGACCGCATTAACCGGCCGGGGGGCTCGAGGCGCTGACCACGTCTCACCCTCCAATAATGCACCCCATCCATGACGTCTGTAGTGCACCGAGATGGAGTTTAATACGTTTTGAATAAAATTGTAGATCGGCTTTATTTTTCAAAACTTTAAATGGTACATGTTTAATTGTTGCTTCCGTTAAATACCAAACTTGATATCTAAGGATGCGACACGCAAGAAAATCCCACCGTCAACTATCGTTTACATAGAAAAATTGGAATTGCATCTGAAGAATTCTATATTCTGGATGAATTTTACTGAATTTTGCATAACTGGTAAACCGTAAGAGATAAATAAGAACTGGCAACATAAAAAAATGTTGAGCTCCTTAAAATGTACAATTTATTATTTTTTTTTTCTGGAATTAACCGTTTTAGAGATATCTCTTATTATTGGTTTTTCAGTTTTGAAATACTTTAAACTTTTCTCATACGGAAACTTGCCAACTCCTGACCACGCAAAGAAACGAATTTCAATTCCATAGCAAGCGCATTTAAAACGTTTGACTATTGCTTTAGCTTAATGTATTTCCTTTTGCCCCTTTTACTTATAAGGAAGCAAGTAATAAGACCATTTCTGCTAGTTCTTATCTCGATCATTATGAAGTAGATGGAAGAATATGCTTATTAACAATAATTTGTTACAGAGACGTAGAGAAAGGCGTGTGAATCAACCATTAGATTTTTATTTATGCTCAAGACCCGTTATTACTGTACCATGTGCGATGAACACTGATAATACATAAATTATAGAATAATTTGGCAAGTATTTTGGGAAGAAAACTTTCCAGGATTAAGTTTAATGTATCTCTCCGGTATTTGCCAGTTATGAGGAGGACTGAGGAAATTCTGGAAAGAAAAGTCTGAGTTAGAGGTACGATCCTGCTGGGGTTTGAAACGTGCATCTCCCCTGAAACATGTCGACCACTTATTTGGGTTGCGACAATTATGAGAACCTTCATTTGATTTGATCAGGTTGTGCAGTTTACATTCTTGTGATATATTGCACAACAATGGAGTTTGCACATTATTTAAGCTTGTGAAATATTCAGTTGCTCAACAATGATGTTCATATAAGAAAAAACATCTGATGCTTTCCATTCATATGACTTTCTCTACATCTCTGCAACAAATTATTGTTAAAAAGCTTATGCTTCTATTTGCTTCATGCTAATTCAGAAAAAAGTATTAGAAATAGTCTTATTACTTGCTTCCTTATAAGCAGAAGCGAAATAAGGGAATACCATAGGTTAAAGTGATAGTCAAAAGCTGGTTGCTACGTAACTGAAGTTCCTTTGTTTGGTGAGTTGACAAATTCCTGTATGAAAAAAGTATACGTTTTTCAAAGCTGAAATAAAAACAAGGAATATCTAAAAAACAATTGACTCGACGAAAAAAATGTACATAACATAAATTGTGTGTTTTAACGTCCCCACGTTGTTTGTGTAGTGCATTTTTGTCTGTCTCTTACGGTTTACCAGCTATACAAAGTTCAATAAAAATCATCCAGAATAAACAGGTCTTTAGAAGCTATTCCCAGAAAATTCAAGATATACATTCTATTTGTCATATAAATATCTTTAATATACGGGATTTTAATCAAAATCCTTCGAATTTTTTTCCATATAAAGGGTGGTTTCTGATGGGGGATGTTCTTGAAAATCTTCGTGTCGCATCTTTGGAAGATAGTAAACCTAAATACTAAGTTTGGTATTTAACAGGCTTTTCGTTTTTGAGGTATACTGCCTACAGACACACACACACACGGACATTTTTCTTAAAATGTGTGTGTGTGTTTTTTTTTTTTTTTTTTTTTTTTTTTTATTCAGGGAGTCCTAAAACATGCCGGTATTTCCGGTGAAATCTCGGTATGGTATTTTTGGGTGCATTACAATACTTTCTCTATACACTAAGTACATAGTACGTGTAGAGAAAGTAATAACCAGTGTTGTTGTTTTTTTCTTCGGTGCTGTGTTTTTATGTTGAACGAAAGCGCCAGCGAGTATGTTGATGCAGTTCTATGAGAAGTTGATGTTGAATTTCCTCGCGGAGAAGGATACGCCCGTCACGTTGAGAAATTCTGAGGTATCTTGGATCAAGCTGGTGCGACGGAATGGTTATTTTTATGGTCAAACGTGCACAGCAGAAGGTGAAACGCAAAATGTTTGAGGGATCAAGAATTCAGCCAACCAAGCCAAACAGGAATGAGCATTAGTGGAAAATGTTCCCACAAGAATATTCTACAACTGTAGCTTCTCTTCTAGGTTATAAGCCACGTCTTATGAGCGTAAATGGCGAGTTTCGCACCCTGATCAAAAATCTGCGTTAACCCTTTGATGCCTGTCGCTACCTATAAGTTCCGCTTGTTTTAAGTGTAGCTATACAAATAGGGTGGTACTCTAGGATTAATTTCATGTTATACTAACCTTCAACCATAAACGACAAGTAATCAATACTGTTTTATATCGTAAACTGCACACAATTTTGCCCTAAAATTGCAGTGATTTTTTAAAATAATAAAAAAGAAAACCCCACATAACTACAGTTAAATGTAACCAAATTAGCTTCGGAGCATCACACCGATTAGTTTACTTGGGCTCTCCCCGTCCTTTACCACTGGGATTTGAACTTGTAACATTGGGATTTGAATCAATGGCCAGTTCATTACCTTTCACCTAACACCCATGGCCATTTGAACTACCTTTTTGTTAGTGCCTTTGGCAGCATTATGAAAACTGGTTTGGAAGAATTTAAACTTTTAATTGAGAAGAAAAAGATTAATAAAGGATTTACATATATTTTCATTTCTAATATTTTTTCTATTATTGTATATAATAATTTTATAGGTTTATTTTTCCTAGAACTCCACTTTTAAACTTTAATTAAAGGAAAAACGGCATATGTAGTATACTAATGCAGGTAACTAAGGGTTAAACGTCATTCTGACATCATTAATTTCGCTTTCAATTAGAAGGCAGTGCATTTAACGTTCTGCATATTGAGCTGCTTACCGAGCAACCAGCTACGGTTTTAAATGTGCAAGAATAGCGTGGCTAATAACACAATTGTGCTCATCAACATTTATAATAATACGGTTACTAGTAGATACGATTTACAATTATATCAGTGATGACTGCTGATTAGGACTCGGATTTTTGGCTGCTTAAACTTGGGAAATATTTATTTCTTATATATAAAAATGTTAAAAATATGTGCTAAAAAGTAAAAAATCTTATGTGTCACACTCATATGACTTTCTTTACATCTCTGCAACAAATTGTTGTTAAAAGCTTATGCTTCTATTTATTTCATGCTAATCGAGAAAAAAAATCAGCAGAAATAATCTTATTACTTGCTTCCTTGTAAGAAAAAGCGAAATAAGGGAGTACCATAGGTTAAAATGACAGTCAAAAGCTGGTTGCTATGTGACTGAAGTTCCTTTATTTGTATGGACACGAATTGAAATTCCTGTATGAGAAAAGTATAAGTTTTTCAAAGCTGAAACTAAAAACAAGGAATATCTCAAAAACGATTAACTCCACGAAAAAATGTATATAGCATAAATTGTGTGTTTTGGCGTGCTTTACATTTTTTTTTTTTTTTTTTTTTTGTGGTAAGTTTATGTCCATCTCTTCCGGTTTAGCAGTTATGCAAAATTCCGTAAAATTCATTCAGCATAAATTAGTCCCCAGAGGCTATTCCCAGAAAATTCAAGATATATATTTTATTTGTCAGGTTAATATCTTTAATAGGTTAATGATGTTTTACTCAAAATCGTTAGAGCCATTTTTGAGAAAATCAAAATTTTCGAAAAAAAGTTCCATGTAAAGGGTAGTTTGGAGTGGGACGATTTTTCACTTTTCGTTTTTGGCTTATTCTGTTCACAGACACACGGACACACGAACACACACACACACACACACGCGCGCAGGACAGGGGACCCTAAAACATATATTTTCTCGGTATCGAATTTTTGGATGGAGTGCAATACCTTCTCTATACACTATGTACATAGTACGTGTAGAGAAAGTAACAGGAAGACATAAAATAGCTATTTACCTAACTGTAAGTATTAAGTAATTTTATCATTATTGTATTTATAATAATAATAATAATAATAATAATAATAACAATAATAATACTAATAATAATAAACAATGTAATTACTCATTAAGTGGAACTTCATACTTAAAAGAAAACAATGAAAAATAACGATTTAAATCTACTTTTGAAATCTATAACTTCGCCTGGGTAGTGTGGTGGTAGCGTGTCTGCCTCATGTTCAACAGGTCATGAGTTCGAATCTCGCTTAGGGTGATTTACACGGATAAGAGCTTTTTCGAGGTTTTCCCTTATCCTGAGAAGACGAATGTCGAGTAATTTTAAGCTCCATGGACCCCGAGATCGTTTGAGCACCATTTCACCAATTTCATTCATCGTCCGATATGACCAACCAGGTTAAAGGACGTTAAAGTACCAAATAATAAAAAAAAAAAAAAAGTCTGATGTATCCATTAGGCAAATTGAGAATCCCTTTATGTTAAATAATAATCGCTAGAGGAAAACTGCTTCGGCTTTTATTACTCTAGTTTCCATAAAAGTTTCACTTTCAACACTATTACAGTACTTTTGAATAAATATGCCTATTGAAGTGTGCGTATTTACATTCTTATCGTAATTTCTATCTAAACTCAATTGTTTTTGTTTCTGGTTTGTTTATAAGTCAACAGCTGTTTATTTTTTGTTTCATATTGGTGCTACATAACCTACTGCTTCTATGGGAGGTTCGTGTTAGAGAACAGGTAGCAGAAGAATGCAGTCACATGTCGGATGTGGAGGTTCAGTTCCTAATCTCTTCTCGCATCTCGGAGAGTAGTAAAGCAGTCTGAGCAGGATGACAAATTATCCTTCAAGGTGCGTGTCACCTGTAGACGTGAATGTGGGGGTGGACGTGTCAAGTAACTATTCATTGTGTCAACCCAGTAAAATACTACAACTTACAAATGACTTACTCTGCACAGGATAAAGTGAAGCACAGTTTTCCAATTACGTATTTTCCAGTGGCGTAGTGTGAAGTAAAATAAAAATCTGATGTGTTCCATTCACATGCCTTTCTGTGCATCTCTGCAACACATTATTGGTAAAAAGTTTATGCTTCTACTAAGCTCATACTAATCGACCAAAAATTAGCAGAAATACTGCTATTACTTGCTTCCTTATAAGTAGAACCGAAATAAGGGGTTAAAGTGATACTCAAAAGCTGGTTGCTATGTGACTGAAGTTCCTTTGTTTGTATGGACACAAGTTGACAAATTCCTGTATGAGAAAAGTTAGGTTTTTCGAACTTGAAAACAAAAACAAGGAATATCTCAACAACGATCAACTCCACGAACAAAATGTATATAGCATAAATTGTGTGTTTTAATGTGTTCTACATTTTTTGTGCAGTAACTTTTTGTCTATCTCTTAAGGTTTAGTAGTTACGCAAAATTCCGTAAAATTCACTCATAACAAAGTAATCTTCAGAGGCTATTCCCCAAAAATTCAAAATATACATTTTATTTGTCAGGTAAATATCTTTAATATACGATATTTTAATGAAAATCGTTAGTGCCATTTTTTAGAAAACCAAAATTTTCGGAAAAAGCTCCATGTAAATGTTAGTTTGGTGTGGGGGGATTTTTCTCAAAATCTTCGTGTCGCATCCCTGGAAAATACTGAACTTAAATACCAAGTTCGGTATTTTACCGACTTTTCGTTTTTGAGTTATCGTGTTCACAGACGCAGGGACACAAACACACACGCACGGATCTTTTTCTGAAAATACTTTTTTTGGATACTGGGAACCCTAAAACATATATTTCCGGTGAAATCTCGGTATCGAATTTTTTGCTGGAGTGCAATACCTTCTCTATACACAATGTATATAGTACGTGTAGAGAAAGTAAAAATCTGATGTGTACCATTCACATGACTTTCTGTATATCCCTGCAACAAATTATTCTTAAAAAGCTTATACTTCTATTTACTTTATACTAATCAGAAAAAAATAACATAAATAGTCTTATTACTTGCTTCCTTATAAGAAGAAGCAAAATAAGGGACTACCATTGGTTAAAGTGATAGTCAAAAGCTGGTTGCTATGTGACTGAAGTTCCTTTGTTTGTATGGATAGGAGTTGACAAATTTCTGTATGAGAAAAGTATTCGTTTTTCAAAGCAGAAACCAAAAATAAGGAATGTCTAAAAAATGATGAACTCTATGAAAAAAATGTATAGAACATAAATTGTGTGTTTTAACGTGCTCTACATTTTTTGTTAAATAAGTTTTTGTCCATCTCTTACGGTTTGGCAGTTATTCAAAATTCCATAAAATTCATCCAGAATAAAGTACTCTTCAGAGGCTATTCCCAAAAAATTCGAAATATACATTTAATTTTTTAGGTAAATAGCTTTAATATATGATATTTTAATCAAAATCGTTAGAGCCATTTTTTAAAAAATCAAAATTTTCGAAAAAAGTTCCATGTAAAGGGTAGTTGTGGATGGGGGATTTTTCTGAAAATCTTCGTGTCGCATCCCTGGAAGATACTAAACTAAAATACCAAGTTTGGTATTTTACCGACTTGTCGTTTTTGAGTTATCGTGTTCACAGACTCAGACTCACGGACACACACACACACGCGCGCGCGCACACGGACCTTTTTCCGAAAATGCTTTTATTAGTTAAAGGGGACCCTAAAACATTTATTTCCTGTGAGATCTCTGTATCGAATTATTTGGTGGAGTGCAATACCTTCTCTATGCACTATGTACATAGTGCGTATAGAGAAAGTAAAAATGGGAACGCTATAGTTTAAACGCCCTACTGCTGGAAATAAACGGTGGAGGTGGTAGCTACACATGTTATCTAATATTGCGCCTATAAGTTAGGTTTGAGATTGACAATGAAAACAACAAATAGCAATGTTAATATAATGGTTATATTGAAAACAATAACACCCACCTGCCCGCCTGGGTAGTGTGGTGGTAGCGTGTCAGCCTCACGTAAAAGGGCCGTGAGTTCGAATCTCGCTTAGATTAAGGTACTCGGGTAAGCTTTTTTTCGGGGTTTTCCCTTATCCTGAGAAGACGAATGTCGAGTAACTATAAGCTCCATGGACCCCGAGATCATTTGAGTATCATTTCACCAATTTCATTCATTCATCGTCCGACATGACCAACCATGTTAAAGGGCGTTAAACTACAAAAATAAAAAAAACAACAACAACAAAAAAAAAAACACTCACCTAATTTTTACACCAAATCCATCCGTCGGTTCTTCTTTGTTGCGAACGTGTTGATTACCTTGTTAATAAAGGTGGCATCAGAATAGTTCTCCCAACAACTTTTTTCTACAGCTAAAATGCTTACGTTGCACAAACGGTGATTGGTTATTGAGTTTCTTAAGTGTGTTTTAATTCCCTTGTGTGTACCCATCGCTCTCTCACTACTTGTAGCAGGATATGTTACAACTTAACACAATAGCTTAGTCACCTCCACGTACACCGAGTCTAAGCCATTTATAACCAAATACTTCAGTACATTTAGTGCTGATAGATGTTTTTGATCATCTGCACAAATATTGAAGAGCTCATTTTCAAGATGCTCTGAATTAAAATAACTAGGAAACTGCTTTATTAGTTTGGACATTTTCGTCTGAGAAAATTCTTTCTCATGTTCCATTTATTTTTTTTTTCATTCAGTAAATCTACAAACTCGAGCTGTTTTAACTCTTCAAATCTGGATTTCATTTTAAGAACTTGGCAGTCAATGATTTTATATGTCAGCACTTTCAACCTAGCCTTTTCAGAGTTACTGAAACTTGTATTTCTGTAGAACTGGATACTCTTTTGGACACACTCTTCAATGAAAGCCTCGCATTCTTAGGTTTTGTGTATTTTTCAATGGCGAGTTGTATTTCATTATGGCAAGCAGTTATATTAACCAGTGACTGCAGAACACAAAGAAACGTTACTTCAACAGTGCTCCGGATAGAGAAATACGCCGTGGTACAGGCAACGCTAGCGTATACACGATCAGTGTTGCCAGAAGCATTTCTCTAAATTTCGCCCGAATCATTAAAAAAATCGCAAAGATTCAGTTGAAGTCGCCCAATATTTTTATCAAAATATGCGATTTATTTTACTCTTGGAATATTTTCAAAAGATTCTTATAACCGGAATCTGTAAGTATAGCACAATCATAATAATGGCATAATTTTGGAATACTAACTAGTGTGAGCTGCGCTGACACAGATTCAGGAAAGAGAATGAAAATACGAGGCGTTTGCGCCGATAATCATATTGAAATATTATCTGAATTATTTATTTTATTAATTATTTCCCTCAGTTGAGCGCTGCCTTATAGACATATAGACTTATAATCATACAATCTTATTAACAGAACGATAAATGTTACATTTTAGGAGCCGATTCTCTGATTTGTTGCTATGGGGACATACTTTTTATTCATATGGTTTTACTTCCCGCACTAATGCTCTTGATCATGATTAAATTTAATTGTTAAAATATCGATAAACCCAAACCAACAATTCTAATATATAAGAAGTATAATGAAACATTAACTACCAGCATTGAAATTTCTTTTCCTTTCATTGAAACCACATTGCAGGTGAGAATGCCAAATTATGATCCATCCATAGCAACAATATTAATAAGTACCGCAAATTAACTATATCGCGCGCGCGCGCAAAAAAAGTAAATATTGGCAGGCTTAAAATAACATTGTATATATAAGTTTTACTCACGTCAGAGAGGATTTTGTATTTGTCTTTCGTCAATTTAGATTTAGAGCTCTCTTCCCTACCAAACGGCGCATAAAGTTAAAAACAGACATTAATAAAAGTTACATTTTGCAGAAATATTTTAGTAGCCCAAAAATTCGCAAATCGTCTTCATCAAAATTTGTTCGTAAAAAACGGATTTTACTAGCCCAATCGGCGACTTTTCGCCCAATCTGGCAACACTGTACACGATAGTTATGTGAGGGGTTTGCGATGCGAGAGGGGAAGGCAGGGGAGGTCCTGCTAGCCATATCACATACAGGCAGTGAAACGCTGATTCGTCTCAGCGTATGCTGCTGTTTTTAAACGGAACGGAACTTGTAAATCTTGTGTTTGCTAATTAGACTTATTACAGCTGTTCAACAGTGTGATCTGCGAAAAAATCGCTATTAAGTGGTTGCTTCCTATAATTCCTCCTGTAAAGCTGTTAGAAAACAAAATAAATATAAAGCAATTAAACACACAAAAATAAGGGGAACGCTCAGCTTACTAGCGTCCCCTAAAGCGACGCCCCTGGTATTTTCTAGAAAGAATCAGTTGAACATGTTACCCTCGTGATACAAGGTACTTAGTGAACACTGCAGCATATTAAGTATACAACATGTAATCCTGAGTTGTTCCGTTTGAGAAATGTTAAATAAACAAATTGGGAAAACGTTTCAAAAAGCGTATTGCAACGAATGTATTGAGAACACAATACCATTTTTACTTTCTCTATCTATACAGATATATATGACTATTTATCGAGATTTCACCGGAAATACAGGCTTTGCGGACCCCTGAATAGAAAGACATTTTTACTTTCTCTAGCAGATATCCACAATGTACATAGTATATAGTAGCCCAAAATTGATACCGAGATTCACCGGACCCCTGAACCCCCCCCCCCTAAAAGAGACAGAAGTTTTAGAAAAAACGTACTTGTGTGTGTGTGTGTGTGTGTGTGTGTCTGCGGACAGTATAACTCAAAAACGAAATGTTGCTTAAACATCAAACTTGGTATTTAAGTTTTGGTATCTACCAACGATGCTACGCGAACATTTTCAGGAAAATATCCACACCTCCGGCTACCCTTTACATGGAACATTATAAAAAAAATTTCATTTTCTAAAAACAGCTCAAATGATTTTGAATAAAATAACATATATTTAAGGCATTTTCATTACAAATAGAATGCACATCCTGAATTCTCTGGAAATAGAATCTGAAGATCTCTTCATTCTAGAGGACTTTTGAGTAACCGGTAAATCGTAAGAGATAGACAAAACATACTACACAAAAAAATAGATTTTGTTAAAACACAATTTATATCACACTTTTTTGGTATTGCTTTCAATTTTAAAATAGTTACTTAAACTTTTCTCAATCAGAAATTTGTCAAAATCTTTGTTTTATTTTTGTTCTGGTCATGCAAAGAGAACCGAATTTAAATTACATAACAACCACTTTTAAAATTGCTTTATCCTAGTGTGTTCCCTTATTTCCTTCTACTTTAAAGGAGTTAAGTAATGAGATGATTTGTCGCCCTCCGTGGTGTAGCGGTTACCATGGTAGCCTCCAAAACCCAAAATTACAGGTTCAAACTTGGCGGGCGCAAAAATTCGTAGCATTGCTTCCTTTGGAAGAGAAGTAAAGCCGGTGGTACCGTGTAATATTTATTTGTACATAAAAGAACTCTATACGATGTTATAAGAAGGTTCTTAGGCAATTCCGCCATTTCACGTCCGCAAGTCGTGATTTGTCCTACAGAGTCATCTGTGAGCGACGAGCTGATCTCTCGTCAATCCGACCACGAATATGCTCTACTTAGGAGTAACAAGAAATAACTATTGGATAAATTGTTTTTTCATAGAAGCCGTGTGTAGGACAGGAGTTGGATAGGTAGAGTCAGACTGAACAATTCAATGCCATAGCCGGGGTTTGAACCACGGATCTCCTGATCTCTAGCCGGTTGCTCTACCACTGAGCTACCATGATAACATGCCGGCATAACATTGAATTTCTCAACTGACTCGCATATTTCCCGGTAAGCCACAAGAACATCTCAAATTACCGGGAAACATACGAGTCAGTTGGGAAATTCAATGCGATGCTGGCATGTTGCCATGGTTGCTCAGTGGTAGAGCAACCGGCTGGAGATCAGGAGATCCGTCGTTCAAATCCGGATATGACATTGAATTTTTCAGTCTGACTCTGCCTATCCAAGAAATAACTAACTAATAACACCATTTATGTTAATGTTTATCTCGAAGCGGATAGAAGAATAAGCTTTCGTAAACTGATTTGTTGCCGAATATGTAGAGAAAGTCATGTGAATCGAACAAGTCAGAGGATTTTATTTTCTTTTGTAAATTTAAAGTCCTTTAACCCGGTAGATCATTTTGAAATATGTATGGAATCTTAAATGATGCTCAAATCAGACCAGAGTCTGTTGAGGTTATCGTCACTCGACATTCTTCTTCTCGGGACAGGGGAAAGCCTAGGAAAAAAAACTTATCCGAATAGCCCACCCTAACCGAGATTCGAACTCGAGACCTTGTGGATGTGAGGCAGACAGGCCTCCATCATACTGCAGAGACGGGCAAATAATATGTATTAATATGCACGTTAGAGAAACAATTAGTTCATTTTCTTCAAAGGGACGTTCATCCGTAACAGAGCCGCTTCATTGTGGCTGAAAATATGTTTTACTTTCTCTACATGCACTTATTGTGTACATAGTGTATAGAGAAAATTTGATACCGGGATCCTCCCACCCAAACTACCCTTTACATGAAAACAATTTTGAAAATTTTGATTTTCTCAAAAATGGCTCTAACGATTTTGATTAAAATACTGTATTCTAAAGATATTTATATGGCAAATAAAATGTATATCTTGAATTTTCTGGGTGTAGCCTCTAAAGACCTCTTTATTCTGAATGAATTTTGCTAAATTTTGAGTAACTGGTAAACTGTAAGAGACTACACAAAAAATGTAGATCACGTTATAACACAAACATTTTTTCATATACTTTTTTTCGTGGAATTGACCATTTCTGAGATATTCCTTGTTATTGTTTTCGGATTTAAGAAAAACAAACTTTACATAAACGGAAAGTCGTAAATTCTTGGCCCTGCATAAAAACAGATTTCAACTACATGGCAACCAGCTTTTAAGAGATTTGACCTTTGTTTTAGCCTAGTGTATTCCCTTACTTTCCTTCTACTTACAAGGAAGCAAGTATACAATTTCTGCTAACATTTATCTCGATTATCATAAAGTAGATAGAAGAACATTCCTTTTTAAAATAATTTGTGACAGCGATGTAGAGAAAGTCATATGAATGGAATATATCATATTTTTAATGTTTTATTACTATTCATTTTAGGGTCGCATAGCTCTTAAGGCATACCGTGTATGTACATGTTATTTGGGAATTAAGGACACTTATAAACACATAAATGTAGAGAGAGAGAGAGAGAGAGAGAGAGAGAGGTGGGGGAGGGCCTTTTCATTATTTTCATTAAATATTTAAGCTTTTACTTACTGACACAGTGAAAAGCAAATAATTAAAATTAAGAATGAGATCAATATGACATTCAACAATTTCTGTTTATATGGACAGGAGATGATAAATTCCTGTATGAGAAAAGTATAAGTTGAATTCAAATACAAGGAATTACTCAAAAAGGATCAACTCCGCGAAAAAAAATGTATATAACATAAATTGTGTGTTTTAATGTGCTCTACATTTGTCGTGTAGAAAGATTTTGTTCATCTCTTATGGTTTAGCAGTTATACAACATTCCGTAAAATTGATCCAGAATAAAGTAGCCTTCAGAGGCTATTCCCAGAAAATTCAAGACATACATTTTATTTGTCAGGTAAATATCTTAAATACACAATATTTTAATCAAAATCGTTACAGCCATTTTTGAGAAAATAAAAATTTTCGAAAAAGTTCTATATAAAAGGTAGTTTGGAGTTGGGATTTTTCTCAAATTCTTCTTGTCGCATCCCTGGAAGGTGCTAAACTTAAATACCAAGTCTGGTATTTTACCGACTTTTTTGAGTTATCGTGTTCGACCTTTTTCTGAAAATTATTTATTTTTTTTTAATACAGGGGATCCTAAAATATATATTTTCGGTGAAATCTCGGTATCAAAGTTTTGGGTGGAATGTACATAGTACGTATAGAGAAAGTAAAAACCAATGTGAAAACAGGTGCTACAATATACCTAGGTCAAATACTGTTTGCTAGCAGCAAACTTACAGCCCCTATAATTCAAGCCCATAGTTTACTAATGGAAACTATGCCTCTAGCATAGATATTAGCGATGAGTCATCAGTCAGGAGTAAGTTTGCATAAACATGCATTAGATCTTCCCATCAAATCATTCACTGCCTCGCTTGCCTGCAAGGTTTTATTTTCACATTAAAAACACTCTTCTAAAGTGCAGCGACTATTTGACATTATAATATACTTAATACATAAATGAAGTAAATGACTTCTTGAATTCTCCCGTAATTGTTCCAGCATGGTGACCGAATACTCGACAATTGCTTTAGGCAGGAAAACTGAATATGAAAAAACCGGTTATAAGGCTGGCGTTGCCTGGTTCCAGAGCCTGAACCTCCAACAGAAGACGTAGCCCGCCTGGGTAGTGTGGTTGTAGCGTGTCTGCCACACATTCAACAGGTCGTGAGTTCGAATCTTGCTTAGGGTGAGTTACCCAGATAAGGGATTTCTCGTGTCCTGAGAAGACGAATGTCGAGTAACTTTAAGCTGCATGGACCCCGAGATCATTTGAGTATCATTTCACCAATTTCATTCATCGATATGACCAACCAGTTTAAAGGACGTTAAACTACAAGAAAAAACATATTTATGTTTGTAATGATCTATACTTCATAACCAAAACAATCGCCAAGAAAGGATAGGTAGAAAATATACCTCAATTTACTTGAATTACAAATATGCTGGAAGTAAGTTATGAAAATTAGACTTTTAAGTAAAGGATTGTTTTAAAGTTTAATTTTAAAAGTATATGTTGCATTCACATGATCTTTTCTAAACAATATCTATAGTTTTTTTTAGTTTAACATCCTTTTAATCTGGTAGGTTATATTAGATGTTAAATGAAACCAGTGAAATGATGCTCAGATGCATTTAGAATCTATAGGGATTAAAGTTACTCTAAACATTCGTTTTCTCAGGATGAGGTAAAATCTCCCCCAAAAAAACATAACCGAGATTCGAAATTGGGACCTTTTGAATGTGTGAGGACGTGTGTGAATGTTACATAGATATGTTCTAAAAAAATATATGATATTTTAATTCACATGATTTAGTCTACTTATTCTGCAAACAAACTATTCTTAAAGATTATTTTTCATCTACTACACTTATACCGAAATAACATTTGTAGAAACATTTTTATTATATACTTCCTTGTAGATACGTGGATTTAAGGGAAACGCTAGACAAAATGATAGTTAAATCTTTTAAGAGATGGTCTCTGTATAAAATTCCACTCTCTTTGCTTGATCAGGAGGAAGAAAAAATTTGCAAGTGTTTACAAATTGAAACCAATAACAAGGAATATTTCGGAAATGGCTAACTCCACATAAAAATATATTTGAACATAAACTGTGATCTACATATTTTGTCGTAAGATGTCTATCTCTTCCGGTTTACCGGCAATGGAACAGTCATCCAAATTTCCAGAAAATTCAAGATATACATTTCATTCGATATTATAATATCTGAAACATATAATACGCTAGTCAAATTGTTTGCAGCCATCTTTAAGAATATCAAAATTTCAAACAATGTTACATATGAAGGGTAATTTAATGTAGTGGGATATCCTTGGAAATATCTTTGTGTCACATCCTTGAAAGATGCTGAATAACATACACACATGGGGGGGGTCCTTTTTCTAAAAATGTTATTTCTTCGGGGTACTTCAAAACATATGTCTAATAAAATCACGATATCGTGGCTTTGGGTGAACTGCAAAATTTTCTCCACCTTCCTATGTAAGCATTAAAGAGAGCAATTACTACGTAGGTATACTCAGTAGAAAAATTAAAAAAAATCTGATGTGTTTCATTCACATGACTCTCTATATCTCTGTAAAAATTATTCTTAAAATGCTTATGCTTCTATTTACTTCATGCTAATCGAGACAAAATTAGCAGAAATAGTCTTATTACTTGCTTCCTTGTAAGTAGAAGCAAAATAAGGGAGTAAGGGAGTATCATAGGTGAAAAAGATAGTCAAAAGCTGGTTGCTATGTGACTGAAGTTCCTTTGTTTGTATTGACAGGAGTTGACAAATTCCTGTATGAGAAAAGTATAAGTTTATCAAAGCTGAAACCAAAAACAAGGAATATCTAAAAAACTATCAACTCCACGAAAAAAAAAATGCATATTACATAAATTGTGTGTTTTAACGTACTCTACGTTTTTTGTGCGTTAAGTTTTTGACCATCGCTTACAGTTTAGCAGTTATGCAAAGTTCCGTAAAATTGATCCAGAATAAAGTAGTCTTCAGAGGATATTCTCAGAAAATTCTATATATACATTTTATTTGTCAGGTAAATATCTTTAATATACGATATTTTAATCAAAATCGTTAGAGCCATTTTTAAGAAAATCAAAATGTTCGAAAACAGCTCCATGTAAAGGATAGTTGGGGGTGGGGGGATTTTCTGGAAAATCTTGGTGTCGCATCCTTGGAGGATACCAAACTTAAATACCAAGTTTGGTATTCAACGGAACTTTCGTTTTTGAGCTATGCTGTCCACAAGCACACACACACACACACACACACACATACATACACACATAGACTTTTTTCTGAAAGTTCCTTTTTTGGATTCAGGGGGATCCAAAACATGTATTTCCGGTGAAATCCATGTATAGAATTTTTAGGTGGAATGCAATACCTTCTCTATACACTATGTACATAGTACGTGTAGAGAAAGTAAAAATTACTAACTCTGCAATAATATCTCTGTTCTTGCTAAAGTTTAGCCGACTACATAAGCCTCTCTGTGCCGTTCCTGGACTCGACCTAGCACGCAAAAAAAGTCGATATTTTATCGCGAGATAATAAGCACTAAGAATGGTCACCTCAGACGACCATAAAAGGAGGCTTGTGTGAGAGATTATATAGCGTTTGGAAATGTCAGGAGACCTACTTGCATACCCTTCCTCTAATCTAATCAAAAGCAACTGATGCATGTACTATGTTTTCTACTATCGCTTGGCTGTTGGAAATACTGAAATCTTCTTTACCAACCTAGTAAGTCATACTGTGAAATTATTAACAGTAAAGTACGCCATTTATTACCCGAGCTTGCAGACGTATAATGCAATTTTTATTTTCTCTATACGTACTATGCACATAGTGTACAGAGAAGGTATTGCACTCCATCCAAAAATTCGATAACGAGATTTCACCGGAAATATATGTTTCTGGGGCCTCTGTATAAAAAAAAAGCATTTTTAGAAAAAGGTCCGTGTGTGTGTCCGTGTGTCTGTAAACACGATAACTCAAAAAAGAAAAGTCGGTATAATACCAAACTTGGTATCTTCCTGGGATGCGACACGAAGATTTTGAGAAAAGTCCCCCCCCTCCTTTACCTAACCTTTACATGGAACTTTTTTAAAAAATTTTGATTTTCTTAAAAATGGCTGTAACGATTTTGATTAAATTCTCTTATATTTAAAATGTTTACTTGCCAAATGAAATATAAATCTTGAATTTTCTGGGAATAGCCTCTGAAGATTACTTTATTCTAGTGTACAAGATATCTGCATGCAAAATGAAAGAAAAAAGCATGCTCACCACTATCTAGAAAACGGGTTGGTTTCATCCGTGACGCTACAAACATTCTTCCAGGATTTTAATTTTGTGTCTCTTATTAATTTTTGATAGTCTTGATTAGCTTCCAGGTAAAGTGGTTTTCGCTGTTCTCTTAATATTTCGTTATTAAAAGTTCTCTGATAGCGCCGTCGTAATGCATTTATTCTCTTTCTCATTACTGTTAATTCGATGGTCCACCATGGTACTGAATTTCCTTTGATTTTCTTGGATCTTGTTCTACTTAAGCGAAATGCTCCATTGCATGCCTCAATTATTCCATCGTGATATTGTTGAACTAGACGTTCTATATCAGTGTAGTTTTCAGTTTTTATTTTTAGTTCTTCATCTCGATTCTCTTTGTATTTATTACTGTTAAATGTGCGAAAATTTTCTTCTAATATTTTATCACATTTTTTTAATCTTCATAATTCTTTACGTACTTTATGCCTGTGAAATGTTTTATGTTGTTTTGGGTCATACTGACAAGCTTAAATGATAATATTTTGTGGTCTGAGCAGCTTTCTTCCACTCCACAATTCCATTCCGTTATATATGGGAGGAATTGATTGCAGTGCTTGTTTTAGCTCGTACCGTTTCAAAAGTTGGTATTGCTATGTTCTTGTTAATTATGTGCAAAGACGTAGATGTGATAAATTCTTCCAGTGTTCTACCGCGTTCGTTATTCATTTTATCAAACCATAATCTGTTTCCTGCATTAGTATCAGCTGAAATTATTATACCACACCTTTTGGTATGTTTTAGAATTGTTTCTATTTTTCTTAAATCTGTTTCTACATTTTTTACATAATCAAAATACATGCTTAAAATGAAAAACGCTTTCCTGTTATAATGAATTTCAATTAACATTGTGTTATTAGTGTGGTATCAAGCTTATTGTTACGATATCGTATTATGGCTGCTCTTTTCTGCATATGTTTTCATTGACTTAGGAATTCTCGCTATTTTGTTATTAGTTATGTATGGTTCTTGTATGCAAGTTACGTCAACGATGGATTCATTTATTAGTTGCACTATGTTATTGGTGGCTGTTATAGAATGATGTAAATTAATTTGATAAACTTTTAGGTCATATTTGTTCATATTAGTAATCAATATTTAGGCAGTGTCTTCTTAGTGCAGTTTTCATCGAGCGCGAAGTGAGTCACATCAATAGCACCATCTTTGTTATACTTTACATAAGTAATACAATTAATACATTTATAATTTAATTTTAGCTCTGCAGTCCTTCAACATATGATCTTCTGTTCTGCCCATCCTCACATATTCCAACCAAATTTGATTTTTTTGCCTATTAGATGGTTTCTTATTTTTGAGTTGATTTCAGCAACAAGATTCCTGTTTTTTTTTTTTTTTTGTCTAAGAATTCAAATATTGGTTTCAGTTCTTCTTCGCAGCTATGCAGAACTTCATTTTGCGCTATTAGAGCTTCAGTAGCATCGACAAAAGAATTATCATCTTCTACATTGAAAATAATTATTCTTAGCTTTAGTTTTTTACTTATAACTGCTTCCAGTTCTTCTCCGCAGTTTTCATTTATTTTGCTGCACTTAACAGCAACTTCATCTTTGTTGGAAGACTCAATTAATAACTGATTATTTCTCATTGACTTACAGGATTTGATGCCCACTTTCATTTGAACAGGATTAACTTTAGTTTTAACCAGGTTTCTAATGTATTTGGTTATTTTTTTTCTTCACAAATACTTTGTATGATTTTTCATCACTAACACTTGACTTACCTCTTACGACGTCGGAGGAACTCTTTCCTCCTTCAGATACCAGTATGGAGTGCGGTTATAGGCCTGCTACAGCATCAGATGGCGTCAAATTCTTACCTCCTCTTACTTTCAGCTGTTCATTTGCTTTCTGCAGTTCAGTTTTAATTCTTTATTTTTATCACTCATGTCACTTTTTAATTTTGCTATAGCCTTTCTCATTATACTTATCGCTGTCATTATCTCTTGCTCTAATTTAGTTTTTAGTTTCAAATTCTGGGTAGCTTCCGGTACATTTAGTAGTAGTTGGTAAGCATCTTCAATATTCTCATCCACATCGTCCGCCATTTCGGCGTCCGTCGTTGTATAATTGAATTAAATAGTGATTAAGCACCGTTAAAATTATGAGAATAATTACCTTTAACCTCACAATCACGGCCTCCTGGTGGCTTTGAAAACAGTCCTTCTAAACAAACAATATTTCACAAATAACACCAATTAATCAATCCCCGCGTTCACTAACAGGCTTATAACACACTAACACAATAAAGAATAAATTAAAATATCTAGTTTATATGAAATAAGCACTAATCTGTTTAAAACTAATAATTTGAGTTAAACAATTTTCTTCAGCCTTTCAAGCTTGTAGCCAACCTATCGAGTCCTTCAGGAGGTCTTAAAACACGTATTTCCAGTGAAATCTCGGTATCGAATTTTGGGTGCATTACAATACCTTCTCTATACACTATGTACATAGGTAGAACATCAGGCTTGCGTGTGAAAACGTGTTTAACAGCCATGAAAATGAATGGAAGAAGCTAATTAAATGTTACGTACACATACGACTTTTTCATTTGTTTCTGGGTCGCTTTAGCAAATGGAACGTGTAGAGAAGATTTGCATATCACAGATATATGAGAAGACCCATATCAAATAACAGTATACATTCTTCACACGAGACTGAGAATGCTAATGAGTTAATTCTTAAACAGACCTAACAGATTGTCCTTCACGATATGCTACACGTAGAGACAGTGCTGAATCAGTGTTAACTGATAAACACGAAATACGGTGAAAGTACACAAAAAAAGAATCTGATGGTTGCATTCACGTGACTTTCTTTGTCCGCTTTCGTTCTTTAAGCTATATACAAACTATACTTATTTTTCTACTTATTTCAGATATGGCTGCATAGCGATAGTCAAATGTTAAAAAATGGTCGCTATATGCTGACCTTAAAATTAATACTCTTTCCAATAAATGGTGACAAAACTGAATATCGACAGATATCTTGGGAATGACTATGCCTCCAATAATTGTTTTAAAATAAGTTTTGAGTATCTGTTTTTTATGATACAGCCTATCACTTATCTTATCAGTTATTCAAGAATATACAAAATTATTTTTGAGTGAAGAGCAATTCACAGACATTCAAGATATACCATTATTTGCCATGTAAATATATTTAAAATGTGATATTTTAATAAAAATCATTATAGAAAGTCATTTTGAAAAAAATAAAAAATTATATTAGAGAACAATCTTCTTGTTATATCTTTGGAATTAAATACACTTAAATATTTATTCATTTTTGTCTAAATGTGGTTTGTACTCAGGGATCCTCAAAACATGTATTTCTGGTGATATCTAGATAGCGAATGTTTCGTTGAACTGCAATACCGTCTCTGCCTACGATTGTACGTGGTAGATAAAGTAATAATCTCATTTTTAACAGTAAATATCAGTTTCCTTTTTTTAGGTTTATATTACCTACCGTGTAACGGGCATAAACGAGAGAGATTTCAATGAAGACGCTAGAAAAGTGAATTAATCGTTTATTGATGTTTAGAGAAACGCTTTTTAAGGCACGTTAGACAGGTGTACACTTCTTGCAGGTGGGTGAGAATTTGCGTTGGCCTCAAAACAAAAGCTACGGCCAGATTCCAATTATATTAACTCTCGTTAGTGGTGTTGAATTCTCAAAACAGTTTTTTTGGTGCGTTTCCGGCGAATTAACAAAAAAAATTCTGATGTATTCCATTCACATGACTTTCTCTACATCTCTACAACAAATTCCTTTGTTTGTATGGACAGGAGTTGACAAATTCCTGTATGAGAAAAGTATAAGTTGTTCAAAGCAGAAACCAATAACAAGCATTATCTCAAAAACGATCAACTCCATGAAAAAAAATATTTGGGAGTTACAATTTTTTCAAATTATGAGATGCAGGGACATTTTGATCATGCGACAAATTTGCATATTAACATTTAAAATAATTTATAGTTCTCAAAATATTTACCTATTTTAACCTACAGTAAAATTCAGATAAAGTCATACCAAATGTATTATTTGAAAATTAAATCCCAATGTATCTTAACTTGAGACCGTTAGTTGGCCTCGACTTTATAATAAATATCATTATTACTAATTTATTGGTTATTATTTGATGTTAAAATAAAATATTTCTCAATATGTGTAGAAAGCTAACTTGAAGCAAGTGCAGATTAGGGTGTTTACGAGACTGGGTCGCTACATAAGGGGAAGATTCTTTTGTTGAGGTAGAAAGTTGGTAAAAGTCACATGTGCGTGCAATAGAGTAACAAGTGAACGTAAACTGCGGTAAGTCTCTAATGCACAGGAAATTAGTTTTTCTCCATTGTATAAATGTAGTCACGAGGTATTTATAGTGCATTATGGGTATTAGGAACTGTATTATGGGACGCATAGATGCCAAGTTCGCGGTCTTTCTGACCAAAAGAAATAAAACAACCATGACACCATATTTTGCTATATAAGTAGCAGCTTGAAGACCGTTTGACACTCAATGTCAATATTGCACACAATGTAATATTCAGTTGCTAGAGGCACGTCATAATACTCAGTTGCTAGGCGCACGTGATGTTCAGTTGTTAGACATATAATGTAAAGTTCAGTTGTCAGAGATATAAAGTTGCAGGAAGTGCTAGTAAATAGAGTAACATAGTATGTGATGCAAAGTGCTGTCGGAATAGTTAAACGGTTCTAGTCACAAATACATTTAAATATACAAGCTAAAGTGTGTTGTAACATTCAGACGTATAACTACTCCCATTGTTACTCGAGCTTGAGTGACTCGCCGGCCGTCGTCAGCGGAGAATTGAGCAAAGTTGAGGTAGCAACTATAGCAGACGTCGCTACAAACAGGTACGTGGCTAAAGTGATTAGGTAGGGGAGTAAATACATACACACACTCATTACACAGTGGGGAACATCACTTACGTGGCCCTCACGGGACCGACGCATACGTGACACCCATCGCTGACGCAAACAAATCCATTAGCCTTAAAACACTATGCGATAATAACATTTATTTTCAGCATAATATACTTCTGAAATAAATGCAAAAAGCAGAATTTTACTAACGGAGGCTTCCGATTACTGCGGGGCAGCTGCCACAATTTTCCTTTTAAGCGACGAATTCAAGCACCCGTGTGAATTAAGAGGGAAGAGGAAATATAGCTTCCTCAAACTCCGGGGGAACGTTTCCTGCAAAAGAAAACTGCAAAATCTGAAAATCTTCCACTCACAATACATTCTGCAAACAGAATGTTCTAACAAAAGATTATTCTTCTATACGCCTCAAGCTAATCGAGATAAACGTTAGCAGAAATTGTCTTATTACTTAGTCCCTTCTGAGCAGAAGGGGAATATTAATGTACAGTAGGCTAAAGGGTAGTCAAATGTTTTAAAAGCTGGCTGCTATGTTATTAAAATTCGGTTCTCTTTTCATAGCCAGGAATAAAACAAAAGAAATAGAAATGAAAAATTCCCGTTTGAGGAAGTATATTAAAATTGAAACCAATAACATGGAATAATTTGGAAATAGATAAATTTACAAAAATGTATATAACATAAATTGTATGTTTTGACGAGATCCACATTTTTGAGTAGTAAGTTACGGTTTACAGTTATGCAAAAACCATTAGGAGTGAAGAGGTCTTTAGAGTCTCTTTCTATAAAATTCAAAATATATATTTTATGTGTCATTAGAAGTATTTTAATAAAAATCTTTAGCCATTTTTGAAAAAATAAAATGTTTCCATATAAGGGCAGGTTTGGTTGGGGGGGGGGGAAATTTTAAAAGAAATGTTCGTGTCGCATGCTAAGAAAATACTAAACTTAAATGCCTATTTTGGTATTTGATCAAGTTTTCGTTTTTTTAGTTACTGAGGCACACACACACATACACACAGACCTAATCGAATTTTTTTTGATACATGGGAACTTAAAACGTGTATTTTCAGTGAAATTCTGCTATTGAATTTTTGGATGGAATGCAATACCTTTTCTCCTATGTAATAAGTAGAGAAAGTAAAAACTGACAACGCTAGTATGTATGGAAGAGAATGTTTTTGTTGCGTTTTGTTTTTAATTTTTGGACACTTTAACTGCTGTGGTTCTCAGCGTCTTATTCTATACTGGGCGTGAAAAACCACTTAACTTTGCTCAGAGACCTCTTTTATCAGGTTTAAAGTTCTTTTAGGTGCCGCAAATCTACGACACGGGACCAATGATTTTACTTCTCTTCCGAAGAAAGTCATGTTACGGATGTTTACGCCCGAAAAAAATCCATCGCCCTCCGCCCGGTTTGAATTCGCGACTTTGGATATATGAAACTAACACGGTAAACATTACACATCAAAGGGCGACAAAGAATGATTTGGTTTTGAGTAAGCTTATAAACTACTTACTCTACACGTCTATGTACATAGTGTGTAGAGAAGGTATTGCACTCCACCCAAAAATTCGACACCAAGATTAACCGGAAATATATTTTTTAGGGCCCCCTATATAAAAAAAAAAAAAAGTATTCTCAGAAAATGTCTGTGTGTCCGTGTGTCTGTGAAGACGATAACTCAAAAACGAAAAGTCGGTAAAATACCAAACGTGGTACTTAAGTTTAGTATCTTCCAGGGATGCTACACGAAGACTTTCAAGAAAATCCCCCAACTCCAACCACCCTTTACATGGAACTTTTTCGAAAATTTTGATTTTCTCAAAAATGACTCTAACGATTTTGATTAAAATCGTATTTTAAAGATATTTACCTGACAAATAAAATATATATTTTGAATTTTCTGGGAATAGCCTCTGAAGACTACTTTACTCTGAATGAATTTTACGTAATTTTGCATAGCCGCTAAACCATAAGAGATGGACAAAAACTTACCTCACAAAAAATGTAGAGCAAATTAAGAATCACAATTTATGTTATAAATTTTTTCGTGTAATTGATCGTTTTTAAGATATTCCTTGTTTTTTGTTTCAGCTTTGAAAAACTAATACTTTTCTCATGCAGGAATTTGTCAACTGCTGCCCATACAAACAAAGGGACTTCAGTCACGTAGCAGTCAGCTTTTGACTATCACTTTAACCTATGGTACTCCGTTATTCCGCTTCTGCTTACAAAGAAGCAAGTAATAAGACTATTTCTATTAATTTTTTGTCGATCAGAATGAAGTAAATATAAGTATAAACTTTTTAACAATAATTTGTTGCAGATATGTAGAGAAAGTCATGTGAATGGAACACATCAGATTGTTTTTTTTTAAATATATGTATGTACGTACTAAACTGGGGAAGTTTGTGTTCTTCCGGAAGCAAGCTACTCGACTGACAGCCGCTTATAGCAAAGTGGTTCATTGTTGGTTAACTGCCAATACATCATCTACGCAATGGGCATAGGACAATAACTGTAAATCATTGTCGTTTAGGATGATTGGCAGATAGTGTGGTAACCATTACCATATTGCAGTCAGTGCACACCTGGTCATTTCTGAAACAATAGCACTAAACCCACTTGGACCATGACGTCATATCACCTTCAACTCTCTCTTTTCTTTTGGCTTATATAAAACAAGTGAAGAAAGCGTACGCAATGAAGTCGCCCCAAGTTGAGCAACACCCAAATGAAGTTTCACGTGTCAGATGTTTTCAATTTTATCCTAACATTCAAAGTTCGGTATGATGTATGGTATCTGTCGTTGATTGTACGAAAGTTTATTTTTCTAACTCTGCCATTTTAATCAAGATAAGTTTTACACATAGACACAGCGAGAAAGAAAATAGCTCCATTCAGGTTTTTACTTTCTCTACACGTACCATGTACATAGTGTATAGAGAAGGTATTGCACTCCACCACAAAATTCGAGGTTTCACCGGAAATATATGTTTTATGGTCTCCTGTATCCAAGAAAGTATTTTCAGAAAAAGGTCCGTGTGTCTGTGAACACGATAAAAACGAAAAGTCGGTAAAATACCAAACTTGGATTTAAATTTAGTATCGCCCAGCGATGCGACACGACGATTTTCAAGAAAATCGCCCCAACCCCAACTACCCTTTACATGGAAAAATTTTCGAAAATTTTGATTTTCTCAAAAATGACTAACGATTTTATTAAAAAATCGTATATTAAAGATATTTACCTGACAAAAATGTATATCATGAATTTTTTGGGAATAGCCTCTGAAGACTACTTTATTCTGGATTAATTTTACGGAATTTTGCATAACTGCTAAACCGTAAGAGATGGACAAAAACTTACCATACAAAAAATGTAGAGCACATTAAAACACAGAATTTATCTTATATAGAGTTTTTTTTCGTGGAGTTTGTCGTTTTTTTTTGTTTTTTTTTAGATATTCCTTGATTTTGGTTTCAGCTTTGAAAAACTTATACTTTTCTCATATAGCACAGACATACACACGCGCGCGCGCTCACACATATACACAGAGACCTAATATCTATAAATTCTTTTTGTGATACATGGGAACTTAAAACGTATTTTCAGTGAAATTCTGGTATTCAATTTTTGGGTGGAATGCAATACCTTTTCTCCTATGTACTAAGTAGAAAAAGTAAACACTGACAACGCTAGTATGTAGGTATATGGAAAAGAATGTTTTGAGTTGCGTTTTGTTAATTTTTGGACGCTGTTTAACTGCTGTGGTTCTCAGCGTCTTGTTCTATAATGGGGTGAAAAACGGCTTAATTTTGCTCAGAGACCTATTTTATCAGCTTTGAAGTTATTTTACGTGCCGTAAACCTACGACACGGGACCAACAGTTTTACTTCCCTTCCGAAGGATTTTTACGCCCGAAAAAAAGCCATCGTCCTCCGCCGGGTTTGAGTTCGCGACTTTGGATATATGAATTTGGTGCGGTAACCACTACACCACGAAGGGCGACAAGGAACGCTTTGGTTTTGTGAGTAAGCTTATAAACTAGTTACTTTCTCTATACGTACTATATACATAGTGTATAGAGAAGGTATTGCACTCCACCCAAAAATTCGATACCGAGATTTTACCGGAAGTAAATATCCTTAATATATGATATTTTAATCAAAATCGTTAGAGAAGTTTTTTAGAAAATCAAAATTTTCGAAAAAAGTTCCATGTAAAGGGTAGTTGGGGGTGGGAGGAAATACCAAACTTAAATACCAAGTTTGGCATTTAACGGTCTTTTCGTTTTTGAGTTATGCTGTCTATAGATATACAGACACACACGCACACACGGACCTTTTTCCAAAAATGCTTTTTTTTGGATTCAGGGGGACCTAAAACATGTATTTCCGGTGAAATCTCGGTATCGAATTTTTGGGTGGAATGCAATACCTTCTCTATACACTATGTACATAGTACGTGTAGAGAAAGTAATAAAATAAGACTAGAAAAGGTAGAATAAATACCACATGTATTAGGGGAATATAAACATAGAAGCAGTGTTGGAGATGGTAGAGAATACAAAATTGAAATGGTATGGTCAAAGATTAGAATGAATGAATAATATAAAACAAGTTTTTGAAGCTGGAAAAGAAGGATTAGGGCGAGTTAGACCAAAGGAAGAGAGCAACATGTCAGTGAGGTCATAAGAAAAAAGAAGGAATGAAACTGCAGACAGTAAGGAAACTGGCAAAGGACCAACAACAGTACAACAAATGGTTAGATGACCCGTCTTCGAAACTCAGAAGGAAAAGTGAAGAAGAGAAAGAAGGAGAATTGTATGAAGAAGAAGAAAGTGTTAATTAAACTTAAAACATAGGTAAAAGATTTAACAATACAGAAACACGTATCTCTTCCCTATATTTGCAATGTAAATTAACTAAATTGAAGTAAATTTCTTCTGGTAATTGGTCAAGAATGTTAAGATTTACAACTCCTCAAATATTTATCATGTGGGAATGTTGAAATTAACACAAATTACAGAAAAGCTTACAACTTTTGTTGTGTAGGATGTTTCAAAAAGGTTTATAAGCAAACTATTCTTCTTCTTTAAAATAATATATATTATTATTTTATATATATTTGTAGCTTAACGTCCTTTAACCTGGTTGGTCATATCGGACGACGACTGAAAGTTACTCGACATTCGTCTTCTCAGGATAAGGGAAAAACATCGAAAAAACCCTTATCCGGGTAACTCACCCTAAGCGAGATTCGAACTCACGACCTGTTGAATATGAGGCAGACACGCTACCACCACATTACCCAGGTGGGCACTTTACAATAATAATAATAATATTATTATTGTTATTATTCTGCGTAACTTGAATCATAGACAGTGTACGAAATTAAAAATTGCGTACAACCTGTTTTATAATTAGTACATAGGTGTGTTTTATGCCAAGTTTCATAACAATTGATTTGGGCCTTCTTACGAGAAAAGCTAAAAGAATTGTAGTTAATGTTAAAATTATTATTCCTGCAAATATGAGTTTTTCATCATATTCTTATGAAAATTTGATTTTATCCTATTATGTAATTTCACATGATAGAGGAAAACTGAAAGCATTTGTAAATTATGGCATAATTTGAGCTATATCAGCCATTGGATTTTTAGGTATTATAGTATGAGGGCGTCTCCCTTCTAAATCATGGTTTTTCTTAGACTAAGTTGCATTTGCTTTTGAACAACAACACAACAATGAATAACTCAATGTATTATTCGGTCAGAGCCTTTTGAAATAGCAGAGAGCAAAGGTAGGAAACCGGTTGTCTCCGTTATGTGTGTAGGGACTTTGTGTTAGTGTTTGTCCAGCCACTGTCTTCCTTATTTCCATTCTTTTTTCTCGTTTTTTAATTGTTTCATTTTTATATCCTCTTTTAACATCTATGGTCACATCGGGGCTTTGACTTAAGAGCAAATCTTGACTGTAGGTTCTTAGACGTTGGGTTATTAATGATTTTCTTCTCTTCAAATACGCACACGTTCACTCTCACTTATATACTTCCAGACTCTGTGGAGCACAGGTAATGACTCAGGTTAAATAAAAATTCCCTGCCACATCCGGGAATCGACTCCGGGAGCTTTGGAAGAGAATTCACCGTTCTTCTATTGTTTCAAAAAATGTTGACCAAACAATATCAATGCTAGTTTTCTGACAGCAGAACTTGCTATCTCTTCTCTCTTTTTCTTAACATATAAACTTTTAATTCTAATATACGTATATCCTAAATCTTCTCGTGCGCTAGCTTTTTGCTATCCCTTGCGCTTCATATTTTAGAATGTTGATGAAGGGGTAACTGCTTAGAACACATTTCACCGAGCCAGGTCATGGGATCGATTCCCCGCGGCCGACCTCTTTGACCCATGAGCTTTCAGGGGTTACCAGGCAGATGCTGGTGAGGTTTCTTCATTCCCCCGAACTTCCGTCCCTTCATTTCATCTTCATGTCATCCCAACCGGTCTTTTTCAGGTTTGTAAGTGTCATCGAAGACTGTGACGGTAACTGTACCCTGGAAATACAGCTCTAGGCGGCGGGACGGTTCTAGTGGTTCTCTGCGGACTCGGATAGTCTATCCGGAACTGAGCCACGGGCTCCTGGCGCAACAGATCTGGACATGTGAAAATCTTAATGAGAGCTAGGAAGCGAGCTGTACTTTCAGATAAGCAGTTCACCAGTCGATTCATGCATGCTGGAAGAGTGCCTGTCACAGTCAATGTCAAATATCTCTCACCTCTTATGCACCTGCACTATACGGTGCTGCACTGATAAACATGTGTTTTCATATGTATATTCATATCTACAAAACATCTATACAAATGGCCTACTATATCAACAATGTCAATCGTGTGCCTCCAATTCTTCCACACCTGACAGTCCTTCGTCTTCACTCAAGTCATTGTCATCATCAACGTTATCGCTAGTTTCTGCACCATTAGCCTGGATTAGAATTCTTTCTATTTGATTTTCTACAATTCTTTCTAATGATTTTCAATGTACTCAACATGTCGACACACATTTTCCCATTGTGGCCTGCCAATTTCTGCAATTCGCGGCGACACAACTGTTCCACATCTTTTCATTTAAAAGTGATATATTAAGTTTTATTTTTCTTTGTTTCTTATCTTTGAGAACCCTGGAAACGGAACTCAGTGAAATATCTTGCCTTGGCTACTCTTTCATTCACTTTCTACAGGCTTTTGAAGAACTCGGGAACATACATTTTCTTCCTTCATCTCTGCCTCTTGTTTCATGAAGTCAAGGACATTTGCAATTATTTCTCTGTTCTGACTAAGTAATACCTTGCTACTTAACTTAGAAACCGTAGGAGCCATGGTTAAAAATAAAATAAATAAAATGAACACTATTTACTGCCCACTTTGAGTGCAAATATATGGGGAACACTTTGATACAGACTACAAAGTTTGCTCGCTGTGACTTTAAGTAAGCAAAGTATCATATTACAAACTCAGATGAGCCAGGCTCGGTAGCTGGGTTGGCAGTCAGGGTGACGATTCCAGAAGTTTTGCGCCGGTAATACTTGTGAACTGTTAGGAACCCTCTATGGCGGTTCTCTCCCTGCCCGACTGCCGGCTCTCGGCCTGAAATTACACTCATCCCATCTTTCCGAAAAGTCAATCAATGGCTGAGGTGTAGAATCCGCTCCGGTACACTACCACTGTTGCACATATTTTTAGTTTCGTCTTGTCATTGTTTGGAAATTTATGTAGTTCCGGTATAAAGCGAGAAAGAATATATTTGTTCATTTTTCCTTACATATTACTTACATGTTAATTACAATTATCTCTGGCAAGTGCAAATTTGTTACTGAGCCTAAAAGATCGTATATTAAATATATTTACCTGACAAATAAAATGTATATCTTGAATTTTCTGGGAATAGCCTCTGAAGAGTTGTTCATTCTGGATGACTTTTGTATAATTGGAAAACCGCAAGAGACAGGCAACAACACATCAAATGTAGATCTCGTTAGAATACACAACTTATATCATATATATATATATATATATATATATATATATATATTGTGGAGTTGGTCATTTCCGAGATATTCCTTGTAATTGATATCAGGTTTTTTTTTTTGTGGTGTTTAATGCCCGCTTTAACTATTTATGGCACCGCAGGCGATGACACTGATGATACATGAATGATGATGGAGCACCGGTGGAATGCGATGGCGGGGGAAAACCGAATTACCGCGAGAAAACCCGCCCAAGCGCCGCTTTGTCCACCACAAATCTCACTTGCGGTCGCTTGGGATCGAACCCAGGCCGTCTAGGTAAGAGGCGAGTGGTCCGACCACTCGGCCACGGCGCGCCGCAATTTTAAAAAAAAAAAAGGAATTTCAATTCATAGTAACAAGTTTTTAAAAGATTTGACTATCGCTTTAGCCTAGTACATTCACTTAATTTCCTTATACTTACAAGGAAGCAAGTAACAAGACCATTCTGCTAATGTTTATCACGATTAGCAAAAAGTAGATAGAAGAATAAGTTTTTAACAATGATTAATTACAGAGATGTAGAGAAAGGCATGTGAATGGATCACACCAGATGTTTCTTTCATCCTGCTCATGAATTTCCCTATACTTAGTTTTTCTTTTTCTTCTTTTCCTGTTAGCGTTTTTACTCTCAGATTTTGTGCTCATTTTATCCCATTTTTCTCAAATTTCTTCCTACCTTTTGCTAATTTCGACATTCAGATAGATAGCGCGTATTGTTCTCTTTCCTAACGAAAATGCACAAACTTGCTTCTCCTCTGCTTCCAATTCATCTATACATCAATCCCGTCCTCACCCATACCATTGCTTCTTTTTCCTCCATACTACAGTGTTAATGTACCTACCCCATTTAGTTTTTGTCTGCCTGTATAGATTTTATAATTTATTTTTTAAACTTCCTATATTTCTTGTCTTTTTATATCTTGTATTCTGACTTTTACTTCTTTTCAAAATTCAGTAATATATATGTATATATATATATAGTTCCAGCTTCTATATCCACCATTTCTATCTTTCTTTTTATATCGCATTCCAACAGCTATTTTGACTTTAAAAAGTTTTGTTGTATCATAATGAAATAAATGAATTGAATATAAGAAACACGAAAGTATTTCAATGCCTTAGCACAAAACTAATGAAAATAATTATACGTAAAGAACTTAATTTTCCAGTACTCTAAGTATTTTCCCACTTTATGATTAGTGTAAATCATTGCTATCCGGAATAGTTTATAACTATATGGTTTTATTCTTTGTCCTTCTTTTTTAACAGCACTAATGAGAGGAACTCGACGAAATGCAATTAGCCACCAGTTTCACCAACATAGTAATTTTAGAGATGATGGTTAATGAAGACTGCGTTGGCAATGCTTACGTCACAAACTTTCGAATAGCAAGGACAACTGGTTTTCAACTTTTTGTAACACCTCTTAAAATTTATATCCTAACGCACGGCCCGAAGTTTATAGGTTCCTGCGTAACCGGTATCTTCGTGATTTTTTGCACAGATTGCCAAATGTTGATCATGTGTCATACTTTTGTTGTAATGATTGTGGTTGAAATTTAACCATGATCGGCCAAACATGTTTTTCTCCGTTTTATGGTTACGTACAGTTCGCGAGAAAATAGAAAAGTTGTCAAAAATCCATTGACAACTTACTGTATAGGAGTTTAACACCATTACCGGTAAGCAATACATTCCAAAGGTCACTAATAGCAATATAGCAAAGTTATGACCACTACAGTTAAAGGTGAGGTATAAATAGAACAGTAAAAATCCAGAAGCATAACACTCATTTCTCTAGCTATTCTGTAACAAATTATTATTTAAATAGCGTATTCTACTCACTATTTTACACTAATTTCGATAACATTTTCCATAATGCTTTAATTGCACATTTCCCTGCAAATACGCAGGTATAAGGATATATACTAGACTAACGTGATAAAGTCAACTATTTTAACAGCTGGTTGCCATATGATGGGTTTTACTCTTTGCTTGACCAGGATCAAGATTAACGAATAACGACATCCCACTTGAGGAAAGTATAAGTATTTTAAAATTGAAGCCAGTAATAAGGGATACCATTTAATGGTTTAACTTCACAAAAATATATTTGCCATTATTTGCGCATTTTAAATTCATCTACATTTTTGTGAACTAAGTTTTATTTCTTTTTATGGTTTCCTAGTTATGCAAAAGTCATCCAAAATGAAGATAACTTCAGATAACACAAGATATACATGTTTTGTTATCTAAATAGTTTTAAAATATTGTAAAACTTTAGAATTTTTCAGGAAATTGAAAATATAAGTGTAGGTTGGAGTATCAAACGTAAAAATTTGAATATTCATAAGTATACTATTTTTATTAACCTTCACAATTGGACTTTATTATGAATGAAATCAAGGATCATTAATATTTGCATTCTAACAATGTTTTTAGGGTCGTAGTTATATATAACATTTGATTTGAACTAAAAAAGTATTGAATTATCAATCTTCCTGTAAAAGTAAGACCGTATTATTGCTAAGATGAGGTTAAGAGAAGCTGAGTGATACATATAATAAAATAATCTTTCGAAAGGTAAATAAGTGAATTAATACAATAGTACCACTGTAATAAGCAAATTGCTACGAAGAATAATTTTGTAATTTAAAGAATAGAAAGAATTGACTAAAATGTTATGAATGTTTTAGGGTATATTGCGGTAAATTAAAGATACTTATATGATTAATTAGAATGAAATAAATATTGATTTTGGAAAACATTATGTATTATTTTAATAATTATAATGAGATTATAATGTGAAAAGTATAATAAAGTTATTACCTTCTCTAGCGCATGTGTACAACGTAGATAGAGAAGGTATTGTATTCCTTCCTAAAACTAGTTATCGAGATTTCACCGGAAATAAATGTTTTGAGGCCCCGTGAATTCAAAAAATAAGCATTTTTAGAAAAAGATCAATGTGTGCGCAAGTGTGTCTGTGTGCAGCATAACTCAAAACCGAAAAGTCTGTTACATAGCAAACTTGGTATTTAAGTTCAGTATATCCAAAATATGAGACACAAACATTTTTAGAACATTTCCCACCAAACTTCCCTTTACATGAAAAAGTTTCCAAAAATTTTATTTTCAGAAAAATAGTAACGATTTTGATTAAAATGCTCTTTATTAAAGATAGTTAAATGACAAATAAAATGCATATCTTGGATTTTCTGGGAATAGCCTCTGAACACCTCTTAATTTTGAATGACTTGTATAACTGGTAAACCGTAAGAGATAGATAAAAACTTACTACACACATACGTACAGACGTACAGACGTACACACGTACACACAGCTTCATACATACGCGAATAATAGACACGAAAAGCTAAAGTCTTTTTTGTAAGCTTTTCCTTTCGGGAACTTGTAAAAATATGTGGACGAATTATGGTGTTTATAAATGCTTTGTTATATAAAGTTTTCATAAAATTGAATGATAAAATTAATTTCTATTCCTTGATGTAGAGCTCGATTACGTTCACCCTTTGAGCCTCAGATGCATCACCGTCTCTTGATGAGTTAGCACGATGTTTAATTGCTTAAACATTGACATTAAACAAAATTTATTTCACCAACAAACTAACTTTAACAACGTGTTAAGCCTCGTTCTGAATTAACATGTGGTTTCCCCGTTGCTAAAGTTAGAAAATGACCGGGTGAATGAGTCTGCAGATGATGGATTCCCAATTGGAAGTTCTGATGGTCCTTCCTAGTAAATAAACAAGTGAAGCACAAATGGGTTTTTAAAAATTAAGGTTACCGCGAGTATGGACGAAACGCAAGGGAGGTTAGAAGATTATACACATAGCATAAAAGGTTAAGGGCCTTGGTACTGCTAAATTAGGCTAAAATGTATTTCGTTTATTAACCACATGTAAAACTTATTTACAGGAAGCATTAAATGATATTACACGGGACATACAGGTCCATTATTGCCCTATTTCTGTACGTCTTCTATGGAATATATTATTCTAAGTTGACGCCACTTCAACCGTCTTGTTCTTAATTTGTAATGTTTGAGTTGTATTGTTCATTTCATTTTGGACAACATTGATGGAGTTTCTAAAGTTACTCCTATTCCAAAGATTAAAAGGATTCCTCAAGTATACGCACAAAAAAGATACATAGTGCTTACATTTTTCTATCAAATGTTGCGTTTTCTAGGGGTTCTGATGGAAAATATAATATGACGTATCAAATAAAGATCTTGATACTTTATGTTATGCGGATATTCTAACCTCTAAACCACATAAAGGTTAGCTGTGATACAACATGTAGAGCACGTTGAAGGAGCCTGTTTGAGTGATGGTATTTATTTCTTGAGAAAAACTGTTAAGGGATTTTTTTTTACAGTTGAATTAGTAGAGCCCCCTTTAACTGCTATGATCATGTCGGGAGTTTTTAACTTGTGAAACAACTCGATATTAATCGTAGGTTATTGACGTTACGTCAGTCATTTTATATGATTAACTATACGCACATTCACTCTCACATTCATATTTCCAGACTCTGTGGAGGATAAGGAATAATTCTAGATAAAGAAAAATTCCCTGGCCCAGCCGGTAATCGAACCCGGACCTCCGGCTGAGAAGTCAGCTGGCTGACCACACGACCATGGAAGCAGTCTTGAAAGGATTTTAATTCATCCTAAAATAAGAGCTCAACGACTTGCAAGCAAATACAAATAAGCTTACAAACAATACTACAATTTCCTCAGAGATGATAGTTCTTTATTCTCTCTGCGATCTATTCTCTCTCATCAGGGATAGATCCCATTTTTCGAGGAGAGTAAAAAACACTATATTTATATTGGATTAATTGCTTTTTTCACGTAAGCCGTGTATAGGACAGGAGTTGGATAAGTAGAGTCAAACTGAAAAATTCAATGCTATGCCGACATGTTGCCATGGTACCTCAGTGGTAGAGCAACCGGCCAGAGATCGGGAGATCCGTGGTTCAAATCCCAGCTATGGCATTGAATTTTTCAGTCTGACTCTACCTATCCAACTCCTGTCCTACACACGGCTTATGTGAACAAACAATTAATCAAATACCAATTGACCATAATAGTTGGCTATACTATGAATCCTGGGACTTAAGTACTCGTACTTACAACATTGTAAGTCGCCATTGGGGTTGTCATCTCAGAATAATTTGAGATCACCTTGTAGTTTACCGGGATACATGCGAGTCAGTTCAGAAATTCAATGCCGGCATGTTGCCATGGTAGCTCAGTAGCAGAGCAACTGGCTAGAGATCGGGAGATCCGTGGTTCAAATCCCGGCTAAGGCATTGCATTTTTCAGTCCAACACTTTATTTAACTTCGTGTGACAGTGGGAGCCAGAAACTTGGGGAAATGTAAGAGTCGTAATGGGAAATTAAAATTTAAACATTGTATTGCAGGGTGTATTCCACATTGTATGTTGAAATCGAGCCTGTGTTGCATGATTCAAAACTATCAGAATAGCCATTGAGTGAAAGAGTCAAACAACTTAACAGCGCTACGGGGATGAATGACGTCAGAGACAGGGGAGATCTGTACACTCACTGTCCGCTCCCTAGTGAAACTTCTGCTCCCGCCCTCTTTATTTTCTCTGTTCAAAAATAGGTGTATAGAGCACATGCTGCTTTCATCCATAGACACATTTATTCTCAACGTCAAGCTATGCTGCCCACACACACACGTACACACACAAAGACAGACAGACACACACGGACATTTTTTCTAAAAATGCTCTTTTTTAAATTCAGGGAGTCTAAAAATACGTACTTCCGGTGAAATCTCGGTAACAAATTTTTGATGCAATGCAATACCTTCTCTATACACCATGTACATAGTTCGTATAGATAAAGTAAAAAATAATTTTCAGAAAAAGGTCCGTGTGTGTGCGTGTGTGTGTCTGTGGACAGCATAGCTTAAAAACGAAAAGATTGTTAAATACCAAACTTGGTATTTAAGATTGTTATCTTCCAAGGATGCGACACTACCCTTTACATGGAATTTTTTTCGAAAATTATGATTTCCTTAAAAATGGCTGTAACGATTTTGATTAAAATATCGTATATTAAAGATATTTACCTGACAAATAAAATGTATATCTTGAATTTTCTGGGAATAGCCTCTGAAGAGTACTTTATTCTGGATGAATTTTACGGAATTTTGCATAACTGCTAAACCGTAAGAGACGGACAAAAACGTACCACAGAAACAATGTAGAGCACTCTAAAACACACAATTTATGTTATTTACATATTTTTCGTTAAGTTGATCCTTCTTTAGATATTCCTTGTTTTTGGTTTCAGTTTGGAAAAACTTTTACTTTTGTCATACAGGAATTTGCCAACTCGTCATGTAGCAACCAGCTTTAGACTAGCACTTTAACCTATGGTACTCCCTTATTTCGCTTCTACTTACAAGGAAGCATGTTATAAGACTATTTCTGCTAATTTTTTCTCGATTAGCATGAAGTAAATAGAATCATAAGCTTTTTAACAATAATTTGTTGTAGAGATGTAGAGAAAGCCATGTGAATAGAAGTCATCACATTTTTTTTCGCTGTTCTTTGAGACATAACTTTGAGATGGCGGATTTTGCCATCGCGACATGAAATCTTGGTTGTAAATTAGTTTTGGTGCTGTCTTGCTCACAGACTTGCAGTCCCGCTGAGGACGAAGTTTATTGTCAGCGAACGGTACATTACCAGGAACCTGATGGTCTAAAGACAAACCTAAAATTGCAATTTAAAGCTTTTCTTCCGCCTATTAGAGTTTACTTGCCATGTAAAATTCTTTAATATACGGCATTTTAATCGAAATCGTTGCTGCATTTTTTTGAGAAAATCGGAAATTTCAAAACAATGCTCCTTGTAAAGAGTAGTGTGTGGTGGGAGAATTTCCCGAAAATCTTGTGTCGCATTCTTGGAAGATACTTAACTTAAAAAAGAAATTTGGCATTTAACCGACTTTTCGGTTTTGAGTTATGCTGGAGTTAGGATTTTTTTTCTAAACATGTTTTATTTTTTCTAATTTAGGAGTTTTCAAAACATGTATTTCCGGTGAAATCTCGGTGTCGATATTTAGATCACCTTGTGTATATACACTGTACATACGTGCTAGTGAGTAAAAATGGCAGCTCAGTGTGCGACAACAATGTAAAATGACGTATTGTCAGTGTAGCATACAATTTTGTCATAAAGCGCGCTTGTCGATAGAGGCGCAAAATTCAAAATATGAAACCAAATAATGGTTTGAAAATGTTAGTGGCAAAAGCTTCGAGCTAAGAATTAGGAGGGGGGCTTTCAAACCCCCCAACGCCCCACCATGGTTAGGGGGTAGAGAAAGCTGCACATTACACGAATAGATGACCATATGCACAGAATGTCTCAGAATTCAACCGCACAAATTGGGAAAATTTTAGAAGAGCCCTGGAGATAGATGCTTTGAGATAGAGAATTTATTGCCCCTTTTGCCAAATGTCAAATTTATGGCTTGTATTTTGGAGAGCACACCACTGATCGTAATTAAAAACGAATAAATAAATAAATAAAAAACAATGTGGACGTGCGTATCTTTAATTTCATTCAGAATGCATCACTTCTTTTTTCTTTTTTTTTTTTAAGTTTTTTAACGTCCTTTATCTGGTTGATCATATCGGACGATGAATGAAATTGATGAAATGATGCTCAAATGATCTCGGGGTCCATGGAGCTTAAAGTTACTCGACATTCGTTTTTTCAGGATAAGGGAAAACTCCAAAAAAAAAAAAAAAACAAAAAAAAACAACAACAACATATCCAGGTAAGTCACCCTAAGCGAGATTCGAACTCACGACCTGTTAAATGCGAAGCAGACCAGCTACCACCACACTACCTAGGCGGACTAATGCAATACTTGTATGCCGTAGTCGAAGGAATGCAGTATTGATGTACAATTAATACGATATTTAAAACTAATTCATTTGCAATTTTAGCAAAATTGCCAGTTCTCTGAGGGAGTGCAGGTCACTGATAACCGTTCTGTTGACTTCACACATGGCTCAAACGATTTTGATTAAAATACTGTATATTAAAGATATTTACCTGACAAATAAAATGCATATCTTGAATTTTCTGAGATTAGCTTCTGAAGACCTGTTTATTCTGGATGAATTTTGCTTAATTTGGCTTAACTATTAAACCGCAAGAGATAGACAAAAACTTACTATACAAAAAATGTAGGTTTTTTTTAAAAATACACAAGTTATGTCATATACATTTTTCTCATGGAGCTTACCGTTTTCGAGGTACTCATTGTTATTAGTTTCAGTTGTGAAGTTCTTATACTTTTCTCAGACGGGAGTGTCCGTTTTTCTTTTATTCTACTCCTGGCCAAGAAAAGAAGCGATTTGTAATGACAATCGCGTAACGGCAGCTTTTAAAACATTTGACTATTGGTTTAGCCTAGTGTATTCCCTTATTTTCTTCCTACTTATACGGAACTAAGTAATAAGAACATTGTGCTAATGAGTACCTCGATTAGCAAGGTGCAGAAAGAAGAATCATCTTATGTAAGAAGTTTGTAGAATAGCTAGAGAAAGTCATATGAGTGTAACACATAAAATGTTTTATGTTTTGTATTGTATTATTGTATTATTTCTCAAAGTCTCTTTTTATTAGCCTTTTATGCAGAGATGTAAACGTAGAAGGCACTTTCGTTTCTATTACATAGTTTTATGTAACTACTTAGGTTACTACAGAGTTGATTGTTTATTTTGTATTTCATTTGATAAATGATTATATTGTTTCGTAAACAATGCCTACAACAATAATGTGTACATGGTCAAAGAATGATTTTACTGTATTTTAGAAACTCCTTCGAGAGGTACGGAGAAGTATTTAAGGCAACATTGAAACGTTATATCTAAATGTTATTCGTACATTACATTTATTTTATTTATCAGTACGAATAAATCACATTAAGCATCGCAGCAAAATATGAATCGTTCATTATAAAATTCAAACAAAGGATACAACATAAAAACCCAATGCCCACACGCTAACTATAGCGCTAAATAAAGCCCATAAGTTCCCTATCTCAATTCATCTTGGATTCCTATACAACTCTGCCAATTTGTGTGGTTGAATTCTGCGGTACCATGTCCGTGTTATGACTGTTTATCCTTTCCACATTTAACCTTTTGTTGCTTGTCTAATATCCCTGCGTTTTTGGGACGTATTTAGAAATTATTAAACAACACACTCAAACAAATAATTAATACTTAGGCAACCACAAAGAAAGAAAAGTAATTGAGAAAACAATATGCAAAAGCACAGTTGAACACCACAAATGTCAGTTTATAATGATAGTTGTGAATGCAACTTGTGCCTTGTCACATTTGGGAGTCTCGTCGCTATTTCCACAGAAAATCTCGTTAGTATTCTTAGCTTGAGTAAGGTCAAAGTATCCTTGTTTATTCTCAATAAACAACATAAGTAAATATACTAAGAAAGAACAAGAAGAAAAAAATAGGAAATAAAAATTATCAAAATGAACGTATAAAATAGAGAAGAACAAAAGTGGTACTTCGTCTGTTTTGATGTCACTGTTGTTATCCATGTCCATTTAATCGTTTCTATATGTCGTCAGTTACATATTAAACATCACAAACTTCCCATAGAGGAAAAAAACTAAACATTATGCTAAGTGTATGACCGAACATCGGACAATGCTCACAGAATATGTGGATGTTAATACCGACTTATTTATTACTCTATGTTAGTAATGGTTGAGCGGCACAGAACTTTGGTAACCAATACGACTATACTGAATGCTTTTGTGTTATTTTATTTCAACATACAATAAATCAACATATGACGATAGAATAACAATATAAATAAAGAAGTATTTTGTCTGGTATGATGTTATTACAGTTTGATATGATGCAGTTCAAAAGGTTTTTTTTTTATTTCATTTATATAGCCCCCTTTAACTTCAATTATCATATTGGGGGCTTTGACTGGTGAAACAACTCGTATTACTGTAGGTTTAGAACATTAGGTTAATCATTAAACACGCACATATTCATACTTCCAGGTTCTGTGGGGGATAGGAACTAATTCCAGTTAAAGAAAAATTCCCAGCTCCAGCCCGTAATTATTTGACTTTTATTACTCCATGATCAATATCAGATATTAGATCAACGAATAGCGTGCCTGTTACTTTCCTAGTGAAGGCGTAAGTAGGTAATTAGTTATCTTGTATTGGCAATGTCCCAGCTGTTACGACAATCCCTGACTGATAGTCTGGCAAGCTTTTGTAGGCATTACATGAAATGAAATAATTAATCATATGAAAACGGACGGATTTTCAAGCTCTAAGCTGAAGAGTAATTTTTGTTTGTATCAAAGGTTGTCTGTGCCAAGTTTACTCGAAATTTGTGCAACGGTTTCCTTAAAAACATAGACAGCCCTTCAACAAATCGAAGGTTTTCTACAGAAACCAGGTACCGATTCAGGAGATTATCCAATGTTTACTTAATGCTAGCCAACACTGTTACTTACACTTTCATATTAGTGTGTTGGCCTGCCTGGGGAGGTAAGAGCCCATCTGGCAGATGCTGCGACCACCTGTTGTTCAACTCACCACCTGTCCTATGTATTTCCATCCTGACCTTGTCTGTGGTATTGTGTCCATTTTCTATTGATTTCTCGTTGTTTAACATTTTGGTATGCAGTGGAAATACACGGTTTTTAAAGCTAGTATGTTCACCCATCTATCTAAAAGGCTTCCAGATAGGTCGTTTTCTCCGGGAGGTCATAGATACCTATTGTAATTCATCGTTTTTAAAACATTATGTTGCGTCAAATGACAAGAAACTTTCCTAAAATCCCTGTCAATATCGCAATACTTTTAGGAATAAAACCACTCATAAAATGCTGATGTAAACGAAGAATACAATCTCTCCGAAAAGTAAAAGTTAGAGAAAGCATTTGCGAAGAACGAATTCAGAGAAACGTCTAATAACCTTTTATTGCTGAGTCAGGTTTTCCAAAATTACTTTCTTGTTTTGAAAATCTTTTTGATTTTTGAAAAAATAAAAACATAAGTGAAACATATATTACTTATGTAAATAATAACGCGGATTGTCAAGAAGATATTCTTCTAAGGAAGATGTGTAAAAGTAAAGCACAGAAAAGGTTTGTAAATTATGGAATAACGAGGATATAATACATTTGAAGCAACTTTTAAAGAAGGGGCTGGTAAGTTCGAGGCAATATTTTGACAGCTCAAAAGCTATATTCGACGTGGCAGATAAAAGAATACGATAAGAGGAGTATTAATTAATATTGTTATCATCATTATTAATATTACTTAGTCATACGGAAAATGTTGCAAAAGATGTAAGAAGAAACTAAAGACACTCACATATAAGAGGACAAAAAATACAGGAGAAATAAAGAGGGAAACTAATAAAATGATTGATGTAGCTAATTATAATAGACATTCCAGAGAGAACGTGCAGATACATGTTTAATACTACCATGAGTATTGAACTTAACAAAGAGAAATCTGGATGGTTCTATTGCACTAAAACAGCAAGGAAACAATGAAGGAGGTCCCGTGTTCGATTCCCGCCTGGGGCGGGGAAATTTTCTTTAACCAGAATTATTCCCTATCTCCCACAGAGTCTGGAAGTAAGTATGTGAGAGCGAGTGTGTTTGGGAAAAATAAAAAACGATTTAAAGCCAACTTAACCACAGACGAGTTGTTTCTGAGACAAAGCCCCCGATATGACCTTAGATGTTAAAGGCGGCCATATAAATGAAATAGTAAAAAAAAATCTGATGTGTACCATTCACATAACTTTCTCTACATCTCTGCAACAAATTATTGTTGAAAAGCTTATGCTTTTATTTATAATCGACAAAAACTTAGCAGAAATAGTCTTATTACTTGCTTCCTTGTAAGTAGAAGAGAAATAAGGGAGTACAATAAGTTAAAGTGATAGTCAAAAGCTGATTGCTATGTGATTGAAGTTCCTTTATTTGTATGGACAGGAGTTAACAAATTCCTGTATGAAAAAAGTTAAGTTGGAACCAAAAACAAGGAATATCCCAAAAACGATCAACTCCATGAAACATATGTATACAACATAAATTGATTGTTTTAACGTGCTCTGCATTTTTTTTGTGGTAAGTTTTTTTCCATCTCTTACAGTTATGCAAAATTCCGTAAAATTCACCCAGAATAAAGTAGCCTTCAGAGGCTATTCCCAGAAAATCCAAAATATACATTCTATTTTTCGGGTAAATATCTTTAATATGCGATATTTTAATCAAAATCGTTAGAGCCATTTTTTAAAAATTCAAAATTTTCGAAAAAAGTTCCATGTAAAGGGCATTTTAGGGTGGGGGGATTTTTCTCAAAATCTTCATGTCGCATCCCTGGAAGATACTTAACTTAAATACCAAGTTGGTATTTTACTGACTTTTCGTTTTTGAGTTATCGTGTTGGCAGACACACGGACACACATACACACGTGGACCTTTTTATGAAAATACTTTTTTTTGGATACAGGGGATCCTAAAACATATATTTCTGGAATCGAATTTTTGCATGGAGTGCAATACCTTCTCTATACACTATGTACATAGTACGTGTAGAGAAAGTAAAAAGAGCAGTACAACTATTGATTGGATAACTCATCAATAAAATAGGAGTGATGTGGTTTAAAGAAGGCCCAAAATTCAACTTAAAAAAATCTGATATGTTCCATTCATATGCTTTTCTCTACCTATTATGCGGTAAACTATATTATCAGATACAGTCTTAGTATGTACTTATATATTTTTAAGTACAAAGGAGATAAGGGGATAGAGTAGGCTAAAGCCATAGTCAAATTTTTTAGGAGCTAATTTCTATGTGATAACAATGAAATTCGTTCTCTTTGCGTGACCAGGAGTATAAAGAGAAAACCAAATGACAGCTTACCATTTGAAAAAAAATAGTGTTGGAAAGTTTAAACCAATAACAAGGAATATCTCGGAAATGATCAACTCCACTAAAATAAACAAATATAAAAAATAATGTGTGTTTTTTGACCAAATCTACATTTTCCGTGTAACGATTTACCAATTATCCAAGTCATCCAGAATTATGTATATTATTATGGGGTATAATTTCTACCATGTGACTAAAAGTTCAAAGCATCTTGTACATTTCATAAATTTGGAATTTTTGCATAGGGTTGTCCTAAATAACTTATTCTCTATATATCCCGCTTTTTTGTTTCTATCTATGCTGCACACACACACACACACACACACACACAGACACACACACACAGACACTTAGTCGCCCTCCGTGGTGTAATGTTACCATGCTAACTTCATATACCCAAGGTCGCGGGTTCAAACCCGGTAGAGGACGATGGATTTTTTCGGGTGTAAAAATCCTTAGCATGGCTTCCTTCGGAAGGGAAGTAAAGCCGTTGGTCCCGTGTCGTAGATTTACGGCACGTAAAGGGATCTCAAGCCTGATAGAGAGGCCTCTGAGCAAAATTAAGCGGTCTTTCACGCCCAATTTAGAATGGGACCATAGTAGTTACAGAGCGTCCATAAATAACAGACCATTTATATTTACACACACATTTACTTATTTCCTAAGAACTATTTGAACTCGGGGACCTTAGAACGTGTAACTGAATGTCGATTTTTGATGGAATACGTTACTTCGTCTGTGTGCCATAATTAAGCTATAAAGAAAGCAAAACAAATAGGTACGTAAGAGTAAGTCTCACTTATTTTGATTACTGGTGTTGTGTGCAATGTCATAGCTTAGGTTGGTATTCAGGTGTAATTTCAGTAATCAGAGTTAATGATACTGAAACGCCGTAACTGTGAGGCAGAAAAGCATTAGCAATGCAAGTGCAGGAATGCAAGCCGTGTCTGAACCGGTTCTCCATTTCACCTGTACGCCCGCCCATACATTACCATGCTACCAATACATTGTCTACGGTACATTAAACCTGTTGTTAACGAATTAGAAGCGGTGCGAAAAAATTACAGCGTTCAGATTTGTGTGCTAATGGTTAGACGAGATGTGTGCAATATCTATTTTCTGCGTCTCATGCTTCTACGTCTCCGCGGAAGCGCTTACCTTCCACATACTGATAATCATGTTACTGTTTTTCGTAGAGCAGGTATGGGCGAATGCGAGTTACAATCTTGGAGGGAGGGCAATGAGATATGGCGTAATGCGTGAAAAGCTACAAAAGCTACCCGTAGGTCACGGGTTCGATTCCCGGCTGGGGCGGGGCATTCTTCTTTAGCCAGAATTATTCCTTATCTCGCACAGAGTCATGGAAGTATATATGTAAGAGGTGTGTGTGTTTGAGGAAAATAAAATGATTTGAACAACGAGTTGTTTCAAGTGCAAAGCCCCCGATGTGACCTTAGATGTTAAATGGGCCTATATAAATGAAAAAAAAGAAGAACATTATTCATACAATAACAGTATCAAACTCGAAAGATACCACTATCCTTTATAAACTTGCATGAACAAAGCGATACTTTTACATAAAATATCAACCTAATTCAACTGGCGTTAATTGAGCATACTGTTTAGTATAGTTTTTTTTTTCTTCTGAAATATAGTAGAACTCGTTTTTAAAGGTCCCTCGGTATTACTAAACTGCCACTAGTTGTATTGAAAAATCATTTGTGAGGTAAGTAAACTAATTTATTCTCATACACAAATGTGTGTGTGTGTGGGGGGGGGGGGGATTGAATATGTGTAAATATTTGTTTCAGCGTTGGGAAACGATGTAATAATCAAGTATTTGCAGTCTCCCCCCCCCCCCCCGCTATTTTCTGCAGTTATGGTAATGAGGAAATCCTCACGGTGTTTTTAGGATGGCTATTATTTCCTTTCTCACGCTCAGTGGTTGTTTACGTAACAACTCACTTGGTTGACTCTCTTCTGACTTTTCCCTGTCCCATTATAGGTGGTGAGAAAGAAGAATATCAATTGCCTGACTTCAACCTGCGTAACGATATGTTTTTGTTTTCATACAACACTATCTGATTAGAATTCACAACTTATTCAGGGTTCCACTTTAAAAACATTGAAATCAATGGCATTATTATGCTTAATTTAAATTTGGTTTTAATGAATAAATCCATAATTCATACCAAAATGTAAGCATTTATACTTTCGTTCTATAAATGACAAAATCACCCTCATTGCACCTACAGAGTTCAGAAATTAAAATTTAATGTCAACATTTAAAAAAAAAACTTCAAATCGGAAATCAAGAAAGCTGTGTCACAGATCCCTTGACACAATATAGTTTGGGAAGTTGACTATTTGGAAATCGCCGATGACACAGTCTCCCACACCATTAGCAGATTTCCCAGTGCTGCGTAAATTAAATGAATATCTGCTAATTCAACATACGAGGTACGCCCAGAAAGTAAGTTCCGTTTGGTAATACAATTAAATCGTATACAAATACAGAATAATTATTTATTGCACAAAAATCTACAACTCTTAAACCACTTTTCCACATATTTGCCGAAATTTTGCAGGCATTTGTCATAGCGTGGCACAAGTTTTTGTATACCTTCTTCATAGAAGTTTTCCGCCTGTGTCTTCAAAAAGTTGGAAACATTTTCTTTTAGCTCTTCGTCATTGTTGAAGTGTTGACCGCCAAGGAAAGACTTGAGATGTAAGAACAGATGAAAGTCGCTAGGAGCGAGGTCAGGGCTGTACGGAGAATGGTCAAACACGTCCCAGCCAAATCCCTGTAGGAGGTTTTTCGTCACATTTGCAGTGTGTGGTCGTTCGTTGTCGTGAAGAAAAACAACACCTTTTGACAGAAATCCTCGGCGCTTATTCTGTATTGCGCGGCGCAATTTCCTAAGTGTCTCGCAATAAACATCTGCTTTGATTGTTTGACCACGCGGTAAGAAATCAATGAGTAAGATGCCTTTCCAGTCCCAGAACACTGTACAAATCATTTTTCGAGGTGTCAAGATTTGTTTCGGCTTAACCTTTACTGGGGATGAAGTGTGCCTCCATTCCATTGATTGCCGCTTACTTTCAGGGATGCCGTAAGAAACCCAAGTCTCATCTCCTGTGACTGTGTCAGAAATTCTTCGCCGTCTTCATCATAACGGGTTAAAAACTGAAGTGCACTGCCCATCCGTTTTGTTTTGTGTTGCTCAGTAAGAATCTTTGGTACTCAACGTGAGCAAAGTTTACGAAATTTCAGTTTTTCGGTAACAATTTCATGAATTAATGATCGTGAGCTTTGGGGAAATTCCATAGCGAGAGCACTAATTGTAAACTTGCGGTTTTCCTGGATCTTGTCATCAATCGCGTGAACCGGTTCTTCTGTAACCAAAGATGGACGCCCACTTCGTTCTTCATCGTGCACTTCACTACGTCCTTCATTGAACTGTCGGACCCATCTTCTCACCATTGAATCACTCATCGCATTTTGTCCGTAAACTTCGCAAATTTGCCGATAAATTTTAATTGGTTTCACTTTCCTAGCATTTAGAAAACGAATCACAGATCTGATTTCACAAGCGGCAGGATTTTCAATCAACACCGTCATTGTAAACAAACACAACAAAGCGTATGTGACTGACAGCGATCTCAAAATGGCGCACGTTTCTTCTCCTTGATACATAGCGTTTACCGCGCATATGCGGAACTGCGATCGCAGCGCTGCAGCGGAGATAAATTGAAACGGAGCTTACTTTCTGGACGTACCTCGTATATAAAAGAATTCATTATGTAAAGGAAAGTTTGGGCTGAGTCGATCACTGTTTTTTCACCGTGTGTCACGTGAATCAGGTCGGCGGTGTGCAAATTGTCCTAAACACAGGAGCTGACAATTGCATAATGTATGTAAATACAAGAGAGACATAACGTAGGGTCGTTCAAAACTTATTAGACCCTGTGCTACAATGTTATAAGTAAATAGACAAAATTATGTGTTATACACATTGTTCTCTGCTAAATATCAAATTATTGCACTTATTTATCTTTATATATATATATATATATATATATATATATATATATATTGTTTACTATGTTTTGTTTATGGAAGCCTCCAGTTGTGTGAAGCTGGGTTTGGTAATAAATATGTTGTGTGAGTATGTGTCAGGTGGGGTCAAAAATGCCCATGCCTATCTTAGACTATAATAATCATTTTGGCCAATTAAGACGAAGCTAATCTAAATTTCAATCAATCATGGCTGTCCAATCATTGCTTGAGTAACTTTCAGGCTAAAGGATACAGCGAATGAGAACACCTCACTCTCTGCGTAAAATTTTTTGCGTCTAGCATCCCCCAGAAAGAGAGACGAAGTGAAGGATTCACAGGAGGCTACAAGGTGCATGCAGACATGTCACAGAGGCCCGCGGAAGTGTCTGAGAGTTCCTGGCTTGATTACCCGTCCCACTATTGGAGCTGCCTACAGAGAAAGAAATATGGATAGAAAGAAACATACAAAGGAAGAAAAAGAAAGCAATACTTGAGCAAATTTTATATGCTTTATACAATGTTTGAGATATATAGCAAACAGTGACCATATAGGTTAACTTAAGTTATTTTAAAATGCATCTATTTTTCATCGTATTGTCACCATTTATTTTGTAGTTTTCGCTGATAATTCTTCTTGCATTATTCTCAAACTAGGTGGTCTGGAATAGAGTGCACTAAGCCTCGTAGGATCCTTGGAGACACCTGATAAGTTTACTCTTCAGTTTACTTCTTTTAAAGCTCAAAACCAGATCAATCGCCTAGATTATAAGAGAAACAAAAGATGAGCTACGAATAATTCAATTAACATTATGTAGACTCTGTAGAGGATTTTATGAATTTAGATTTCGTTATTAATTTACTGATGTTAAAATTGAATTCTTGTTTGCTTTTTTTTTAAATTTAACTGTCGGGTATAATTATGGAGACTTTTATTTAAATATAGATTAAATAATTATTTAAATTTATTTATATATTGTGAAATAATGATTTTTCAGGTTCTAGTCATGGATTATATTTCTATTACCAGGGGACATAATGAAATGTACGCTATCTTAAAAACAGTGGTAAAGGAGCTAGACCGATTAGAGCAAAAATAAACTCCGTATATCTGCCTTACATTCAAGAGGTATCGAGTTGGAATCTCGTTGGGATGAGTTACCTGAATAGTTTGATTTTTCGTGAAGTTTTACCTTATACTCAGAAGACACGTAATTGAGTAATTAAGAATAAACAAGTAGTTATTTTCTATCCTCGTTACTTTTTATAAAATAAATATTGGAAGGTATGATTTACGTTAATTTCTGGACACCGTCAATCACACACCAAGGATGTGTATTAAATTAGTTTCTCAATGAATTTTGAAATAAATTACATTGACTATTTGGAAGTAAATATAATCACTGTAACTCATAATGTTATGACTAATTTCTAGATTAAAAAAAAAAATGGCTCTTCAGCTGCCTATGTGGGCAGAGAAACGATTACATAAGCATATTAAAGTTGAGATGCAAAGCTGATTTGTTGCTCGGAAATGACTCGGCATAACGAGTGATTGCTGAACAAGTTTCATCTCATCTGTGAGCAAATAGGTCTCTGTTTTCAACCGGAACGTGTTTCTTTCTGTTCAACGTTTGTCACAGTTATACTTGCAGCCAACCATTCTTTAAGGATCGCATTTAGCATACTTCACACAGCTGGGATATCGTTTCGCTCCAGCTTTTGCTTTCAATGCAATCTCTTAGACACTTCACGTTAATTTCAATCTTTAAAAAGCTGACGTGTTCCATTCACATGACTATCTCTACATCTCTGCAATAAATTATTGTTAAAAAGTTTATGCTTCTATTTACTTCATGCTAATCGACAAAAAAATAAGCAGAAATAGTCTTATTTCTTGCTTCCTTGTAAGCTGAAGCGAAATAAGGGAGTAGCATAGGTTAAAGTGATAGTCAATAGCTACTTGCTATGTGACTGAAGTTTCTTTGTATGGACTGGAGAAAAGTTAAGTTTTTCAAAGCTCAAACCAAAAGCAAGGAATATCTCAAAAACGATCAATTCCACGAAAAAAAAGTAGATAACATAAATTGCGTGTTTTAACGTGCTTTACATTTTCTGTATGGTAAGTCTTTGTCCATCTCTTACGGTTTGGCAGTTATGCAAAATTCCGTAAAATCCATACAGAATAAAGTATCTTTGGAGGCTATTCCCAGAAAATTCATGATATACATTTTAAGTGTCAAATAAATATCTTAAATATACGATATTTTAATCAAAGGCGTTAGAGCCATTTTTAAGAAAATCAAAATTTTCGAAATTTTCCCGTGTAAAGTGTATTTTGGGGTGGGAGGGTTTTCTTGAAAGTCTTCGTATCGCATCCTTGGAAGATACCAAACTTAAATATCAAGTTTGGTTTTTAACGGTCTTTTCATTTTTGAGCTATGCTGCCCACAGACAGACACACACACGGACAGTTTTCTAAAAATGCTTTTTTTTTTTATTCAGGAGGTCTCAAAGCATATATTTCCGGTGAAATCTCGGTATCGAATTTTTGGGTGCATTACACAATACCTTGTGCATTACAATACTGTGGTGTGAGCTGCGTATGTGACCTCGACTTGACCTCTCCTAGGGTCTTACTGACCTTTAATCTCTTTGCAAAGCCCTCTGCGGCTCCTACACATCCAGCTCTCTCCGTTCCTAGGTTAGTGTAGTGTACCAGAGGGGATGCTGCACCTCAGCCAGTCATCAGCTTTTTACTTTCTCTACACGTACTATGTACATAATGTATAGAGAAGGTATTATAATGCACCCAAAATTCGATACCGAGATTTCATCGAAAATAGATGTTTTGAGCCCCCTGAATACAAAAAAAAAAAAAAAACATTTTTAGAAAAATGTCCGTGTGTGTATCTGTGGGCAGCATAGCTCAAAAACGAAAAGTCTCAAAAACTTAGTGTTTAGGTTTGATATCTTCCAAGGATGCGACACGAAGATTTTCAAGAAAATCCCCCCGCCCCAACTACCCTTTACATGGAAAAAAATTAGAACATTTTGATTTTCTTAAAAATGGCTCTAACGATTTTTATTAAAATCCCTTATATTTAAGATATTTACTTGCCAAATAACATTTATATCTTGAATTTTCTGAGAATAGCCTCTGAACACTAGCTTATTCTGGATGAATTTTACGGATTTTTGGATAACTACTAAACGGTAAGAGATGGACAAAAACTTGCCGCATAGAAAATGTAGAGCACAATAAAACACACAATTTATGTTATTTACATTTTTTTCGTGGAGTTGATCGTTTTTAACATATTCCTTGTTTTTGGTTCCAGCTGTGAAGAGCATACCTTTCTCATACAGGAATTTGTCAACTTTTGTCCATACAAACAAAGGAACATCAGTCACACAGCAACCAGCCTTTGACTATCACTTTAACCTATGGTACTCCATTATTTCACTTCTACTTACAAGGGAACAAGTAATAAGACTATTTTGCTAATGTTTTCTCAATTAGCATGAAGTAAATAGAAGCCTAAGCTTTTTAACAATAGTTTTTTTGCAGAGATGTAGAGAAAGTCATGTGAATGGAACACATCAGATCTTTTTTATTAGAGCATTCATTTTTAAAATAAAAAATAAAATAAAGGTGAAATAGTTCACGGTTTGGAATAATTTTTTTACATTGGACATAGTGGATATAGAAGTTAGTGTAGTCCATCCTAAAATTCGATATCGAGATTTCACCGGAAATACGGAATTTTAAGGTTCACTGAATCCAAGAAAAGCATTTTTAAAAGAAGATCCACCCGCGCGCGTATTTGTCACTGGATAGCATAACTCAAAAACGAAATGTTGGTTAAATACTAAAGTTGGTATTTAAGTGCAGTATCTTTCAATGACGCGACACGTAAGATTTTCAGGAAAATTCCCCCACCCTTAAATACCGCTTACATGGAATATTTTTCGAAAATTCTGATTTTTTCAAAAATGGGTCTAACGAATTTGATTAAAATACCATACGGTTAATATAATTTTATGACAAACAAAATATATATCTTGAATTTTCTGGAAATAGCCTTTGAAGACCTTTTCATTCTGCATGACTTTTGTATAACTTATGTAAAACTAATAAACCGTAAGAGATAGGCAAAATCCTACTGCACCAAAACTGTAGCTCTCGTTAAAACATGCCATGTATGTTATATGCATTTTTGTTGTAGAATTAACCGTTTCCGAGATGTTCCGTGTTATTGGTTTCAGTTTTAGGCTACTTAAAATTTTTCTCAAGCGTAAAGTCGTTCTTTTTTTCGTCTCTCTTTGTTTACTCCTAGAGAACCGAATTTCAATTGTTTCATATTACGACCGACTTTGGCTGTCGCTTTAGCCTAGTGTATTCCCTTATTCCCTTCTACTTATAAAGCAGCAAGTAACACCAATTCTGCTAATGTATATCTCGATTAGCATCATGTAGGCAAAAGAATAATCTATTGTAAGAAACGTTTGTTTGCGGAACAGCTAGTGAAAGTCTTGTGAATGGAACAAGTCAGATTTTTTCTCCCCGTGTAAACAAGATATGAAAAAGCTAATGCTTGAATGTTTTCTATATACCTTGGTGATACTGCTAAAAATTTAGGCTTTTTACTCAAAGACTGTACGAGAAATAGTATTTTGAAAAATGCATGTTTTTTTTGTTTTGTTTTGTTTTTTTTTTTTTTTTACATCCAAGGAAACGAAATTCGATAGAAGCCTCTTTTTATACCCTGATGCAAGTAGAAAACATGAAGTCTATAGTGATGAAATTGAGAAAATCACAAATTTCACCCATCATCCACCTTAAGGGTAAACATTTTATTGTGATGTGTATTTTAATATGCTCAGAAGCGACGGCACCATCACTGGACGGTGAAATAACAGGAATCGTACCCACAAGCATCAGTCTGATTCCTCCCCGCTTGGCAGTCTACCCCTCACGCCGCAAACACATTGAGTTTGGTCACTTAAAGGTTGAGGGGAGGAGATGAGAGTATTTACAGAGAGCAGCCAGAACAAACTGCGACAGCCATAATAGAGAGTCCCTAACAGTTCCCAAGCAGTTTCTTCATCTCGACGCGGTGAGCGCTAGGAGCCCGTGCTTCAGATCTGAATGAGACTGCCGACGTGGTCGAGTGGTCTGCGAGCTGACTTCTCACCCGGAGGTCCCATGTTCGATTCCCGACTGGGGCGTGGAATTTTTCGTTAACCAAAATTATTCCCTAAATATGCATGTGAGAGTGAATGCGTGTGTGTGTGTGTGTGTGTGTGCGCGCGTGCGTGCGTTTGAGGAAAATGCTATGCACGCTATTGAATGCCGGTCCACATGGTCACGCTTGCTTTGGTGCTTCGTTGCGCAGGAATCGTGGGTTCGAATCCCGCCTTGGGCATGGGTGTATAATGTATGTATGTGTATGTATTGGAAGTTAACAGCAAAAACGGTAATTAAACAGAAAAATTGCTCATCCAAGCAAAGTTTTTGTAATTTTACCCAATATTTGGGAACACTTTCCATTTTAATTCTTCCTTTGACGTTGTGAAGTAATAAAATTTTGGTGGAAACGAAATAAGTCCAGTAGAAGTGTCACAAATATTTACCCATAGGCAATGTCTAATAATGTATCTGAAAAGCTCAAAGAAGCGCAATGCTCTGCGTAATAAGCACACATAGTTGGCATTGCGAAAATGAGGAAGTCAGCGCACCCATAAGGTAGTGAGGAAAGGATGACATATGCAGTTAACAGTGTGGGTAAACAAGAATGCCGCTGGCATAATAACAGTGATGGCAGCGCTTCCATAGTGTGGCGGGTAAAATCTGAAATAGGCAATGAAGTACATTAAGGAGAAAGTTATAAGGTAACATTCATGCTTCTTTCGAATCTCTTTGTTTCCTTTACTCCTAATGTTTTCCACCTCTTTCTTTATTTTCTGCTATGTTATAACAGCCATTTTAAGGCTATCAATAACATAATTAAAGAGCAAGTAGATCTGATTGGGCAATTGATGAGCTTTTATTTAATGATAGCTTTGTATATTAAATTTCTCCATTTAACCCAAAATATGACTTGATCAAATGTATTAATAGCACCCAATTGCAGTGTAATAGTGATGGGGGTATCTTCATATTCTGATGAAATCACCTTTAGCTAGCTCATGTACCACATAATCTCAAATAACCAACATCTGCAATAGGAAGTTAACCTAAAACGGTTTGCTATCCGGGTCCCGTAATTTCTTCGCCATTTTCAGATTTCAAGAAGGATTATTGGTTATATGCTGAGTTTATAACTTGATCATTTTAAAGAATTACAACAAAAATATACTTGTTTCTTATTTCTGTATTTAAGCGATATTTCTTTATTTAAACGAGGGAACGATAGTTAATACATAAGAAATATATTTGATTTTCTCTGTTATCTTACGTCATTGACTCCATAACCGGGTGCATTCCCTTAGCATTGAATGGGAAAGAATAGAGCAGTACTACAGCCATCTAGTGGCAAATAAATAACTACGTACTTTAGGTGTTCGTCACCAGGAAAGCTTCTTTGCTTCTTATTTTAAACGATAGGAGTAAGGAAAGGACAGTTAATGCACAAAAATGTATTCGAATTTCACTGCTGCGTTGCGTCATTGTCCCGACAAACTGTTGTGTTACCTTAATATTGAATGGGGAGGAAGAATAGAACAGTACTACGGGCATCAAGCGGCAAAATAAATAAGTACGTACTCTAGGTGTTCGTCGCCAGGAAAGCTTATTTGCTTTTTTATTAAACGATAGGAGTAAGGAAAGGATAGTTAAGATATAAAAATGTATTTGAATTTCACAGCTGCGTTGCGTCATTGTCTCGATAAACTGGTGCATTACCTTAACATTGAACGGGGAGGAAAAATACTACTACTGCCATTTAGCAACAAATAACCATGGTACCACTGCCATCTGGCGGGTATTAACCGATTGCGTTCCCTTGGCACTGTATGTTGATTCATATTGTGAGACTTTAAAAACCTTACCGTATATCTTTAAACATTTCCTTTTACAGAAACCTTTTCGTGACAACAAACAGAACAACAAAAAGAATTGTTCAATTTGGGGCAGTCGTTCGGAAGTGATGCGCGGATATGCATTCTGCGAAAATCGAAGTAACACTATGCAAATTTGGATTTCACTCCGTAAGCTGGGTACCTATGTTTCACTTGCTAATTGTTTATGAAATCTGGTAAACAACGTAGGCAACTGTGCCCTGGAAGGTATAAAACACAAATGTTCGAAATAAGAAGAATTACCCACGCGCCTTTTTTGGCGACCTCATTTATGTAGGGCAAGCTAGTGCAATGTTGAAGCGCAACGTAGCCAACGCAGTCAAAAAATCCACAATTGCAAATATCGCCGAACGCCGTGTTTCGCTGAGGTTTGCTTTGCGGCTTAGGGCCCCGAATCCCTTAGCTTTGCGGATTACGACCCGCCAATGTTGGCAGCACAAACACAACAAAGTGACAAAAGTTTATGAAATAACATGCTATATAGAAGTGAAGGTCGTCTCCTTAGCGCGGCGTTAGCGCAGATGCTTGCCAAACGGGAGACCTGGACCGGGGTGCACTCAGCCTCGTGAGGTCTCTGGGGGGCCAATTGGGGAGCTACTTGATGCAGAAGTAGCGGCTCCAGGTCATGAGGACCGCATTAACCAGCCGGGAGGGGCTCGAGGCGCTGATCACGTCTCACCCTCCAATACTGCACCCCATCCATGACGTCTGTCTGATGGGGGAAGCAGCGGCCGGGCGGTAGGCCAAGGTTCCTTGTGAGCTGTCGTGCCATGGAGTTACATAGTGAAAAGTGTTATTAGTGTGTATTTTCCCACTTTTTAACAACAAAGTACTGATACAGATGTGTTTTGTTATGCATATAGCAATTCCGATTGGTACGCTATCACGGGAGTTTATTCCAAGTTTGTTTTCAGTCACTAATAACATTATAACATTAACATAAACAATTAGAAACTAATGTTTGATTTGTATCATGGTGGAAGTCCTCATATTTTGCTGAAGCGGCATCTGCATTAGTTTATCTAAAACATATTAACATCAGTTTACTTCAGGCCGGATGATAAAAGCTTGGAAGTATTTCCAAGCGGTTAAACGCTGGAGATTGCTTAAGTCTCTCCATTAGCTTGTAGATACTTCTTGGTAGAAATTAATATTCCTGTTGTATGAACAAGTTGAGGAAAGAGCTTATAACAACTACGTTAATTAAAAAGATGTGCCCGTAAGAGATTGCCTCAGCATTATATGCAGGACACGCGACTGGTTCACACTGAGTGAATATCCAATGAGGTGACGCCATACAACCTCATGCTGCTGGTGAAAAAGTGCCAGCAACTTTCATGTAAACTTTTATACTGTTGCAGCGCATCCTTCCAACTAACCTTCAAGTGTCAGATGGATAAGGCCGTAAACCATAACTCACCTGCGTTGTTGATGCTTTCAGGTGCAGCCCACACGACTGAGAACTGAAGGAAATAAGACTTCATGACTGATTATTCTCATACTAAGTGGTAAGTCATAAAAAAACTTTGTTACGAAAATTATATTACTAACCAAAGAGTATCATTACATCCCTTTAGTGGTAGCGTTAAACAAAAGTGGAAGAACTATTATTTATTATATTATTTAACCCTTTGTTGCCTGTCGGTACCTATAAGTTCCGTTTGTTTTAAGCGTAACTATACAAATAGGGTTGTACTCTAGGATTAATTTCATATTATACTAACCTTCAACCATAAACGACAATAAGACTGTTTTATATTGTAAAATGCACACAATTTTTGCCCCAAAATTGCAGTGATTTTTTTAAATAAATAAAGAAGAAAAACCCACATAACAACAGTCAAAATGTAACCAGATTAACTTCCAAGCATCACACCGATCATTTTACTTGGGTTCTCCCCGTCCTTTATCACAATCACTGGGATTTGAACTTGAAACATTTGGCTTTCAATGGATGGCCAGTCCATCACCTATCACTTAACACTCATGGCCATTTGAAGTACTTATTGCTAGTGTCTTTGGCAGGATTATGAAAACTGGTTTGGTAGAATTTATACTTTTAATTGGGAAGAAAAAGATTAATAAAAGATCTACATTTATTTTCATTTCTATTATTTTTTCTATTATATAATAATTTTATAAGTTTATTCCCATATATTTTTACTAGAACTCCGCTTTTAAACTTGAATTAAAGAAAAAACGGTGTATATAGTATACAAATGCAGGCAACTAACGGTAAAACTATGGAGAAAAGGTGTGATAAAATTAAATCTGAAACTGGAGGGTGTCAGGAAATAAGATATCAACATTTCTGGAAAATATTGATTTTTCGAATTTGTTTTACTCAGTTCTCCAAAATGAATTAAATACTTATAATTCGAAACAGCAATAAATTTTAACTTCAAATAAAATACGAAACAAACAACACACATTAACATTCTTGTGCATTTTCACAGCTTTCAACATCGTCTTATAAATAGATCTTAGGATAGCCGTAATCGTTTGTACACAGAAACCAGACTAGCCCATATAAATATCTGTGTTGTTAAGATGTTTTAAGTAGGCCTACTGCGAAAAAAGAAACATTTGATGTGTTCCATTCACATGACCTTCTCTAATTGATCTGCAAACCAATTATTCACATCATGCTAATCGAGATAAAACATTAGCAGGCTTTATTTTATTACTTTCTCTATACGCACTATGTACACAGTGAATAGAGAAAGTATTGCACTCCACCAAAAAATTCGATACCGAGATTTCACCGGAAATATATGTTTTAGGGTCCCCTTTATCTAAAAAAAGCATTTTCACAAAAAAGTTCCGTGTGTGTGTGTGTGTGTGTGTGTGTGTGTGTGTCCGTGTGTCTGTGAACACGATAACTCAAAAACGAAAAGTCGGTAAAATACCAAACTTAGCATTTAAGTTTAGTATCTTCCAGGGATGCGACACGAAGATTTTGAGAAAAATCCTCCCACCCCAAACTACCCTTTACATGGAACTTTTTTCGAAAATTTTGATTTTCTAAAAAATGGCTGTAACGATTTTGATTAAAATATCATATATTAAAGATATTTACATGACAAATAAAATGTATATTTTGAATTTTCTGGGAATAGCCTCTGGAGACTACTTTACGCTGGATGAATTTTGCATAACTACTAAACCGTAAGAGATGGACAAAAATTTAACACAAAAAAAAATGTAGAGCACGTTAAAACACAGAATTTATGTTATATACATTTTTTTTCGTGGAGTTGATCGTTTTTGAGATATTCCGTTTTCTTGCTTTCAGCTTTGAAAACTTATACTTTTCTCATACAGGAATTTGTCAACTCCTGTCCATGCAAACAAAGGAACATCAGTCACATAGCAACCAGCTTTTGGCTTTCACTTTAACCTATGGTACTCCCTTATTTCGCTTGTATTTACAAAAAAGCAAGGAATAAGACTATTTCTGCTAATTTTCCTCGATTAGCATGAAATAAATAAAAGATAAGCTTATTAGCAATAATTTGTTACAGAGAGATAGAGAAAGTCATGTGAATGGAACACATCAGATTTTTTTTTTTATTATTTTAATTACTTTTTTTAAGCTTAACGTCCTTTTAACTGGCTGATCATATTAAGAATGAAATCGGTGAAATGATGCCCAAAAGTTCTGTCATTCCGCTTCCCAGGAAAAGGAAAATCCCCGAATAAAACCTTATCCGGCTAATTCACCTAAACGAGATTCAAACTCTTGACCTCTTGAATGCGAGACAAACAGCACATGTTTTACTTTCTCTACGCGTACTATGTACATAGTGTATATAGAAGGTATTGTAATGTACCCAGAATTCGATACCGAGATTTCACCTGAAATACATGTTTTGAGACCCCCTGAATCCAGAAAAAACAAAACTGTACGTGTGTGTACGCGTGCCTGGGGGCAGCATAGCTCAAAAACGAAAAGACCGTTAAAAACCAAACTTAGCATTTAGGCTTGGTATCTTCCAAGGATGCGACACGAAGTTTTTCAAGAAAATCCCCCCACCCCCAACTACCCTTTACGTGAAACTTTTTTCGAAAAAATTTATTTTCTTAAAAATTGCTTCAACGATTTTGATTAAAATGTCATATATTAAATATATTTACACGACAAATAAAATGTATATCTTGAATTTCCTGGGAATAGCCTCTAAAGACTGGTTTATTCTGGATGAAATTTACGGAATTTTGCATAACTGCTAAACCGTAAGAGATGGACAAAAACTTACCACACAGAAAATGTAGAACACATTAAAACACACGATTTATGTGGAGTTGATCGTTTTTAAGATATGCTATGTGTTTAGTTTCAGCTTTGAAAAACATATTTTTCTCATACAGGAATTTGTCAACTCCTGTCCATACAAACAAAAGAACTTCAGTCACATAGCAAACAGCTTTTGACTTCACTTTAACCTATGGTACTCCCTTATTTCACCTCTACTTGCAAGGAAGACAAGTAATAATACTATTTCTGCTAATTTGTTCTGGATTAACAGGAAGCAAATAGAGGCTTAAGCTTTCTAACAATAATTTGATGCAGGGATGTAGAGAAAATCAAGTGAATGGAACACATCAGATTTTTACTTTCTGTACACGTACTATGTATATAGTAGTTAGAGAAAGTATTGTATACCACCCAAAAATTATATGTAGAGGTTTTCCCAGAAATGTGTTTTGAGGTCCCCTGAATCCAAAAAATATTTTTTAGTAAAAGGTCCGCAACTGTGAGTGTGTTTCTTTGAGTATGGGGAGCATAGCTTAAAAACGGAAAGACCCTAAAATACCAAATCTGATATTTAAATTTAGTATCTTTCAAAAATGCGACACGAAGGTTTTCAAGAAAATCCCTCACCTCAAACCACCCTCTACATGGAAATTGTTTTTAAAATGTTGTTTTTGCAAAAAATGACTAATGGTTTTGGTTAAAATACCATATATTAAAATTATTTAAATGAAAAGTAAAGCGTATATCTTAAATATTCCTGTAAGAGCCTGCGAAGACCTCTTCGTTCTGGATGTATTTTGATAATTGGCACAACGTAAGAGATAAACAAAACTTTTGATACGAAAAATGCAATTCTCGTAAAAAAACACTGTTTATGTCATATACCTTTTTAGTGGTAACTGTTTCAGATATATTCTTTGTTATGGGTTTCTATTTTAACCTACTTAAACTTTTCTCAGGTCATCTTTCGTTTCATCTCATTTGTTTTAAACAAGCCGTGTAAAGCGAAACGAATTTCAGTTGATCCACATAGCGACTGGCTTATTTAAAATATTTGACTATCGCTAGTCAACATCTAGCTATTACTTAAAGTGATGCAGCTGCGAAATTTGGAAAATCCACATCATGTAAGTTATATAATTGAAATTTATACCAGGTATTACTTACAGAAATAGTGATATTTTTACCATATATCAAAGTTATATCTTACATGGTTATTTAAATAATATTTTTACTGGCTAAATCCATTGTTCAAATAAAAATTAACAACGTGGTGCATTTTTAAAATCTTACAAGCATCCCATTTTACAGAAAATGAGTTTAAAATAGATCTGTCATATTATATTTTTTAATATTAGCCATGATTACTAAAGAAAAATTAATACCTTTTGTTCTTTACAAAACTAGTGATTTTTCAAAATTTAATAGCTTATTTATAAAAATTGTAGCATTAGTTCGAAAAAGTAATACAACTGTTTTCGTTTATGTGCTCTTAACAGATATTATAAACATATTGGAGAAAGATTGCATTGTGTGGCACATTTAAAGTATGGAAAAATGTTAGAAAAAATCTTATGTGTTCCATTCGCATGACTTTCTCTATAGTTCTGCAACAAAATATTGTTAAAAAGCTTATGACTTCAATTTAGTTCATGCTAATCGAGAAAAAAATAGCAGAAATAGTCTTATTACTTGCTTCGTTGTAAGTAGAAGGGAAATAAGGTAGTACCATAGGTTATTGTGATAGTCAAAAGTTGGTTGCTATGTGACTGAAGCTCCTTTGTTTGTATGGACAGGAGTAGATAAATTTCTGTGTGAGAAAAGCATAAGTTTTTTAAAGGTGAAATCAAAAACAAGGAATATCTCCAAAACGATCAACTCCACGAGAAAAATGTAAATAACATAAATTGTGTGTTTTAATGTGCTCTACATTTTCTGTGTGGTAAGTTTTTCTCCAATTCTTACGGTTGAGCAGTTATGTAAAAATTCATCCAGAATAAAGTAGTCTTCAGAAGCTATTCCCAGAAAATTCAAGATATACATTTTATTTGTCAAGTAAATATCTTAAATATAAGAGATTTTAATCAAAATTGTTAGAGCCATTTTTAAGAAAATCAAAATTTTCGAAATTTTTTCCATGTAAAGGGTAGTTTGGGGTAGGTGATTTTCGTGTCGCATCCTTGGAAGATACGAAACTTAAATACTAAGTTTGGTTTTTAACGGTCTTTTCATTTTTGAGCTATGCTGCCACAGACACACACACCCACACACACACAAAGACAGACACACGTGGACATTTTTCTAAAAATGTTTTTTTTTATTCGGGGGGTCTCAAAACATATATTTCCGGTGAAATCTCTGTATCGAATTTTTGGGTGCAATACAATACCTTCTCTATACACTATGTATATAGTACGTACAGAGAAAGTAAAAAGTTTGTGAGAAAATAAGCATGCTGCTGTCCTTCTGTAGCTTTAGTTAATTTTAAGTTAAAGTGCACCAAGTGAGAAAAATGATATATTTTCTTAAAGTTTAAATTTTATATTATCTTATCATCAAGCGAAATAATTTCTCAATTTTCCAAAACTTTTGGTCTAATTCCACGGACGCGTCACCTTAATTCTCTTCTACGTAGAATAAACTAATTCAACTATTTCTGCTAATGTTTATCTGTATACCACCACGTATATAGAGGAATAATAGTTTGTAACAATATTTGGCGAGAAAGACACATGAATGGAATCGTCAGATTTTTATGAACACAAAAGTTAGGATTCTCACACAGGGATTCCGGGTTCAATTCTCAGCTATGGCTGGGAATTTTTCTCTAACTAGAACTATTCCCTATCCCCCACAGAGTCTGGAAGTATGAACGTGAGCGCGAAAGTGCGTGTGTTCAGTGATATAAATGATTAAACCTAAAGTCAAAGTCACCGATACTACTATTGAAGTTAAAGGGGACTATACAAATCAAAATAAACAATGCGTGACCCATAACTTACGCAGAAGTTTTGGAAATGACAATGGATTGTCGAATTTAGTATTCTATTTTCAGTACGGATAAGTAAGCGAGTAAAAATAACATCTAGCATTACTGATATTTAAAATGAATACCTCTTATTTTGATATTCAAACCTAATATACACTAACAAAGTAAAAACTTTGCTCTAACAGCCTGAAGAACTAGGTCATCTGTTCTTCCCCATTCAAATAATGGTTTGTATTTAACCGCTACATTACATAATTTTTTATTATTATTTAAGGTTTCAAAAGAAGGGCAAATATAACATTTTAACCCAGATTATCAAACTAAACTAATTAGTCATCGATTTCCGTTTCTCTATGCAAAGTTTTATCTCACGTGCAACAGGTCGCGTCGTTAATTTTTAAAGCGATGGTTGCCAGGCTGGAAATCCGAATCTGCCAGTGTTGGCAAACACGGTATTGGAAATGCTAATGCAAATCGAAAGTAAATATGCCTTTGTGCGGCTTTCATGTTGCCCAGCTTGAAATGTGGCTTTATGGCGAATCTGTCCTATTTTCCGTTTCTTCCTTTGCTTTCTCTGCCATTATATTATTTCCTTTCATCTTTATTTTTGACACGACAATATTACTTAGTGAACGAAACGTATGTGGCATTGCATAAAACTGATTAATCTGAGTGTTTTAAGCTGCTTTTATTGAACATACCCATTTAACATTTTTCACATTGTCCAGAATATCTAACCTCGGGTCTATAGGCTGTACCGACAACCCAGTCGTTTTCAAAAAGCAACCAATGGTTAATATTAGATCCCTGAGGTACTTTAGCGATCTGGTCTGTGATTTGTTCTTAGTTGTTTTCTTTTTTTTTTTTTTGATAGTGTTTAACGCCCGCTTTTACTACTTGTGGCACCGCAGGCGATGACACTGGTGATACATGGAATGAAGATGGAGCATCGGTGGAATGAGATGGCGAGGGAAACCGGAGAACCCGGAGAAAATCCGCCCCTGGCCGCTTTGTCCACCACAAATCTCACATGCGGTCGCTTGGGATCGAACCTGGACCGTCTAGGTGAGAGATTGTTCTTAGTTTTTACTTTCTCTTGCACGTATGAACATACAACGTACATGTTACTGTATTCCAACTAAAATTTCGATGTAGAGATTTAACCAGAAATATGTGTTTTGAGGTCCCCTGAATCCGAAAAAAAATTGTAAAAATACGTGCGCGTGTGTGTATGTGTTTCTGAGGACAGCATAACTCAAAAACGAAAACGCCATTAAAAACCAAACTTGATATTTATGTCTAGTATCTTCCAAGGAAGCGATACGATGATTTTCAAAAAAGCCTCCCCGCTATAAACTACCCTTTACATGGATTTTTCTCAAAAAGCCTCTAACAATTTTGATTAAAATACCGCATATTAAAGATATTTACATGACAAAATAAATCTATATTTTAAGTTTCTGGAAATTCCCTCTGAAGACCTCTTTATTCTGGATGAGTTTTGCAAGATTGTGCATAACGGTTAAACGCAAGAGGTGGACAAAAGCTTAACACACAAAAAGTATATATCTCGTTAAACACATAATGTATGTAATATACGTTTTTTATGCAGCCTTGGCATATAGCTTGTATTTGTTTCAGTTTTAAACTACCTAGCTTTTCTCAAACGGAACTATGCAATGCGAACCGAACCTCAAATGCTTCACATAGCGACCAGCTTTTAAAAGATCTGACTATCGCTTTAGCATATTGTATTCCCTTATTTACAATGAATAAAGCAATAAGATGAATTCTGCTAATGTTTATCTCGATAAGCATGTTGTAGATAAAAGATAAAACTTTTGTAAGAAAAGTTTGTATTTGGAACAGCTAGAAAAAGCTATGAGAATGGAGCACATCAGATGTTTTGTCGTTAAAGTTAATCGGTACTGCATGGGAGTAAATAATGTTCATTTTGAAAATGTGTTCCATTCCCATGACTATCTCTATTTGTTCCACAAACAAAATTTCCTTGCTAAAGATTATTCTCTTATCTGCGTAATACTAATCGAGATAAACATTAGCAGAAAGTGTTTTACCACTTAAATACTTAGCAGCAGAAGGGAAATAAGGGAGCACACTAGCTAAAGCGATAGTCAAATCTTTTAAAAACTATCAATGTGAAACAATTGAAATTCGGTTCTCATTTGCATTCCCGGGAGTAAAAACAAAAGATGAAACGAAAGTTGTCTCCCAGTTTGAGAAAAATAAGTAGTTTAAAAACCAATAACAAGGAATACATTGGAAACGGTTTACTCTAATAAAAATGTATATGACGTAAATTGTGTGTTTTAATGAGATCTACATTTTTTGTGTAGTAAGTTTTGGGTTACGAGTTATACAAGTCAATCGGAATGAAGAGACCCACAAAATTAAAAATATACAGTTCGATTGTCATGAAAATATCTAACATGTTGCACTTTAATCGAAATCGTTAGGGTAATTTCGGAAAAAAATAAACATTTTCAAAAAATGTTCCATGTAAAAGAATTGAAAATCTTCGTGTCGTATCCTAGGTAGATACTGAACTTAAATACTAAGTTTGGTATTTCAGTTTTGAGCTATGCTGGCCAGAGACACACATACAGAGGTCTCAAAACAAACATTCCCAGTGAAATCTCAGTGTTGAATTTTTGGGTGGAATACAATATCTTCTCTATCTGCTATGTATATTGTACATAAGTACCAGACAGAGTAATAAAAGCTGCCACAAAAGTTAGAGTGGTTTACATTTTTTAAATTAAAATTTTCGTCTCACCAGAATTGAGAGTACACTTAAATCCGATGTTTTTGGTTCACATGGCTTTCTCTACAATCTGCAATAAACTATTTATTCTTACTAAGGCTTATATTTCTATTTACTGCTTTCTAAAGGAGATAAATGTTAGAAAAAAAATGGTTTTATTACATATTCACTTGGCAATAGCCAAAACATTTGATATATTACGTTCTCCTCGCATGACCAGGATGAAAAATGTGAACAACGACTTTCCATTTGACAAAAGTATAATTATTGGTAAATTTAAACCAGAAACAAGGAATGCTAACTTAAAAAGAAGCGTTTCATATAAATGAGTGTTTGAACTAAATCCACATATTTTGTGTGTTGTAAGACTCTGTCTAGCTCTCCGCCTGTCTTCCTTTCCTCGCGAATTCTCCCGAACCGAGTCGAGTTGGACCGAAGCATGGTGCACAGTTCTGCACCTTGGTTTGCCCCGGTGTGATTTTAGACATTGTCTTTTTCCTCCATTATGCTGTTCTCTCAACACTTCCCTCTCACCTTTATTCTCTTGTCTATTTATCTTACACATCAGTTTGATTTTTCTAAATTTTCGATTTTCTCGAAAATTCCTTTAAGGATATGGCTTAAAATAATATATTCGTATAGATATATTAAAGCTATTTGAATCACAAATCAAATTCCCTCATGAATTTTCTGGGAATGGCTTCTAAAGTCCTCTTCATTCTGGATGAATTTTTCATAACTGGTGAACCGTAAGAGATAGACAAAATGTTACTACACAAAAAATGTGGATCTTGTAACACAGGGTTTATGTTCACTACATCCTTTTTTTATAGTTAACTATTTCCAAGATATTTGCCTGTTATTCATTTAAATTGTCTTTTTATTTTCTTTCTTTTCATTTTTTTCTTTTCTTCATTTCTATATCGTTATAATTCTGGCTATTCAAAAAGAATTGAGTTTCGATGTAATCACTTAGCGACCGGCTTTTTAAAGAGTGTAGTATCGCTTTAGCTTAGTGTATTCCTTATTTATTTTGTATCTACAGGAAAATAAGTAATAATACAATTTCTGTTAATGTTTGTCTTGATTAGCATGGAAGAAATAAAAGAATAAGTTTTCGTACGAATGAGTTGTTGTTTAGATAGAAAAATTCTTGTGAGTATAACATCTTCTATGGCAACTTTTGCGATGATTTCAAAAAGAGCAATCCTTCATGTTTTATAGTACAAAGCCAGAAAGAAGAACTTTATATCTCCTGGTAACAAGGCCATCCGAGACCAAGATTCTTTCATCTCACTATTGAAAAATAATAATGCAATTGCTAGTATATGAAGTTGCTAAGCATCTTTATGGAGTTGCTAAGGTTGCCTTGGTAGCAGTTACCAAGGCACCATTATGGTACAACTGTGAAGCGTGTCTGATGGTAATTGTATGTAGACATGCATATCCTTGATAGCATAGGAAAAAAAAAAAACTGAACTGCAGTCAGTTTTCTTCCACTAATGTGCAAAGTTAAAACTTTATATCATTCCTCAAGGAACAGTGGTCAAAATTATGCAAAACAAGAGTTCTTCTCCATTAGTTTTAAAACGGCGGAAACGTTGGTCGTGTACTGAGCTACCCAGCCCGGTATTTTCGCATCAAGGGAAACCGCTAGCAGGCTGAAGGTGGGGGTTATTTTCAGTGACTAGAAGCCTTTAACAATTTCGGTTAATCTGTGGTTTTTACCCTTTAATCTGCTGAGTCAGAGTACTCGCGCGTACGCCGCAACAGTTCTTGCAGCCCTGCTGCTGGAGGAGGAGCGTTATAGCCAATACGTCACTAGGCAAAGGTCATAGCAAAATTGTTTACACTTCCTTCCAGTTTATTCAGCTGAGCCGACAGCTCAACGCTGAACAGCATGTTGCAGGCAGACCTCTGCAAGTCGTAAGTACCCCGCTGCTCTCTGGCGCGCACCCAAGCTGAACACCCGTTCTTTAAACATGTTATAGAGACTTCTGGTTTAACATTATGCATGACTATTCGAGATAAATTCGTATTCTCGCTTACATTTCTACTTCCAGACTTTGTGGAGAGAGGGGCATATACAGTTAAAGAAAAATAATATAAATAACGTTGCCAAAGCCATTCACTTTATATACTTTTTTGTGGAGTGTCATTTAATGTTATACATTGTTATTGTTTCATTAACATAGCTCTTCAACTTTTTTTCCAACTTGGAAAACATATGTATATATTATATTTCGTTGAAATGTTAACTTTCGGCTTTTATTTCTTTAAAGTGTAATATATATATATATATATATATATATATATATATATATATATATATAGAATGCTGATAACCGAAATATTGAATATTAAGGATAACATGAAATAACGAAAGGGTTAAAAAATTAAAAAAGCACTTTCCTTAAACATAATAATAGATAACAGACTCTACGAGAGGTATTTAGTTTTAATTATCTGGAATGCAAATTACATAAAGTTGACAGAAACTATAGGAAATAAATTAAATAGATATACCGGAGACTGAAAAATGAAACAAAAAGTTAAAAAATTACAATTTTATAAAACTATGGTCGTTCCAGCTGTAATGTATAGATGCGAATCTTGGATTATTTGAGAGAAAGATAAAAAAATCTGCGGGCAGAGAAATCAGGTTTCTCCAAAGGATTAGGGTTGTTCAATAGATAAAATGACAATCAGAGATATTTGAAAAACTTTAATTGATTACACATACATTTTCTGTATGCTCCATTTCATCATTTAGCTACATTAGGTAAGGCCGCTCCGTGGCCAAGTGATTAGACTGCTCGCCTCTCACCAAAGCGGGCCAGGGCTCGCTCCCAGACGACCGCATGTGTTGGGCAAAGCGGCCATTGCATTCCACGGTGCTCCATCTTCATTCCATGAAGCATCTTAGTCATTACTGTGGTGCCTTAGTATAAAAGCGAGCGTTAAAACGTTATCCAAAAAAATACATTAGGTGATTAAGAACATACACTTAAGGCAAATGAGTGAAGAGAGAAATGTATTTATAAACATCAACCGACGGAAATTGAAGCTTAAGGTCATAGTTACATAATCCGTGAAGTCAAGATGAGTACTTGGAATGTTTATTTATTTATTGAAACAATAACAACTCCCCATATTTATGGGCTGCCAATAAGGGCAAAGTAAAGCAGACAAATTATAAATTTACTATCTAAAAAAAAAAGACGAAAAAAAAACTTGAAACTCTTCTATAAAGATAATAAAATATCGACAGTTTTCATTGTATAGCAATCAAAAAGGAAACTAAAAGCAGCAAAAGGATTATTAAAAATAAATAATATAAAATTAACATACAATAAATAATTTATATCAAAGAAATACAGACCGTGGAAATACTAAAAATGGTTATTATACAAATGATTTCGAAGAAGAGAAAGTGAACCTGTTATTGCAGATATGGCAATTTCTTTTATTTTACCCTTCTTCAGTCCAAACTTCTTTCAGGTATTAAAAAATGTAAAGGAATGTTGCCCCGAGCTCCGGCCTTCAGACCAATTACCTCTATAGTGGTGATTTCGATGACGATAAAATAAAGAGAAATTTTGAGAAGAAATAGGCAATAGAAATTGGCAGTAAAGAATCGTATGTCAGAAAGAATTATGGCCAAAGCAAAAAAAACCATTTGTGTGTGTGTGTGTGTGTGTGTGTGTGTGTGTGTGTGTGTGTGTGTGTGTGTGTGTGAAGATTTTTTTGTTTCTATCCCTTCAATAATAGCTAATCCACAGTTGCTCCAAGAGTGCTTATTTTATATATCTGCCACCACCTTAGTTCGTAGCTGCTGATATCAACTTGCACAGGCAATATCGATTTACTTTTAGTTCTTGGCTAATTTTCATGCCCCCTTCGCTTTTCCTTCTCTTCTTAAGCTTCTCCTCACGAGAGCTCATACCATTACCCCTTAAGTGTTTGCCGCTGTTCCCGTTCCAGTGCTGCAGAGCGTTTCTTTTCGCATCTTTGCTCATTCTTTTCTCTTTTCCTGATTTTACTTGAAAACAAGAAGAAGCTCACCAGGGCTCGGACATAACCAGGAGATTATCAGTTTAACAAACAAGTGAACTCGGGATTGTTTACAAAGTTTACGGAGCCATTTATATGGACTGTAAGTTATAAGTACTCGTAGTTCCTTTTCACTTTCTCTACCAAAATATCTATGTATGTGTATGTATGTGTCTGTGAACAACATAACTCAAAATTAAAGCTCGGATAAATACCTAACTTCATACTTAAAATAATTTGAAAAATCAATAGTACATAAGATATGATGTTAAAATTTCTGGTGCACATTACAGAAAATAATAACAAGGCATTTGCCATTTTTAAAATGTTAGATAAATAATTGTTTAAAATATGAATGTTTACGTGCAATTCATTGTTTTAAGAAAAATGGTCCACATAAAGTATTTTCAAACAATAAATCCATACTTTAAGGCTAACAAGTATATAAAAATATGCATCATATTCTATGTTTACTTTCTCTACACGTGCAATGTTAAGTGCATAGCAGGTAAAGAAGGTAAATACTAAATTCCACCCAAAAAATTCGATACCGATTCTCCTGTATTAAATTTTTTTTTTTTTTAGAAAAAGGTCACTGTATGTGTCTGTATGTCCGTGTGTCTATGTGTGTGTTTGTGTCCATGTGTCTGCGAACACAAAATTCGATACCGAGATTTCACCGACAAACACGTTTTAAAGTCTCCTGTATTAAAAAAATTAGAAAAAGGTCCGTGTGTGTCTGTGAACACTAACTCAAAAGCGAAAGGGAAAAAGTTCGGAAACATTTTATTTTCTCAAAAATGTCTCTAACGATTTTGATTAAAATACCGTATATTAAAGGCATCTACATGATCAATAAAATGTATGTCTTGGATTATCTGGGAATAGCCTCTGAAGACCCATTCATTCTGAATGACTTGTGTAACTGGACAACCGTAAGAAATAAGAATAAAAGTTACTACACAAAAACTGTAGATCTGGTTAAACAATTTATGTCATACAATTTTTTTCGTGGGGTTGGTTATTTCTGAGATATTCCTTTTTTACGCTTTTGTTTTCTCGTATGGGAATTTGTCAATTACTGGACATTTCAATCACATAACAACCAGCTTACAAGGAAGCAAGTAATAAGACAATTTCTGCTAATGTTTATCTGGATTATGAGATGTAGAGAAAGTCATGTGAGTGGAACATATCTGTTTTTTTGTATTAATACCTAATTGGTTCCGACTTAGACAAGCCTCAGTTTTCTGTTTTTGCTTTTCAGAATATCGCTGAAGTTGACAAGCGGTTTTATCAAGAGAAGCTGTTTGATAAGACTCGAACCTGTGTTACATAACTGATACCGTTAGTGTTGTATTTCCACACACCGCCCCCTGGTTATCTGCTCCTACATGTACCAGAGTTCTGAAACAAGAGCTTCATGCTCAGATAATGGAAAAAACAGGAGGGCGGCCATGACACCAACATATCTAGGTAAACAAAATGGAAGAAAGAGAATAAACAAGAGTTGAGGTCGAGTTAAGAGGAGAATAAAATAAAATCTGTGTTACAATCACAGGACCTTCTCTACATCTCTATAACAAATGATTGTTAAAAAGCTTATGCTTCTATTTACTTCATGCTAATCGAGAACCCTGTAAGTAGAAGTGAAATAAGGGAATACCTTAGGTTAAAAAGATAGTCAAAAGCTGGTTACTAGGTGATTGAAGTCCTTTGTTTGTATGGACACGAGTTGACAAATTCTTGTATGAAAAAAGTATAAGTTTTTCAAAGTTGAAACCAAAAATAAGGAATATCTAGAAAACGATCAACTCCACGAAAAACAAATGTATGTAACAAATTGTGTGTTTTAACGTGCTGTACATTTTTTGTGTGGTAAGTGAAGTGAACGTTTTTCAACTTTGTGTTTGAACGAGATCTACGTCTTTTGTATCATAATTTTTGTATATCCCTTGCGGTTTGCCGGCTATGCAAGTTTCCATAAAATTCATCTAGAGTAAAGTAGTCTTCAGAGATTATTCCCAGAAAATTCAAGATATACATTTCATTTGTCAGGTAAAGGTCTTTAATATACGATATTTTAATCAAAATCGTTAGTCATTTTTGAGAAAATCAACATTTTTGAAAAATGTTCCTTGTAAAGGATAGTTGGGGGTGGGGGGATTTTCTTCAAAATCTTCGTGTCGCATCCTTGGAAGATATCAAACCTAAATACCAAGTTTGGTTTTTAACGGACTTTTCATTTTTGAGCTATGCTGCCCACAGACATACACACACACACACACACACACACACACATACATGGACATTTTTCAAAAAATGCTTCTTTTTTTTTTTTGGATCATGGCATGTCAAAACATGTAATGGCCGCGCCGTGGCCGAGTGGTTAGACCCTCACCTCTCACCTAGACGGCCTGGGTTCGATCCCAAGCGACCGCATGTGAGATTTGTGGTGGACAAAGCGGCGCTGGGGCGGGTTTTCTCCGGTTTCCCCCGCCATCACATTCCACCGGTGCTTCATCTTCATTCATTTATCATCAGTGTCACCGCCTGCGGTGCCATAAGTAGTTAAAGCGGGCGTTAAACACTAAAAAAAAAAAAAGAATCAAAACATGTATTTCCGGTGAAACCTCGGTATCAATTTTTGGGTGCATTACAATACTTTCTCTATACTCTATGTACATAGTGCGTATAGAGGAAGTAAAAAAAAAAACCTTAAAAAGGATAAGGGGCAGTGCTTATTATAAAGTTTCATGTCGGGTGTCATTCAGCAACAGGTGGAGTCCCTACTGGAGTGATACCATTGAGTAACAAACCCTGACCAAGTTGTTGTGTGTTATTAACATCCTTGCACATATTTTACCAATATAAAGAAAATCAACCCGAATTCCTCATTATAAAAGTTACTCATTACAAAGGTGTCCCAAAAGTAGCCCCCAAAAAGTTGTGTGGCCCAAAAATCATGTGGCCGCATCAAAATAAAAGTAACCCAATCTGGCGCCAACCTTTGGTTAATACAATTGAGGATATATTTGAATTATTTATTCTAAATATTGTAGACTTTTTGATTGGAAATCAAAAGTGCTTTCTTATTCTAAATAAACATTTTATCCTCCTCATCAATAATAGAAAGGTAAAGGAATAATCAAACTACATCAACGAAATGTCAATATCAAGCAGCTGCTGATGTGTATTCTGGCTGGTGTTGTTTGAATTAAAACCCATCATTGCCATCTCTCCCGGAATTACTGTAAGAGAAAGTAAACAATATTCTGTACCGTTCTCCTTGTAAATTAGTAAGGGTGAAAAGATAATTAAAATTAGCGTCGTCTCAAGCGTTTTATAGGAATCACATGGAATGGAATGAAGAAAGAAAGAATGAGCAACAAAAGGACATGCAAGTCTTTAGCTTCCTGAATCATAAAACGTGATGCGTTTACTGCTAAGCTTTGAGGAAACAAAAAGTGTAACAGTGTGGCAAGAGTTACACTGAATGTAAAGTGGATACCAACCACGTGCACAACCAATCAACTTGTTAAACTCCTGCCCTTTTGTTCGCGTCATCCGTGCAGCGTCAATCTCTCGACTAAGTGCCTTAACAAATGAAAGATAAACCCCGATTACCAAGCGATACGATATGAACATCGGCACTTCTTCCTACTCCACGTGGTCGTGAAATTAAACAAGTTCAAGGCTGATCAAGACGTCAATCTCGGCAACACATATTTCATTGTTGTGACTCGTCCAAACAAATCTATTAATGGAGACATGTTTCTTTCTCCCGTCATCATGACGAACACACTAAGCGGGTTTAGCATATTACCTCCTCCAAACAGCACAACAACCATTCCTACTAACATGCATGTACATTAATACGAAGGGAGCAGAAAAAAAAACTGATGTGTTCCATTCACATGATTTTCTCTACATCTCCAACAAATTATTCTTAAAGAGCTTTGGTTCTATTAACTTCATGCTTATTGAGAAAAAATTAGCAGAAATAGCTTGCTAGCGAAATACATAGGTTAAAGTGACAGTCAAAAGCTGGTTGCTAAGTGACTGAAGTTCCTTTGTATGGACACGAATTGACAAATTCCTGTATGAGAAAAGTAAGTTTTTCAAAGCTGAAACTAAAAACAAGGAATATCTTAAAAACGATCAACTCCACGAAAAAACAATGTGTATAACATAAATTGTGTGTTTTAATGTGCTCTACATTTTCTGTGTAGTAAATTTTTGTCTATCTCTTAAGGTTTAGCAGTTATGCAAAATTTCGTAAAATTCATCCTGAATAAAGTAGTCTTCAGAGGCTATTCCCAGAAAATTCAAGATATACATTTTATTTGTCAGGTAAATATCTTTAATATGTGCCATTTTGATCAAAATGTTAGAGCCATTTTTAAGAAAATCAAAATTTTCGCAAAAAGTTCCATGTAAAGGTTAGTTGGGGGTGGGGGATTTTCTTGAAAATCTTCGTGTCGCATCTTTGGAAGATACCAAGTCTAAATACCAAGTTTGGTTTTTAACGGTCTTTTCGTTTTTGAGCTACGCTGCCTACAGACACACCACACGGACATTTTTTTTTTTAAAAAAATTGTTTCAAGGGATCTCAAAAGATGTATTTCCGGTGAAATCTCGGTATCGAATTTCTGGACGCATTACAATACCTTCTCTATATACTATGTACATAGTACGTGTAGAGAAAGTAAAAATCTTTTATGTTCCATTCACATGACTTTCTCTGCCTATGCTGCTACAAACTATTCTTACAAAAGCTAATTCTTCTATCTACTTCATGCTAATCAAAACAAACATTAACAGAAATGGCTTATTACTTAAGTTTCTTGTAATTAGGAGGGAACTAAGGAAATACACTGGAATAAAGCGATAGACAAATCTTATATAAACTGGTCGTTATCTGATGTAATTGAAATTACTCTCCCTTCGCATTGCCAGAATGAAAAGAGAATAACGACTTCCCATTTGAGAAAAGTATAAGAGTGGACATTTTAAAACCCATAAGAAGCACTATCTCGGAGCTGCTTAAGTCCGCAAAATAAATTACACAAATTGCATGTTTTAAGGATACAAACATCTTTTATAGTAAGATTTTATCTAACTACGGTTTGCCAGTTTTGCAAAAAGTTCTCCAGAATGAAGAAAACTTCAAAGCTTATTCCCAGAAAAAGAATGACATACATTTTGTGTGTGAGGATATTATAATGTGTAACACAAAAGTCAGTTGCAAATGGGGAAAGAAATCCCTACTTGAATATACTGAAGTATTTTGTGAACTGGATAATGCATTTTGTATAATTTTGACATTGTGTATTTATTTATCATTATTTTTATTTCATTTATTTATTTACTTATTTCCTTTTCATACCCTAAGAATTTCCCAACTTTCACGCTTCTGTGGATTAAAAGGATTAAAAGTCGGAGCAGCCCGCCTGGGTAGTGTGGTGGTAGCGTGTCTACCTTATATTCAACAGGTCGTGAGTTCGTTTCTCGCTTAGGATGAGTTACCCGAATAAGTTTTTTTTTTTTCGTAGTTTTCCCTTATCCTGAGAAGACGAATATCGAGTAACTTTAAGCTCCATGGACGCCGAGATCATTTGAGGATCATTCCGCAAATTTCATTCTTCGTCCGATATTCCCAACCAGGTTAAAGGACAATAAGCTACCAAAACAAAAAACAAAAAACAAAAAAAAAACAAAAAAAAAGTAGGAGTAGGGCACGATAAACAACAACAAATAACAATTACTTTTTGTGTTTTGTTTAGCTTGTTTAAAGCTATTAAATTAAAACACACTGTTTTCAATAGGGAAATCACCATTCATTGAGAATTGAAGAAAGATAATATTGAGTGCTGAACAATGATTGGAGCCAAAACTTCTCTGAGGAGACAACCATAGAGCAGTAAGAAAAGCTACAGCTGAGTTTCATTCGCGGTCACCAGACCTCACACCCCTTGATTTTTACTTTCTCTACATGTATTATGTACTCGTACATAATGCATAGAGAAGGTATTGTAAAGTACCCAAACATTCGATACCGATATTTTACAGGAAATACATGTTTTGGATCCCCCTGAATCCAAGAAAAGCATTTTTGGAAGAAGGCCCATGTGTGTGCGTGTGTGTGTGTGTGTGGACAGCATAGCTCAAAAACGAAAAGTCCGTTAAAAACCAAACTTGGTATTTAGGTTCAGTATCATCCAAGGATGCGACACGAGGTCTTTAAAAAAATCCCCCCACCTCTAACTACCCTTTACTTGGACAAATTTTCGAAACTTTTGATTTTCTAAATAATGATTAAAGATTTTGATTAAAATATCGTTCGTATATTAAAGATATTTACCTTACAAATAAAAAGTATATCTTGAATTTCCTGGGAATACCCTCTGAAGACTACTGAATGAATTTTCAGGAATTTTGCATAACTGATAAAGCTTAAGAGATGGGCATAAACTTACCACACAAAAAATATAGAGCATGTTAAAACATACATATGTTATGTACATTTTTTTCGTGGTGTTGGTCGTTTTTGAGATATTCCTTCTTATTGGTTTCAGATTTAGAAAATTCATATACTTTTCTCATACAGGAATTTGTCAATTCCTGTCCATACAAACAAAGGAACTTCAGTCACAGAGCAACCAGCTTTTGACTATCACTTTAACCTATGTTACTCCCTTATTTCTCTTCTACTTACAAGGAAGCAAGTAATAAGACTATTTCTACTAATTTTTTCTTGATAAGCATGAAGTAAATAGAAGCATATGCTTTTTAACAATAATTTGTTGCGGAGATGTAGAAAAAGTCATGTGAATGGAACACATCAGATTTTTTTCCTTTAGGCATGCCACTTAAAGTGTGGTTTGGGGTGGATGATTTTTTTTAAAAACCTACGTGTTGCATCCTTGAAAGATTTGAAATGTTTATGAATAATAAAGTTTTCGTTTTCGAGTTATCTGTTCACAGACATAGACACGCGTACACACACCCCTAATCCTGAAAAGACGAATCTTGAGTAACTTTAATCTCCATGAACTCATTTGAGCATCATTTCATCAATTTCACCAATCGTCCGACATCACCTCCCAGGTTATAGCGCGTTAAAAAAAGTGTACGTTTGTTGTAATATACTTACGTTTATATCTTATTGGGTATTTCAAAATCTGTAGATGATGAATTTAATAATTTTTTAATATAAACTAAAACACAGTTAATTTATTTTGAATTAAGAAGTGGGAAGTTAAAACTAAATTTAATTTGAATTATTAAGCTATTTCCATTTATCAGTACGCTTGAGTTATTGATAAACAAATTCTGTTCTGGTCAGGTTCCAAGTGAAACCATCTCAGAAATAATCATTTTTCGGTAGATGCATGTGCTTCCTGGAGAAAAAGTCTGCAGCAGTAAGAAGAATGGATCTTGTGACGTCCTCCCTTATTATTTATTTGTTAACAATGCTGTCAATTGCCAGGATCATATCAGCGCCAATGGTGTGCCGGAATTTCGTCCCGCAGAAGTCCTTTAACATACCAAACGATTTTAAACACATTTAGAAACCATTGGTCTGGGCCGGGTTTGAACCCGTGATGAGAAGCCCAGCAGGTAACCAACTGAACCTCCCAGATCGACGTCTTCCTCCATGGTTTAGTGTCTGCTAGAGGGCGATAACGCTGTTAATCTTTTTTTCGGCTTAATATTCCGTAGCATAGCTTACTTCGGAAGAAAAGTAAAGTCAGTGGTCCTGGTCGTAGATTTACGGCACGTAAAAGAACCTCAACCTGATACCGGCCTCTGGCCAAAATTTCCGGTCTGTCATGACCAATATAGGATGAAACTAAGAACCATTGTTGTTAAAGAGCATCCATAAATAAATAAATAAGTTTATTCTTGTACTTACACATTTAGACAAATACAAAACTTCTTGTTATATGTGCGATATAGTGTACGGGTGTTGAGACGGAATTAAAGAGGTTCCAGGAAATGATATACATTCAAGTTTTTGATAGGAAGGTCCGTCCTTTATGTGCCTGAGTATGAATATTTCTCAGAGGTGATGAACAAGATGCCCAATCTTTCCCTTCGTCGTTGTTTATTTACCCGTCAGAGTCCTTCCGTTTTTCGGTCTTAAGGGGACACCAAAGTGGTAAAAGAGTAGTAAAGTATTAAAGCACATGCATAAAACTCATCACATCAATATTCATTCAAAAGTGATTTTTTTCTGAATGTATTACTTAATGTATACTATTTGATCAGATAAAATCAAAATCTTGTCCAACAGATACTGAACTATACCATAAATCCACCGGTTAGCAGCCAATAACCTAAATATTAAAATTTTAAAAAGATATTTAAATGGGAAAAATATAGCATTTAAAATTAATATTTGTAATATTGTTAACCCATTTTATATTTGGTTGTTTAATATTATTAACAACTAATATTAGATAACATTCAATTTTTTAAAATGAATATATCATATTTTAATATCAAATTGTCAAATTAGACAGAATCGATATGATCTTCCTCACATAAGGGCAGCTATCCATTGTGGATTTTCTCTCCACCATTTTTAGTTTCTCTTACACATTTGCACAATGCACATAGTAGATAGAGAACGTATTGCATTCCACCCAAAAACTTGATCCCGAGATTTCACCGGAAAAACATGATTTGAAACTCCCTAAATAAAAAAAAAGTTTAGAAAAAGTCAGTGTCTGTTTGAGTGTGTCTCTGTGGGCGGCATAGTTCAAAAACGAAAAGTCCGTTAAATACCAAATTTGATATTTAATATCCTCCCAGGCTGCGACCCGAAGATTTTCAATAAAATCCTTCATCCACAACTACCTTTTACAATGAACGTTTTGATTTACTAAAAAATGACTCTTTAACGATTTGGATTAAAATTTCATATGCTAAAGATATTTTCGTGACAAACGAAAAGTATATTTATAATTTTCTGGAAATATCCTATGAAGATCTCATCATTCCGGATGACTTTTGACTAACTGTAAACCATACGAGATAGACAAAAAGTTACTACAAAAAAAATGTAGATAATGTATTACATGTACAGCGGAAGAGCGGTGGTCCGTGAAATCAAATAGTGGTGACCATAATAATGACTTCGGAAGTTTAATAAATGTTAACAACTGAATGTTGCAAGAAAATGAGTGCAAAACAACCTTATCAAATAATGCGAAATTGCAACTTATTTTAAATGCTTCTTGGTATAGCGTGGTACATTTGTGTATAGCTCGCTTCCTTACTATGATTTTTCTACTCTTTTTACTTTCCCAATACGAACTATGTACGTAGTGTATAGAGAAGGTATTGCACTCCACCAAAAAATTCGATACCGAGATTTCACCGGAAATATATATTTTTATCAAAAACATAAGTATTTTCCGAAAAAGGTCCGCGTGTGTGTGTATGTGTGTGTGTGTGTGTCCGCGTGTCAGTGAACACGATAACTCAAAAACGAAAAGTCTGTAAAATACCAAACTTGGTATTTAAGTTTAGAATCTTCCAGGGATGTGACACGAAGATTTTGAGAAAAATCCCCGACCCCGAACTACCCTTTACATGGAACTTTTTTCGAAAATGTTTATTTTCTAAAAAACGGATCTAACAATTTTGATTAAAATATCGTATATTAAAGATATTTATCCAACAAATAATATGTATATCTTGAATTTTCTGGGAATAGCCTCTGAAGAGTACTTTAATTTGGAAGAATTTTGCATAACTGCTAAACCGTAAGAAATGGACAAAAACTTGAAACACAAAAATGTGGATCTCATTAAAACACACAATTTATGTTATATATAATTTTTCTTCGAGGAGTTGATCGTTTTTTAGATATTCCTTGTTTTTGTTTTCAGCTTTGGAAAACTTGTATTTTTCTCATACAGGAATTTGTCAACTCGTGTTCATACAAACAAAGGAACTTCAGTCACCTAGTAACCAGCTTGTGACTTCACTTTAACCTATGATACTCCGATATTTCGCTTCTACTTAAGCAAGGAGAGACTGTATTTCAAAACCACTTGACCATCGATTTAGCGTACTGCATTTCCTTAATATTTTCATACAAGGAAATAATGTACAATAAAACATTTCTGGTAACGCTTTTCTTTGTAAGTATGAAGTAGAGAGAAGAATAAGCTTTGAAAAAATAGTTGCAGCATTAATATAACAAGATATTTGAATGCAGAACATCATACATTCTTTTTATAAATATTAGACGATACGCGGTTTTAGTGCATCAATGTTATTTTTATTTTCTCTAGCACATTTGTACGTAATAAAACAGGTATTGTATTCCACCCAAAAATTCGACGCTGCGACTTCAGTATATCAACATATTATACATTTCGGAAATATATGTTTTGAGAATAAAAAACAATAGTAAAAATAATAACTGTACTCTATAACGAAAAGTTCGTAAAATACCAAATTTGGTATTTCAATTGAGTATCTCCCAAAGATGAGCCACGAAGATTTTCAAGAAAATCCCTCCACCCAAAACTACCCCTTAAATGCTAACATTTTGATTTCCTCAAAAATGACTAAAAATTTTGATTAAATACAGTATATTAAAACTATTTACAAATTCAAGGTACACCTCGAATTTCCCGGGAAGAGTCCCTGAGGTCCTCTTTATTTTGAATGATTTTTGCATAACCTCTTACACAAAAAAATGTAGATCTCGTCAAAACACACAATTTATGCACTTTATATTTTTGTTGTAGTGGTAACCATTTCCTATATTCCTTGTTATTGGTTTCAATTTTAAAATACTTTATACTTTTCTCAGACAAGAAGTCGCCCGTGTTTCTTTTGTTTTGCTCCTGGCGAAGCAAAGAAGCGAATTTCAATGACAATCGCTAGGGAAAGTTTTAAAAACAATTAACTATCGCTTTAACATAGTGCATTCCTTTAGTTTCCTTCTAGTTATAAAACATGCTTCTAATGCTTATCTGAATTAGCAGGTAGAGAAAGAAGTGGAAGTTTGTTTGTAGAACAGCTAGAGAACGTCATATGTGTAACATATAATATGTTTCTCTACACGTACCATGTACAATGTATAGAGGTGTTGTATTGCACCCAAAAATTCGATCCCGAGATTTCACCGGAAATATATATTTTGAGGCTCCCCGAATCCAGAGAAAGGAAAAATGTCCATGTGTGAGTCTCTTTATATGTGTGTGAGTATTTTTGGGCAGCACAGCTCAAAAACAAAACATTGGTAAATACCAAATCTGATATTTAAGTTCACTATCTACCAAGGATGCGACACGAAGATTTTCAAGAAAATCCCTCCACCACAATTACCCTTTACATGGAAAATTTTTCGAAAATGTTGATTTTCTAAAAAATAGCTCTAACGATTTTGATTAAAATATCGTATATTAAAGATATTTATATGCTAAATAAAATGTATATCTTGCATTTTTAGGAACAGTCTCTGAAGACATGTTTATTATGGATGAATTTTGCGGAATTTGCATACCTGCTAAACCATAAGAAATAGACAAAAACTTATTACACACAATGTGTTACATACATTTTTCATAGAGTTAACCGTTTTTGAGATATTTCTTGTTATTGGTTTCAGTTTTGAAATACTTATACTTTTCTCATACGAGAATTTGCCAACTCTTGGCTATACATACTAAAGAACTTCAATCACAGAGGAACCAGCTTTTAAAACATTTGACTATCTCTTTAACCTATGGTACTCCCTCATTTCCCTTCTACTTAAAGGAAGCAAGAAATAAGACCTTTTCTGCAATTTTTCTCGATCAGCATGAAGTAAGTAGAAGAATAAGCTTTTTATCAATAATTTGTACCAGAGATGTAGAGAAAGCCATGTGAATGGAACAAATCAGATTTTTCTACTTACACACCGCCTTTAACTGTAATTATATTGAGAATCCTTTACCTTTGAAACATTTGAGTATCAGCAGTTGTGTTAAACTCTTGGAATCTAAATTTTGGTTTTGAGTATTATATCACTAACACATTCACACTCTCATTTATAATTCCAGACTCTGGGGGGAATAGGTAATATGTAATAATTTTATTGCAAAGAAATAGAGGTTTGTTCAAGCAAACTCAGTTACTGTCTTTTGTTCCGCAACTTGGCGCTATATAGGCAAAGAAATATTTCACCGTTTGACACGCATGCATAAAATCTTGCGCAAAGAAGCATGTCAGTAGTTAACGTTGACAGAAATAACTGCAAAGTCAGCGGCTTGTTGGCATGGCACGCGGTGTTATTTACCAGAACAGACTGTACAGAAACTGTCATCCTATTATTGACTGCTGAGATTAATACTTTGGTGTACCGTTCCTCCGTTATGGCGCTTTCCGGTCCACATGTGAAATAATTCAATAAGTTCTGCATACGCCGAGTTCGATTTTTTACTTTCTCTACACATAGTGTATAGAGAAGGTATTGCATTCCACCCAAAATTCGATACCGAGATTTCACCGGAAATATCTACATATTTTGCGTCCACCTGAATCCAAAAAAAGCATTTTCAGAAAAAGGTCCATGTGTGTATGTCTGTGGACAGCATAGCTCAAAAACGAAAATACCGTAAAATAAATACCAAACTTGGTATTTAAGGTTGCTATCTTCCAAGGATGCGACACAAAGATTTTCAAGATAATCCCCCCACCCCCAACTACCCTTTACATAGAACTTTTTTCGAAAATGTTGATTTTCTTAAAAATAGTTCTAACGATTTTGATAAAACTATCATATGTTAAAGATATTTACCTGACAAATAAAATGCATATCTAGAATTTTCTGGGAATAGCCTCTGAAGACTACTTTATTCTGGATGCATTTTACGGAATTTTGCATAACAGCTAAACCGTAAGAGATGTACAAAAACGTATTACACAAAAAATATATAGCACATTAGAATATAAATTTATGTTATATACTTTTTTTGTGAGGAGCTGATCGTTTTTGAGATATTCCTTGTGTTTGGTTTCAGCTTTAAAAAACATACTTTTCTTATAACTACAGGCATCTGTCAACTCCTGCCCATACAAACAAAGGAACTTCAGTCACATAGCAATCAGCTTTTAATTATCACTTTAACCTATCTACTCCCTTATTTCGCTTCTACTTATAAGGAAACAAGTAATAAGACCAGTTCTGCGAACTTTTTCTGGATAGCATGAAGTAAATAGAAGCATAAGCTTTTTAATATTGCTTTCTTGCAGAGATATAGAGAAAGTCATGAGAATGGAACACATCAGATTTTTAGGTCTGTGTCTGCGGACAACGTAACTCAAAAATGTATGACTTTCTTTACATTACTGTAACAAATTATTGCTAAAGGCATGTCCTTTATCTGCTTTATGATGATAAACATTAGCAGACATTGTCTTAATCTTTGCTTCCATAAGTAGAAGGTATACACTAGGTTAAAACAGTAGTAAAATCTTTCAAAAGCTAGTTGCCATGTGCTTGAAATCCGTTTCCATACAGGACCAGGAGTTTACAACTTTCCGTGTGAGAAAAGTTGAAGTCTGAAATAAATAACAAGGAATATCACAGAAATAGTCAATTCCACGAATATGATATAAATTGTGTGTTTAAATGTGTATGTTTTTGTCTATCTCTTACGGTTAACCAGTTACGCATAATTTAGGAATTCATCTAGAATAAAAAGGTTTTTAGAGGCTATTTCCAGAAAATTCAAGATATACATTATATTTCCCATAAATAAACGTTATTTTAATCAAAGTCGTTAGGGTTATTTTTGGGAAAATCAAAATTATCGAAATTTTTTTCATGTAAAGGGTAGTTTGGGGTGGGACGATCTTTTCTCAAAATCTTCGCATCCCAGGAAGATACAAAATCTATCGTTTTCACAGACACTTGAACACACACAGGACCTTTTTCTACATTTTTTTTTTTTTTTTTTTTTTGGATACAGGTGACTCTAAAACATATATTTCCGGTGAAGTCTGGGTATCGAATTTTTGGGTGGAGTGCAATACCTTCTCTATTCACATAGTACTGTGGAGAAACTAAAAACGAAATTATCAAACTTGATTTTACCTGCCATGGATCTCTTTAACGACACGTACATACTACATATTAAGACAGTGGAGAGTATTTATTAGATTTAGTTGATGACATTTCATATTTATAAACAAAAACTTCTGTCTGCGAATAAATGATTGTGTCAACCATAAAATGGTTCTATATACGGAAACTTTCCACCAATTCTCCATAAACTGTCATCGGCTTATTTGGGACATTCGAATTAAACTGTCACTCCAAATTTAGCTCAAACCACTTGAACAGGTGCACCGGTAGTCAATTATACCTGTGTTAAAGTTGTATCTTGCTGCTAAATGTCATTATGTTCCTGAACAAAGATTGTATACAACCTTCTTCCAAACATCTGATGTGTTCCATTCACATGACTTTCTCTAGCTGTACAAAAAATTATTCTTTTATCAACATCATGCTAACCGAGATAAACGTTAGCAGAATTGCTTCTTGTGAGTGGGAAAATGAGGAAATACATTAGACTAAATGATATTTAAATCTTTTATAAGCTGGTCGCTATGTGAAACAATTGAAATTCGATTCTCTTTGCATAGCCAGCAGTAAAACAAAAGATAGATGAACGGAAAACGAATTCTCGTTGAGAAAAGTTTTGAGTGGTTTAAAATTGTGTCCATTAACAAAGAATACCTCGGAAACGTTACCTCTATAAGAAAAATGTATGTGTGACATGAATTCTGCGAGATCTTCATTTGTTATGTAGTTACATTTTGCCTATCTCTTATGTTTTACAGTTATACAAAAGCCATCGAGAATAAAAAGATCTTCAGAGGCTATTCCCAGAAAATGAAGGATATACATTTCGTTTTTTTATTAAAATATCTTGAACATATGGCATTTTAAAAACATTGTTGCAGGCATTTTTGAGAAAATCGAAATGTTTGAAAAGAGTTTCAGGTAAAGTGTAGTTGAGAGTGAACGGATTTTTCCGAAAATCTTCGTGACGCATCCTAGGAAGATACTGACTTAAATACCAGGCTTGGTATTTAACCGAATTTCGTTTTTGAGCTGGGATGCTCACAGACACACGCACTTGGACCTTTTTTCTAAAATTTGTTTTTAGATTCAATGGACTCTAAACCATGCATGTTCGGTGAAATTTCAGTATTGAATTTTGGGGTAGAATGCAATACAATACTTTCTATGCCGTTGTGTTTGCATACGTGAAATATATTAAACTTGGGGGAGTGTGAAGGACGTTATTACTTCAGAAGAAGAAGAACTTTAATAATCAAATAACCATACGCGCATGTTTCTCATAACAGTAAGTTGTATATAACACATGTATATAAATGTATGTAACACACACACACACACACACACACACAAAACACATATATACATATGCATACACACATGCACCATAGACATTTTTTCTAAAAATTCTATTTTACATTCTCGGACACTCAAAACATGTATTTCGTGCAATATTTTATCAACCTACTATGAATGTTTATAAATGAGCACTATTATATGAATAGTAATTGTTTCTTTTTTTCAAAAATGATTAAACCTTGTAATTAACACACAATGAGTCTGAGATACTACACTGATGAATAACATCCATTTCTTGATTTTCTGTGTTAAGTCTTTTTCATTCGGATTAAATTTTATGTAACTGAAAAACTACACAAGATAGAAAATAGCTTGAGCCAGAAACATAATTAATTTTTACTTTCCCTATACGTGCTATGTACATAGTATATAGAGAGGGTATTGCACTCCACCAAAAAATTCGATACCGAGATTTCACGGAAATATATGTTTTAGGTTCCCCTGTATCCAAAGAAAGTATTTTCAGAAAAAGGTCCGTGTGTGTGTGTCCGTGTGTCAGTGTATCCGTGCGTCTGTGAACACGATAACTCAAAAACGAAAAGGCGGTAAAATACCAAACTTGGTATTTAAGTTTAGTATCTTCCAGGGATGCGACACGAAGATTTTGAGAAAAATCCCCCCAACCCCACTACCCTTTACATGGAACTTTTTTCGAAAATGTTAATTTTCTCAAAAATGGCTCTAACAATTTTGATTAAAATTTCGTATATTAAAGATAAATAAAATGTATATCTTGAGTTTTCTGGGAATACCCTCTGAAAACTACTTTATTCTGGGTCAATTTTACGGAATTTTGAACAACTGCTAAACCGTAAGAGATGGACAAAAACTTACCACACAACAAATGTAGAGCACCTTAAAGCACACAATTTATGTTATATACATTTTTTTCGTAGAGTTGATTGCTTTTGAGATGTTCCTTGTTTTTGGTTTCAGCTATAAAACTTATACTTTTCTCATACAGGACTTTGTGAACTCGTGTCCATACAAAGGAACTTCAGACGCAGAGCAACCAGCTTTTGACTATCACTTTAACCTATGGTACCCCCTTATCTAGCTTCTACTAACAAGGAAACAAGTAATAAGACTGTTTCTGCTAATTTTTGCTCCATTAGATGAAGTAAATAGAATAATTTGTTGAAGTGAAATAGAGAAAGTCATGTGAATGGAGCACATCATATTTTTAAAGTATAACTTTCTTTTGAGTGTAACAAAATTCTGAAAATTTAATGATAAGAGATAACTTAATACAATTTACTTAAAGCACAATTTGTGCTTCATAACATTAACAATTTCTTATTAAGTTTACATTTATATTTCGCAATATGAAAATGTTAGTAATACCTCCTATGGAAACTTTTGGGAAATTTTGATTATCTCTCTCCCTTCACATCCATCGTGTCTTTCATTGTCCCAGCCCCATACACACGGTGATTTATCTTTCGTGGGTATTTTGAAATAATTTCTATGATAAAATCCATAGCGTAATGTAGATAGAAGGACACCTTTTATAAGAAGAATATCAGGGACAACCAAATGAAAACGGCTCAGGTGCAAAAGGGTTAATTTAATAATTATCCCAAGCTCAATGTTATCAAAGCATCTGCTTTTTACTTTCTCCATACATACTATGTACATAGTGTATAGAGAACGTATTGCACTCCACCCAAAAATTCGATACTGAGATTTAACCAGAAATATATGTTTCAGGGTCCCATTTTCTGAAAAAGGTCCGTATGTGTCTGTCCGTGTGTCTGTGAACACAACTCAAAAACGAAAAGTCGGTAAAATATCAAACTTGGTACTTAAGTTCACTATCTTCCAGGAATTCGACACGAAGATGTTGAGAAAGATCCCCCACCCCAAACTACCCTTTACATGGAACTTTTTTCGAAAATTTAGATTTTATCAAAAATGGCTGTAACGATTTTGATTAAAATATCATATATTAAAGACATTTACCTGACAAATAAAATGCATATCTTGAATATTCTGGGAATAGCCTCTGAAGAGTACTTTATTCTGGATGAATTTTACGGAATTTTGCACAACTGCTAAACTATAATAGATGGACAAAAACTTAACACACAAAAAATGTAGAACACATTAAAACACACAATTTATGTTATATACTTTTTTTCGTGGAGTTGATCATTGTTGAGATATACCTTGTTTTTGGTTTCAGCTTTGAAATACTTATACTTTTCTCATACAGGAATTTGTCAACTCCTGTCTATAACAAAGGAACTTCAGGTTTTGGCTATCACTTTAACTTATGGCACTCCCTTATTTCGCGTGTACTTGCAAGGAAGCAAGTAATAAGACTATTTCTGCTAATTTTTTTCTCGAGTAGCATGAAGTAAATGGAAGCACAAACTTTTTAACAAGAATTTGTTGCAGAGATGTGGAGAAAGTTATGTAAATGGAACACATTATTTTTTATGCTACTGAATATCAGATGAGCTCGTTTAATATGTTTCAAACCTGAGATTTTTTGTAGTGTTTAACGCCCACTTTTACTACTGTGACACCGCAGGCGATGACACTGATGATACATGAAGCTGGAGCCCCGGTGAAATGTGATGGCGGGGGAAACCGGAGAACCCGGAGAAAACCCGCCCCTACGTCGTTTTGTCCATCACAAATATCACATGCGGTCGCTTGGGATCGAACCCAGGCCGTTTAGGTGAGAGGCGAGTGGTCTGACCACTCGGCCACTTCGCAACCAAACCTGAGATGGTAGGTAGCTTCTTGGCCTGTTGCAGAAAATTGTGCCCGGATGTTCAGCTTTCGGTCTGTTTTTGTCGACCATTAGCGACCTGGGTACTGGATAGTTTTATTCAAAGAAGGGCAACCTTTAGGCACACAGAAGATCCTTCAGACCATGAATGTTTCACTTGAGGAAAGTGAGTCAGGGAGCTAATGAAGTTGGAGCTACGCATCGCCAACTCTCATTCAGTAATTATTGTTCCCAGAATACATAGCGGCAGACTCAGTCGTGTGAGAAGATAACTGCAATTACTTAAGGTCACGAGTTTTGTGGCAAGAGGCCGGGCCTTTCGTTTCAATCTCGTGTGCGGGAGATGCGATTGTTGTATTGAAATATTACTCAAGCGACAAGAGATGCAAGCATTGTGGAGTTCACAATGGATCCTGCAATAAACGCATCGTTGAATAAGATGAAAACAGTTCACATTGTAACTGGCGTCCTTTATCCCTGCTTCAAACACTGCACTTTCTAATCGAGAAAGGTTACCTGCACATTTAAATATATTTGCAACAAACCGTGTGACATTGGGTGTTAAAACTTTCTTCCTCTGGCATTTTTACTTTCTCTACACGTACAATGTACATAGTGTATAGAGGAAATATTGTATTTGACACCAAAACTTTGATACCGAGATTTCGCCGGAAATACATATTTTAAGGTCCCCTGAATAAAAAAAAAGGATTTTTAGAGAAAGGCTCAAAAACGAAAAGACCGTTAAATACCAAATTAGTATCTTCCAAGGATGCGACACGAAAATTTTCAAGAAAATCCCCCCACCACAAACTACACTTAACATGGAAAACTATTCGAAAATGTTGATTTTCTTAAAAATGGCTGTAACGACTTTGATTAAAATCACGTATATTAAAGCTATTTGTACCCCGAACAAAATGAATACCTTGAATTTTCAGGGAATAGCTGCTGAAGACCCCTTTATTCTGGATGAATTTTGCCGAATTTTGCATAACTGCTAAACCATAAGAGATGGACAAAAACTTACCACACAGAAAATGTAGAGCACATTAAAACACACAATTTGTATACTTTTTTCGTGGAGTTGATCGTTTTTAAGATATTCCTTGTTATTAGTTTCCGCTTTGAAAAACTTATACTTTTCTTATACAGAAAGTTGTCAGCTCCTGTCCTTACATCAAAGGAACTTCAGCCACATAGCAACCAGCTTTGGCTATCACTTTAACTTACGGTACTCCCTTATTTCGCTTCTACTTACCGGGAAGCAAGTAATAAGACTATTTATGCTAATTTTTTCTCGATTAGCATGAAGTAAATAGAAGCATAAGCTTTTTAACAATAATTTGTTGCAGAGATGTAGAGAAAGTCATGTGAATGGAACATAAGATTTTTAAAAGTGTCATATTATGTCACGGATCTGAGTGCCGAGAAGCAAGAGATACATTGTTACATTGATGTTAAGGATCAAGCTGCAATTTTTAGTGAAAGTAGATCGAAAATAAAAATACTCTTATCTGAACTTTCTCCATATGGCTAAGTTTGACCGAAAAATATTATTTGTCAATTACAATGACTCACTAACAATATTTAATTCATTGCACATATCGGTGTTTAAAAATATTAAACGACAAAACTTACAAAAATGACTAATTTGTATCGCTTCATTTTTTCTTTCTTTCTTCCTCCGTTTCTCTGTTGCTCCCTCCTGCTTTCTTCTTTCTTTCACTCTCTCTCTTTCTTCCTTTCTGTTTTCTTTCTTTGTTTCAGCCATCTATCACCGGGAAAAATAAAACCATTTACGGCCCATATTCTCTGGGCTAACTGAGCCCGTGGTTGTAAGTTGTCTTTAGCGCAGGAACTTGCAGGCCATTATCAGCGCCTGTCATTACCAGGGAGCTGATCGTTGAGCGGAACACGGTCCTAAGGTTAGCCGTTACAACTTAAACTTTTTAATTTTTTTGATCCTCACGGAGTATTTTTATGCTCGATGTATTTTCACAAGTAATATTATAAGAATTGTGACCTAGCCATAAATTCTCTAGCAGAGTGACACAATTTATGCGGAAAGATCTGTTCATCAAATGGAATTTCTCTGAGACTATTTCATAAATAAAATAGGTATGTATTTAAATACTATATTACAAAGATTTATTAGAAAAAGTTAAGTTACATAAAAAGTAATCTGATGACACTGATTAAACAAAAGAATTACAAGTGATAAATGGAACAAACAAAAGAATGCCCCGGTAGTAATTTTAAATGATACATTAACCCTTTACGTATGAAATAGTGAAATAAAATATTACATCTCAATCTGCGACATCCGTGTGATTTGCCAGTTTGCTATGCTTAAACTGGCAAATGAGCGAGTTTGCTTCATGGTACACCTAGCAACCTCAGAGTAGCTTTAAATGGGTATTTCAGCAGCAAATGACGGTTCATTGGTAAACTGTTTCCGTATAAGATGTTATTCATAATACAAGTTGTAATTAAAAAAATAAATACTGTTGATACAGTTATATCTTTTCCGGTTCATTCTTATTATTACCTATTATTATTGTAATTATTATCATTATTATTACATATTATTATCATTATTATTACCTATTATTATTATTAGCATTATTATTATTACATATTATTATCATTATTATTACCTATTATTACATATTATTATCATTATTACCTATTATTATCATTATTATTACCTATTATTATTATCATTATTATTACATATTATTATTATTATTATGATTACATATTATTATCGTTATTATTACCTATTATTATTATTATCATTATTATTACATATTATTATCATTATTATTACCTATTATTATTACATATTATTATCATTATTATTACCTATTATTATTATTATTATCATCATCATTATTACATATTATTAGTATTACATATTATTATCATTATTATTACCTATTATTATTATTATTATTATTATTAATAATAATATTATTAGTAATCCTAGTTTCCAGCTGGTAACTTGCAGATAGATTTTACTTATTATTTTATAAAGCACATCTAGACATTTATTTCCATATTTTCTGGTTAGAAACACATTTTTCGCAAGAATCCATCTTAGGTAAAACCATCTTAGGTAAATCACGTTGCTATGCTGAAGTGTTCTTTTTTCCCGCTTTTGAAAGGTTACCACGTGTTGTCAATAAAATAAATGTATGCAATCTACAACAGAAGTACATACTTTGCAGATTGTCGCATGAGTTTAGACTGCTCGCTCACCTCTCACCTAGGCGGACAGATTTTAATCCTAGGTAGTATTTGAGTTGAAGTGGCGTCTGGGAGGATTTTCTCCGGATCCACCTGTTTCCCCCGACAATCATTCCAACACTGCTCCATCACAACCTTTCTGATCATCAATTTCGCCTTCATTTCATATCAGATCTATAGTGCGCAATTCATCAACATGCTTTTGCTTCTAAGTCCTGGGGAATGTAAATCATGCGTTTGGGGAGGATAAGTAGTTGGAGAGAAAGAGAATAATCAGTTTAAGATCTCCATCCTCATGCACTGTAATACTACATATATATGTAAGTATATATACATATATAATACATTAATAATGTTAATTGATTAAAAGGAATAAAGCTTCTTTATATTCTATATTCTGTAGTTATATTCCTCCCTACGCCCCTCGTATGTTTTATAGTTATTATAACAAACTTTTTTTTTTATTTCAGTAAATTCTTCTTCTTCTTCCACGTAACTTAGGCTAAACACCCGTTCCGGCGAAGTAATCTGTTTTGTCCATATTTCAATAATTGCTGAACATATATTTTTGGTTGCTTCGACGATCGTCAACTAAGCTGTCGACTACATTGGTACTCCGAAATCACTGTTACAACTGACTTTATCCGGGTTTGGCTGTCCCCTTATATATCCCCTCACCTGACTTTATCCGGGTTTGGCTGTCCCCTTATATATCCCCTCAACTGACTTTATCCGGGTTTGGCTGTCCCTTTATATATCCCCTCAACTGACTGTATCCGGGTTTGGCTGTCCCTTTATATATCCCCTCAACTGACTTTATCCGGATTTGGCTGTCCCTTTATATATCCCCTCAACTGTCTTTATCCGGGTTTGGCTGTCCCCTTATATATCCCCTCAAATTCGCTGCATAAAATTACTACAACTGTGCCAAGGAGCACACAAGCGTTTTCTTTTATCCCCATACATGTTCATTCACGCAGGTGTCCACACCTGCGACAATGCAGCGTGGTATAAAAGCGGCCGCCTGCGCATGAAGTCACTTCTCTGACAATGCTACGATTCGCGCACACCTGCAACAATGCTGCGGGGAAGTTAGAACCAGTACCTACACTTACATTTGGGCACGTAGTCACGCCGTTACCCTCTAAGGCTAGCCGTCCCAACCAGCCAGACGAACTAAGTGTACCACCAGCTTCTTCCTTCGGGACAGCCTCTGGATACGGCATCCTCTTCACTACAAGGTACCGCCTTTGATATGGTTTTAGAAGCTAGGAGCAGCGTCCCTTGGTGCAGGTAGGGCGATACAGCCATACCAGATCACCCTACTAGAAACCTCGACTATTGGCCTGCCGGTCGTAATGGTCTTCTCGGTACTTATTGTGTGGACGAGGCATCTCAAAGTGATACAGCCTGCTGTCTGACTGCAGGTAGAGGCATTGTGCGTGTCTACTGTACTCCAAATCGCTCTAGTGTTTCCTTCATCAGGTTAGACTCAAAGTTGGTGTCCTGATCGCTGTGTAGCTCCAACTGTGGAAAAGCAGCTCCTCAACAAATACTTGTTAGCCAGTAGAACACAGGGATTGGTCTAGCTATGTAGATGGTAATGTGTTCAAGAGGTGCCACCATGTTATACTGCTGAAAGCAGAACCCGGCTCCTGGCCGGTAAGCCATGACTTGCCGCACACTCATGATCATCATAACACCATATTTGTCTGGCCGTATCTTTAACAGTCCGATCTTGTCTGTTATTCGTGGGTTCAAGGTGTCCTGGCGAAGACCCCGCTTGTGCTTCCTCGAGGGCTTCCGTCACCTTACTCCGAAGGAGAATAACTGCCTCTCCGGGTCTTCCCGTCAGCTGATCCCAAAGATCTGAAAAACACGCCTCCCTTGGCCCACAGTGATTCTTACTGGCCCCTGTAGGACTTATATTACCACTCCTCAGTTCGGTCTGTACTCTATCTCCATTTCTCTCAGGAGCATTCCAAAAGTGTGTTTCAAGTCGACGTCCAAAGTCTTCCTTTATACCAAACTCTGCAAGTACTGCAGAAATCACACTGACGGTTATGTCAAGCTTCCCCCCCCCCCAACCTTAGTACAGTGGCTACGCTCCTCTGGACAGAGTCTTCTTGACATGACACCCCATTGAATGATTCCTTCCTTTCCAATATACTGATATAAAATGCTTCCTGGATGTGATTTCCCAGTTCGGTCTCTTTCCTGCCTCCACTTCTCTCAGGAGCATCAACAAAGTGTGTTTCAAGTCGGCGTCCACCAGCTGCTCTCTCCAGAGGCTTTCTCATACCATTATTTGCAGGTATTGCTGAAATCACACGGATGTCCACGTCAAGCTTCCCCTTCCCCGCCTTACTACAGCGACCGCACTCCTCTGGACATGGTCTTCTTGACATGACATCCGCATTAGAATGGTTCCTTCTTTTCCATGTTCTGGAAACGTTTATCTTAGAGTCGCTGGGTCCTTCAAACTGTCTGGTCTTTCAGATTCCTGACACTCAACAGCAGATGAGGCGCAGTGTACAGTCCTCGGGTGAAATAGCTGACCATTTGGTACTTGTGGAAGTATTCCAGCGCCTGTGCTATAACCAGGAGCTCTCGGCGGGTAACGTGGTAATTCTTTTCCACCTTAAAGAGCATTTTGCTTTAGTATGCTATTACTCGCTTCTGGCCATCCTAGACATAGGAAAGAATTCCTCCTATGCCGATGCCACTGGCGACGATGTCCACAGTAAAGTGCCGTCAAGTTGTGGAAAGCCTAGGACACTACCCTGTAGAGACCAAGCGCTTGGAACGCCCTCTCAGCCTCTTATGCCCACATGTAAGATCCGCACTCTTCCGTCAGACGAGTGAGGGGTTCCGCGATGTTGGAGGAGTCTTTGACGAACCGGCGGTAGTATTTTTTTTTTTTGGTAGTGTTTAACGCCCGCTTTAACTACTAATGGCACCGCAGGCGGTCCGGTGGTAGTAGCTGTATAGGCCCAGGAAACTGGTAACTCCGGTTATCTTTCGGGCGAGGCTGATTGCTCATTGTCCAAGCTTTGTGGCATAAGAAGTTCACCTCCTTGCAGAAGAGTTGGCACTTCTTCACCTTCAGCTTCAAGTTAGTTGACTGTAGGGACTGCAATACCTTGATCAGGTCCACTGTTCACCAGCAAGAGTTTCAGTGTGTCGTCATTCCGGGGTAAGAGAAAACGTCATTCCTAGTGTAGGCATTTAGCTTCTTATATACCACGAAGAAGCGTAGCTTGCCGTTCATTTTTGTATTCTTCACCAAGACTATCGAGGAGCATCAAGGACTGTTGATCTCTACAATTATTCCTCTGGATCTCATGTCTTCCAGGATGACCCGCACTTCCACTTTCTTCGCTAAAGGAACACATCTTGGTGGTTCTAAACAGATCGGATGTCTCCGTTGTCGATGTAATGCAGTAGTCGGTCAGTGCGGCCTTAATCACGTTATCTTGGCTAAAGACAGAGGTGTTGCCTAAGTAGACGGCGGACCCTCTCCATTTACGAAACAGTTAGCCGACCGTCCTCTTCAGTTAGTCTTCCACTCGGGGCCCTGATCGATGTTGATTCGCACTTCTAGCCTGGATATTTTGATCGCTGTCCGATGGGTTGAGCAAACTTATGCGCACTTTCTTCCAGCAAGTTCATCAATGTCTTGCCCACGCATAATCCTTTTAATTGTACCTTCCCTTCCAAAATCAGTATGCTTGACCAGGTGTGCCTTCCCCACCAGCTCACTACATCGAACGTAGTCACAGTAAACATACCTAGCCTTGAATTAGTGTCTCCAAATATCATTATATGATTTGATTTGTTGCATTTTATTTGTGGGTGTAGTTCTTCGTCGCATAGGTACGTAATGTTTTTGTGTATTTGTTCTTAAAGTGCGCATATTCTTGTGATTCCATTCTCCTATAGGACTTAAATCTCAAGAATTACATGTATATAGGTATTATACTATTTTCTCTCTACCACTTGCCTTTAGTTGCTAGAGGAAGTAATGCAATCCACCCAAACAATGAAATATATTGAGGCCTTCTGAATCCAAAGAACAAACTTTTACTTCTTCTATTGTATTGCATTTCACCCAAAATTTCGATATCGGAAATACGAGGTTGGGGCAAAAGTCATGGCATCTATTTATTATCTTGAAGATACTAGCCCGGTTAGAAAATGTGACATACACAGGACAGGGCGTTAGCTACATGTGTGGACAATGAATAGCATTGAATATCGTAACACACTAATTTATTACGGTAGTATACAGGCAATATGGCCTTCACGGTGCAAAAGAATGACAACACAGTACACATACAGTTGACATGAGAAACCTGGGCTTAAAGACCCCAAAGTAGTCCCCTGCTGCTGTCACCACACGCTGCCAACGATGTGGGAGGCGCTGAATAACATCTACTGAGTATTTGCCGCACCGTGTGTGAATCGGTTCATCTGCTCACACACAGCATTAGCAATGCCCTCTCGTGTTGCAATGCACGTACCATGTTGTGATTCCTTAATCTTTCGAATGAGATAAAAGTCACAGGCTGAAATGTCAGGAGAGTGCGGTGGGTGCTCCAATTCTTGTCATCCCCAACGTCGCAGTAGCTGCCCTACACGCTCTACTTTATGTGGTTTTGCATTGTCGTGCAGGACTGTTGCACTGTCCACAAGATCCGGACGTTTCCCCCGAACGGCACGTCGTACCTCTCGCACCAGGAAGTCCCTGTAGTACTGTGCGGCCACTGTTCTGGCATGTAGAACAAAGTGGCAAATAATGACACCCCTGATGTCATACGCGACGACCACCATCAATTTGACTGGGGAAGGGTTCTGACGGAACTTCTGCCTCCTTGGTGATCCTCCAGCATGTCGCCACTCCGGGGACTGACGTTTCAGTTCTGGTTCGTATGCCTTGGCCCAAAATTCATCGATGACGATTATTCGTGACAAGAATTGATCGCCGTTCTGTTGCCATCATGCAAGGTGGTCGGATCGTATTACAAAGCGCACTTTGAACTTCCGTCAGTGCATGTGGTACTCACCGCGATTATATTTTGTGTAGTTACAGCTCACGACGCAATATCCTGTGGACGTTGCGTTATCGATGCCACCTGCCCTCTCTAACTCCAGTAGCGTCCATCGTCTGTCTTCATCCAGGAGCTGCTCGATGACGGCACGTTCCACGTCGGTCCGCACACTGATAGGTCGTCCCGAACGTTGCTCATCACTGGTTGACACACGTCCTTGCTGAAACTTTCCTACCCACCGTGCTTCTTAAGGTTATGCTTGGGCATTAATCCCAAGGGCTTCCACTAATTCTCTGTGACATTCCATCGCATTTCTCCCTCGGAGAACGGATATTTTAATGTCAGCTTGCTGCTCAACACGAGTTACTTCCATCTCGCACGACACGCACCAACTGACTGATTTTACAGCCCTCGCTGCGCTACTACCAGCTATCACAGAGCCATCTGTTGTTCTGCAAACACACTATACCTGCAGTACTTCCACATGACCCATATACGTTCGTGATCCGTTCACATATCTACAAAAAACAAAAAACAAAACAAAACAAAAAACTAGTTGCCATGAATTTTACCCCAACCCTCGTGTATATTTTGAGACACCCAGAATCCCCAAAAAGTATTTTAGAAAACGGTCCGTGTGTGTGTGTGTGTGTGTGTGTGTGTGTTTGTGTGTGTAAATCCTGCGTACACATTCGTGTCAGTGTGAGAATGTCTGTATGCGTGTGCGTCTGTGTGTGTGTGTGTGTGTGTGTGTGTGTGTCCGTGACCAGTATAAGTAAAAAAATCTGATGTGTAACCATTCGCATGAATCTCTCTATATTTCTACAACAAATTATTGTTAAAAAGCTTAGGCTTCTATTTACTTCGTGCTAATTGAGAAAACGTCAGAAATAGTCTTATTACTTACTTCCTTATAAGTTGTAGCGAAATAAGGGAGTACCATAGGTTAAAGTGATAATCAAAAGCTAGTTGCTATGTGACTGAATTTCCTTTGTTTGTATAGACAGGAGTTAATAAATTTCTATATGAGAAAAGTACAAGTTTTTCAAAGCTGAATCTAAAAACAAGGAATATCTTAAAAACAAATCAACTCCACGAAAAAATGTATATAACATAAATTGTGTACTTTAATGTGCTCTACATCTCTTAAGGTTTAGTAGTAATGCAAAATTCCGTAAAATTCATCCAGAGTAAAGTAGTCTTCAGAGACTATTCCCAAAAAAGTCAAGATATACATTTTATTTAGCAAGTAAATATCTTAAATATACGAGATTTTAATAAAAATCGTTAAGAGCTATTTTTAAGAAAATTAAAATTTTCGCAAAATTTTCCATGTAAAGGGTAGTTTGGGGTGAGGGGACTTTCTTGAAAATCTTCGTCTTGCATCCTTGGAAGGTACCAAACAAAAATACCAATTTTGGTTTTTAACGGTCCTTTCATTTTTGAGCTGTGCTGCCCACGGACACACACAGATAGACAGACACACACGGCCATTTTATAAAAATGTTTTTTTTGGATTCAGGGGGTTTCAAAACACGTATTTCCGGTGAAATTTCGGTATCGAATGTTCATATCCTATATATATATATATATAATATATGCATAGAGAAGGTAAAAATGTTCGTTTTTGACACAATTTTTTTTCAAAAGTTTTTTCGCAGGTCATATAAAACACTAATTTCCGGTGAAATCTCGACATATATCATTTATCTATTTAGTACTTTTTATACATTGATATTTTGCATAAAAGAGAAGTCCTAGTTACCATTATTTACGGCGAGGTTTGACGTTGACACTCGTCGAGCAATGCGTGATGTGCGAGATGTGAGTGGCGGACAGGGAAGATGGTGTCAGAGAGGATAGGATATGTGATCCGGTGCTAATGCTCGCTGGTGCCCCTCATTGGTTACGCCTTCTTGTGTTACCTTATGTGTAGCTTAGGACCTCTCCACTAGCTAGCGACTCGAGCCAGTCTTATATTCTAACTGAGGAAAACAATTTGTACCGCGAGAGTTCACAATTTTCAGTTCCTGCAAATTTACATGTTACTGTATCTCTGTTTTTTAGTATAGTTATGAAAAACATTGAGTTTTGAACAGTTTGAAAAGAATCCTTTTTGCATTTGTACTGTATTTTACGTGTAAAATCGAGGGTCTGAGAAAGACAGTGATGCTCTATGCCTTCGTTGAAGCACATCTCAGAGTAATCTACTCATTTCTTCCTCCTCGCTAGTTACAAATCGCAACATTTCTTTATCTATATTTATGGAATGTGTAAATATCGACATCGGCTGGAAGTCATGGCCTGAGAAATTACGCCATTACTATCCATGTAAGCAATATGGTAGAAGAAAATACAAATGTTAGATTTCCATGGATATGTACGGGAGAATATGAATTAGTTTTTATTTAATTAATCTTTCAAGAAAGAAAGTTTATACATTTGTGATAGACAGGTGTAAATATGACCTAGGTATGCTATAAAAGTGGTATGCTGTTAATTGTGTGAAATTACAATCGGTAGAAATGTGTGTTCATATTTCCAAAGACGAAGTTGAGATAACGAATTGAAGCAGGGTCATTAGAAGAGCGAACTTCAGTCGAACAAGAATTCTCTGATTAGCCAGAATATTAAAATGCATACTTATGTGGTAATAATTTGGGTTTCTGTGAACTGTTTGTGTTTGTTACTTTGACAAATACGCAAGCGAACGCAAGATATAGCCTTAATACATCTATAATCGAATTATAATTAATTCAGTTCTTACATCTATAATCTTCTAAATTGTTGTGTAACTTTATATAGTGTCTCTTGTTTAAGGCGCAAATGTAGTTATCGAGAGGTATTTCATATAAAACTGCTTTGTGCGCCTTTTGGAAAGCTCCGTAACGTAATTACATAAACTCTACATTGCTATTTAGATTAAGAGAATACTGCCCTAGCAACTCATGGATAGTTGCAGAGTGCACTCGGTTAGCTCTAGTTTAGTGTGTGTGTGTGTAAATAAACTGATTTTCGTGTAATATTATTTTAGTAATTTCCACTGTTTTCACCAAAGCATGCTCGCTTCGCTCGCATGCGCTCGGTTAACTCTAAGTGTTAGTGTGTGTGCAATTAATTTGATTTTCGGGTAATATGTTTTTATTAATTTCTAGGTTAGCTCTAGATTAGTGTCTGTTAATAAACTAATTTTCATGTAATGTGAGTTTAGTAATCTCCACTGCATTTATCAAGCATGCTCGCATCCGCTCGCGTAGCTATACTTTAGTGTGTGTATATAAACTGATTTTCGCGAATTTGCTTTTCGTAACTTCCACGGCTATCACTAAAGTAGACAAACGAAAGCAGCATTCTCTTTATTGCGTTAGGTTTAGTTTAGTGTGTAAATGAATTCATTATTATTTTTTGTAGTTAATTTTTAGGCATTTTCATGGAAAACTGCTTTGTTTTATAATAGCATTGAGAAATATCCTTAGCAGCCCTGTAACCTATAGTATTTTAACTCTGTTACCCCATTTTGTATAACTATTAATGGCTCTTTAGGGTAAATGATACACTAACAGACACTGCATAGTTCACCGGATTATATTGATTACATTTATTAAGTGACAGGCGTTATTATTATCAATTTCCCAGTGTGAAGGTCACCATATCATTTGTAATGAAATCATTTCAAAGGTGCTAGGAAATGACAGTTTTGCACATGAAAGGAATGCACTTGAATGAATTTATTTTAAAGCAGTGGTGCAAGTAAAGGAATAGTTGCTAATATAGGTGTTATTGGGAAGTAAAACAAACGTTATAACCCAAAATCGAGTGTCTATAACGTTTTAGAATGTTAATACATGTTCTAGAATAAATTAATTTGGTCTTTATTCCCTTGGGAATTCAGATCTCGTAGAATATTATTCAACCTTTAGAAGTACTCATGTAATTGTTTGTAAGGTTTTTCTTTGTTTCCGTCTCCATTATTCATTATGGTGGGACTGCCAACATTAATAATAATAATAGCGACATGACAAGCCTCGTATACACTGACGTCTAAGGGCTTTGAGACTATTGTAAATGTTTAATCACAGAGAAGGAAATGCGATTCTATAGCAATACTGTGGGTTGCGGGTGTGGGCTTAAAGCAATAATGCTTTACTTCAATAATTGCTTGTAGAAGTTCTCTGGTGTTGGTTTTAATTTAAGGACTTTTAAATGAGCTGATTATAATAGTGTGATGTGTAAATAGAGACATTTTCTTGTAAGTTTTTTAAATTTCATTGTTTCGTTGGGTATAGGTTTGTGTGTGTGTGTGTGTGTGTGTGTGTGTGTGTGTGTATGTCTGTGTAAATGGATGTTTTTGTTTAATTTCTAGCATTTTAAAAAACGTATGCGAGCGAAGGGAGCTTGCTCTTTGTTAGCTCTAGGTTAGTGTTAGTGTGTGTGTGTAAATAAACTTATTTTTGTGTAATTTTATTTTAGTAATTTCCACTGTTTTCTTCAACGTATGCGAACGAAGCGAGCATGTGCTTGTTAGCTCTAAGTTAGTGTTTGTGTGTGTGCAAATAAATTGTATTTTCGGGTAATTCGTTTTTATTAATTTCTGGGTTAGCTCTAGCTTAGTGTGTGTGCGTGTGTATGTAAATAAACTGTTTTTGTAAATTTGCTGTAAGTAACTTCCATTGCTTTCACTAAAGTATACGAACGAAAGCAGCATTCTCTCTATTGCGTTAGGTTTAGGTTAGTGTGTAAATTAACTTACTATTATTTTTTGTAGTTAATTTTTAGGCATTTTCTGTGGTTTCGCCAAAGCATACGAACAACATATGCTTAATAGAACAGAAGACTCGCGGATTTCGTGAAAAAATAGGTTGGCAGTATAGTTGTGCGTTCGTAAAAATTACAAAATGGAGTATGTTGTTTACATTCTGCCACGAGCTTTGTATATAAGAAAATATCTTAATTAGTGCGAGTGAGTGGGACACAGCAACTCAAAGTGATCACATTTATTACAAGACACGTTCAATGTCAATTTTTATTGCTCAGGTTAGTATTTTCAACATTTTCAATCTGGGCGTCCTGCGGAACCTTTACCATTAAGTGTATAGGAGCAAGAAGTTACATTTTTCAGTCCAAAAATAGAGCTAAAAATCTGATGTGTACCATTCACATGACTTCTCTATATCCATGCAACAAATTATTCTTAAAAAGCTTATACTTCTATTTACTTCATACTAATCAGAAAACATTAGCAGAAATAGTCTTATTACGTGCTTCCTTGTAAGTAGAAGCGAGATAAGGGACTACCATAGGTTTAAGTGATAGTCAAAAGCTGGTTGCTATGTGACTGAAGTTTCTTTGTTTATATGGATCAGAGTTGACAAGTTTCTGTATGAGAAAAGTAGTTTTACATAGCAGAAACCAAAAATAAGGAGTGTCTCAAAAACTACGAACTCCACGAAAAAAAGTATATAACATAAATTCTGTGTTTTAACATACTCTACATTTTTTGTGCAGTAAGTTTTTGTCCATCTCTTACGGTTTAGCAGTTATTCAAAATTCAGTAAAATTCATTCAGAATAAACTACTCTTCAGAGGCTATTCCCAGAAAATTCAAGATATACATTTTTTTTTGTCAGGTAAATGTGTTTAATATACGAAATTTTAATCAAAATAGTTAAAGCCATTTTTGAGAAAATCAAAATTTGCGAAAAAAGTTCCATGTAAAGGGTAGTTGGGGGTGTGGAAATTTTTCTCAAAATCTTCGTGTCGCATCCCTGGAAGATAATAAACTTAAATACCAAGTTTGGTATTTTACCGACTTTTCGTTTTTGAGTTATCGTGTTCACGGACACACACACACACACACACACACACACACACACACACACACACACACACACACACACACACACACACACACACACACACACACACACACACACACACACACACACACACACACACACACACACACACACACACACACACACACACACACACACACACACACACACACACACACACACACACACACACACACACACACACACACACACACACACACACACACACACACACACACACACACACACACACACACACACACACACACACACACACACACACACACACACACACACACACACACACACACACACACACACACACACACACACACACACACACACACACACACACACACACACACACACACACACACACACACACACACACACACACACACACACACACACACACACACACACACACACACACACACACACACACACACACACACACACACACACACACACACACACACACACACACACACACACACACACACACACACACACACACACACACACACACACACACACACACACACACACACACACACACACACACACACACACACACACACACACACACACACACACACACACACACACACACACACACACACACACACACACACACACACACACACACACACACACACACACACACACACACACACACACACACACACACACACACACACACACACACACACACACACACACACACACACACACACACACACACACACACACACACACACACACACACACACACACACACACACACACACACACACACACACACACACACACACACACACACACACACACACACACACACACACACACACACACACACACACACACACACACACACACACACACACACGGACCTTTTTGTGAAAATGCTTTTTTTGGATATTAGGGACCCTAAAACATATATTTCCGGTGAAATCTCGGTATCGAATTTTTGGGTGGAGTGCAATACCTTCTCTATACACTATGTATATAGTGCGTATAGAGAAAATGAAAATTTGTTAAATACATAACATTGTATTTAAGTTCAGTATCTTCCAAGATGTGACGCGAGGATTTTTCAACAAAATTCTTCCGTTCAAAACTACACTTTACGTGGAAGATTTTATGGAGATTTTTGATTTTCTTAAAACTGGATCTAGAGATTTGATTAAATACATATATTAAAGCATTTAAATTAGAAATAGAATGTATACGTTGAACAATCTGAGAAAAGCTTCTGAAATCCTTTTTCATTCTATAAGAATGTAGTATACGTAATTTTGTAAAACAGGTAAATGTTAAATGAAATACAGAACCTTACTGCACAAAACATGTAGAAGTCGTCAAAACACACAATTGTGTAAACTATATTCTTATGTTTTATTCTAGTCAAGATCATCTTGGTCAAGCAAAGAGAACGGCATTTCAATTGCATCACATGACCAAGATGTTTTAAAAGATTTGACTATCGCTTGCCTAGTGTATTCCCTTGTAATTAAAGGAATTAAGTACGAATAATAACACCATTTCTGCTAATGTTTATTCGCATTGACGAAGTAGGTAAAAGAATAAGCTATTGTAAGGATAGTTTATTGCAGAATAAGCAGAGAAAGTCATGTGAATGAAACGCATCAGTTTCTCTCTCTCTCTCTCTCTCTCTCTCTCTCTCTCTCTCTCGTTTCTCATCATCCCAGCCAAAGAGCTGAATGTAAGTTTTGACTTGCATTTTGACAGTAGATTATCACTCCAGGCTTCAGTATGGCGAACTTCAAACATGTTACTTTGTAACTGGCAGAGACTGCATTGTCACAAACCAGACTTTCCCCATTTTTCTTCTGCTAGAAAAACTGCGCTAACAGATCATTCTCTTCTTTCAACTGCATTACAAAATAACATAGACTGCCTACGTGGTCGAGTGGTCAGCGAGCTGACTCTCATTCGGGCGTTCCGGGTTTGATTCTCGGCAGGGGCGGGGAATTTTTCTGTAGCCAGAATTATTCCCTATCCCCCATAGAGTCTGGAAGTTTGTATGTGAGTGTGAATGTGTGAGTGTTTGAGTAAAACAAAATTATTTAAACCAACGTAAAAGAACCTACAGACAACGAGTTGTTTCAAGTGGAAAGCGCCCGATTTGACCTTAGATGTTAAAGGGGGCTGTATAAATGGAAAATAATAATAATAATAATAATAATAATAATAATATAATAATAATAAATTTAAGGCCCGCCTCGGTAGTTTGGAAGTAGCTGGTCTGCCTAACATTCAAGAAGTCATGAGTTCGAATCTCGCTTAGGGCGAGTTACGCAGATAAGGTTTTTTGGGGGGAATTTTCCCTTATCCTAAGAAGACGAATATGAAGTAACTCTTAAGCTGCCGGGAACAATTGAGATTCATTTCATCCATTTCATTTATCGTCAGATTAATAATATATAAAAGTATTTTCAGCTCTAGTTTCTGTATCTGCTATGTTAATACTCTTATGGCTTAAAATGTTGAATTATATTTTATTCTTTTAAATATAGTCCTCCTCTTATAATCCAAGTTCCTACATGCAAGGTTTCATCAAGCACCAAATCTCAGTCCTCTGTCATACACTTTTCTTATTTTATTTCGGCCCCACTTGTGCCTCAGATTGTTTTTACGTGAAGGCGTAATGCGCCCCTCGAACAATCTCCTTTTTCTTTTTATTCTTGGCTTAACGTCCTTTAACCTGGCTGGTCATTTCGGACGATGAATGAAAAACCTTATCAGGATAACTCACCCTAAGCAGATTTGACTCACGACCTTTTGAATGTGAGGCAGACACGCTACCACCACACTACCCAGGCGGGCAAAATCTCTAGTTGTCACTTTTCATGTGATCATGTAGTCTTGCACCATACTAGACACTATTGCGGTACCTGTAGCTCACGTGGGCAGACACGGGCCCTAGAATGAAACAACTCTTACAGTGCTTCCACCTGCTTTTGCAGTTTCTTCTACTTTCAAAGCTTAAACCATTGCTTTAATGATTCGTTCAGGCTCCAGTTATTATAGCTGCTGCATCTATCTCCTCCGCGGTTACTTTTTCCGCTTTTCGGTTGATAACAAACTTTTCCAGGGCATCCTATTGGTATCCATTCTAAAGATTTGTTAATACTATTGTCTCTAATATTCTTCAATTTTATCTGCGAGGTTATATATTTGTAATAGGTAGTGACTTCGTTTTTTACCCATTACAGTACATCCTGCCACAAATCGTAGATATTTCATTTCTTTTAAATGTTTATTTGCTTAGAGCCCATATTTCTGAGCCTACAATAATGCAGATACAGCCAACACTTTATAAAATGTTAGATATGTTTCTCTCCTTCATTCTTTGCCAATGTGCTTTTAGGGTATTGAACTCGTAATTTATTGGTGTCTTATCCCCATTCATCGCTAAACCCTTAGATAATTAAAATCTTTTACCTGTGCCACTGTTCTTTGATTCAGCACTCTTTGTGTTTCTTTACCGCACAAGGCTTTAACTTTTATTTTTGTTAAATAAATTTCCAGGTTGTAGCTTTGTTTTAATTTGAAAAGAGCTCTTTGCAAATAATTCTCAGAGAGAGCCGTTTAGCCTGGTCCTCAGCAAATATAACTGTATCAACAGGAATGTTATTATTAAAATTATTTAGGGTTAGGTTTCGTTTCCTGACAACCTCTCGAAATTAGTATATTCATTCAGCAGAAAGCAGGACAGTTTAATACTTCATTTATTATGACTTTAAAGTGCGTTTGTCAACATTGCCGCAAATTAGAGAGACGTTACTTTCTCTAACACGCATGTACAATGTACACAGCAGATAGAGAAAATATTGTATTCCGATAAAAATTTGATACTAAGGTTTCACCGGAAATAATGTTTTGAGAACCCTGAATATATATATAAAAAAACATATTTAGAAACATGTCCGCGCCCTTGTGGCTGTCTGCGCACTGAAAATATTATTTTTTATCAAAAATGGTTCTAAACGTTTTAATTAAAATACCGGAAATTAAAGATATTGACATGACAAATAAAACGTGTATCTTGAATTTTCTGGGAATAGCCTCTGAAGACCTCTTCATTCTGGATGAATTTTGTTAATTGATAAATCGTAAGAGATGGACAAAACCTTAGAACTCAAAAAACGTACATCTCGTTAAAACACACAATTTATGTCATATGCATTTTTTTTTAAAGTTAACAATCCGAGATTTTCTTTTAATGGTTTCAATTATAAGCTATTTAAATTTTCCTCAAACTGGAGTTTATCTTTCGTTTCCTCTCTGTTTTGTTTACTGCTGGTCGTGCAAAGCGACCCAAAGTTCAACTGCTTAGATAGCGACTACCTTTTAAAAGATTTGACTATCACTTTAGCCTAGGGCTTAGAAGGAAATAATACAATACTTTTGGCAGTGTTTAATTCGATTATCATGATGTAGATAACGAATAATATTTTGCAACAATGGTTTGTAGAGAAAGTCAAGTGAATGGAACACATCAGATTTTTTATTTATATATTTCGAGGTTAATGCAATGCCAAAACGCAGCCGTATCGATTTCAAAATGGTTTATGTGCAAACAGTTGGAATAAGCCTTGGCAAATTTAACTAAATCTCTGCTATTTATTTTCGCAGAATTGCATGGTCGACCACAGCTTGTGTCCTTCTCTGTACGAAAAACACGACTTTCATTTCCAGTTGCGTGTACAACAAACTAATGAGTTCTACTTTCCCATAAAAACTGGCACAATTCCATAGCAGTACGATCATAAGAAATAAGAGTTAAGGTGCAGAAACAAACGAAGAAACAACAGTTAAATAGGAATTTAGGATAATGTATATATACACATTGAATCATTAAATTATAAGGCAAGTTATACCACTTAGCGAGAGGGGTTACCTTGGTGCTGCCGGTGAAGGTGCGTGTCGCCCTCCGAGGTGCTAACTTCATACACCCAAGGTCGCTTTGGTGCTTCGTGGGCAGGGGATCGTGGGTTCGAGTCCCGCCTTGGGCATAGGTGTTATAGTTTGTGCAATGTGTATATGTTTGTATAAAGGAACAGTAAAACCAATAATCATACAGTAATCATGCAGGGGGGGGGGGATGTAAATAGGGGATACAGCGCCGGAGTCCTGACCATTTAAACCTGGCGGAGGACGATGGATTTTTTCGGGCGTAAAACTCCTTGGCATGGCTTCCTTCGGAAGGGAAGTAAAGGCGTTGGTCCCGTGTCGTAGAAGAACCTCAAGCCTGATAGAGAGGCAAAATTAAGCGGTCTTTCACGCCCAATATAGAATGGGACCCTGAGGAACCATAGCAGTTAAAGAGCGTCCATAAATAACACGACATTTACATTTCGGCAAAGGCGCACTGGAGTACTTACCTTAAATAAATACTGAAAATATTGATCATCTGCTCCCAAATAGACAGTATAACAAGTTAAATATACTCTCAGCAGAAATCCCTGTGCAATCTACAGAAACTTAGTGATAACATCGTGCAAGAAGTCACAAGGATTCGTACTACTAAGCTTAGGCAGGTGAGCGAGAATATTTTATCAAATTGCGCTCGCTGCTGTAAGTAGCAGGTTAACATTTCCGTTATTTATCTTAAGATACGTATTTTAGTGCGTCCTTGCGACAGGGGTTACCTTATAATTATAGATTAAAACGTACCACACAAACATTTCTCATATACCCAAGGTCGCGAGTTCAAACCCGGCGGAGGACGATGGATTTTTTTTCGGGCGTAAAAATTGTTAGCATGGCTTTCTTCGGATGATTCCTAGATTTACGGCACGTAAAAGAACCTCAAGCCTGATAGAGAGGCAAAATTAAGCAGTCTTCACGCCCAATATAGAATGGGACGCTGAGAACCACAGCAGTTAAAGAGCGTCCATAAATAAAACGCCATTTCATTTTATTTTTAAAGTACTATGACTATTTAGTGGCTTATCGCCACACCATGGAAAGAGCAGAGAATTTCATAGCCAGTATATTATAGTGACAAGTTGTAAAAATACGGCTCACAGTTTCTTTTGTAAGTATAATAAAATGTTACCTTAACTAATTTTGCAAAACTTTACCTTAATTGAGTTAGATTGGAGAACAAGCTTTCGCTAAACTAGTTAGTGTATCAGAATAAAAAGAAACGTGGTGGTTAGAGAAAGTTGTGTGAATTTAGCACATCAGATTCCCTGGAATACTGACAAATTTCAGTTGCTCCTCGCGATGTCATGGGAAGAATATGCTTTCAAGGTCATGTATAGCGATCAGTTTTTACGCATTGACCATCGCTAGCTAGCGCCGTGGCAGAACAGTTACAGCTCCTAGGCGAGGCGGGTTCAATTCGAGGAGACCGTAAGTGGGATTTGTAGTGGACAAAGTGGCGCCTGAGTGACTTTCGTCGGTTTCCTCCGCCATTCATCCCTCCAAATGCTCTATAATCGCATATTCTGTCATCCGTTTCGACTTCATTTCATATAATTTACATTCTCGCTTTCATACTAGTCGTTGGGCTGATCTCCCTTCCCTGGATACTCTTTTGTATCAATAGTTCTCCTCAATCGGCACCTGACCTTCAGACATTGGGTTCTAAGACTGGGGAGTGGAAGTCCTCTATATGAGGAGGGTGAGCAGGAGAGGAGAAGAAGAAGAAGAATATAAACAGTGGATGGCTATCGCTATTTCTTTGCAGGTATCCGTAACGAAATGTGTGATGAAACTATTTATCAAAAACACAATGAAAATTAACTGAAGTAAAAAGACGAGCATTTACAACAATATTTATGTTAATGGTTCATATTATATTTGAATCGATATAGCAAGTTTAGTGCGCTTTCAGATCCATTGTAGCGATGGCTCACTGGTTGTGGTTCGAGCCAGTGGCACTGAATTGTTCAAATCTAGTTGAGTTTGATAACTTTAATTTCATTTGAGCATATACTTGTTTACAATGCTTTCTTTCCCATTCCTTGCTGCATTTGCAGGGCGGATCACCTAAAACTTGCATAGTAAATATGTCGGAAATAGAAAGTGCTATTGATGTGCTCTTTTTTTTTAGTATTGCTTGGTAGTTAGGGGTTACATATACCTGCATACCTCTTCTAAGAAGTCTTTCTTTGCTTATCGATATAAACAAAGTAATTTCGCCTGTCTGGGTAAAGTAGTGGTAGCGTGTCTGCCTCATATTCAACAGGTTGTGAGCTCGAATCTCGTTTAGAGTGATTCAGCCGGATAAGGTTTTTTTCGGGGTTTTCCCTTATACTGAGAAAACGAATGTCGAGTAACTTTAAACTCCATGGACCTCGAGATCATTTGAGCGTCATATCCACCAATTTCATTCATCGTCCGATTTGACCAACCAGGTTAAATGACGTTAAGCTATAAAAAATAAATAAAGAAGTAATTTCCACCTCATAATCTCTGTTCCTTTGGGCCTTCTGACCTATTTCTTCTTGATTTCCAGTATACTTTATCATTTTCTTCTTTCTTCCACCATATTCCTCCCAACCTAATTTTCATTAAAAGTTTCCCTAACTCCAATAGCCACTACATCTGGTTCTTAATTATCCTCAGTTTTCGGCAAAAAGCAATATACTGAAAAGGTGTGTTTTTGGAAAAAGAATTTTCAAAAAGTCCGTTTATATCGAACCTACTGCTCTAAGTATGTTAATAATGTATAAATCAATAATAATAATAATTATAGTAATAATAATAACAACAAAACTGTGAAAACCTTTGAGTTTCAAATGTTTAGATCTTGTTTTGGCTTAGGTCCCTTTTTAATCAGTAATCTATCTTTTTACTTTCTCTACGCGTACTATGTACATAATGTATAGAATTGCATCCAAAAATTATATAGAAATACAAGTTTTGGGGTCCCTTGAATTAAAAAAAAGAATTTTTAGAAAAAGGTCAGTGTGAGTGTCTGAGTGTGTATGACTGTGGACAGCATGACTCAAAAATGAAAAGTGCATTAAATACCAAACTTGGTATTTAAGTTTAGTATCTCTCAAGGGTACGACACCAAAATTTTCAAAAAACTCTCCCAACTCCCAACTACTTTAAAATAATAAAAATAATCTACAGTTTTAATTTTCTCAAAAATGATTGTAAAGATTTTGATTAAAATATGTATATTAAAGATATTTACATGACAAACAAAATGCATGTCTTGAATTTTTTGAAAATAGCCTATTAATATCGCTTTATTCTGGATAAATTTGGCTGAATTAGTGGTAAACTTTAAGAGACAGATCATAAAGTTGCTACATAAACTATGTAGTTTTCGTTAAAACACACAAATAATTCATATAATTTTTTTTCTGTAGAGCTGGCCGTTTCTGAGATATTCCTTATTATTGGTTTCAGATTTAAAATGGCGAATTTGTCAAACCCTAGCAATACAAACAAAGGAATTTTAATTACATAGCAACTATCTTTTAAAGTATTTGACTATAGTATGCCTATGTCACTCCCTTATTTCTCTTCTACATACTTTCAGTTCATTTTATTTTGATTGGTAAGAAGTAGATAGATTAATAATTAAACAACAATTTGTAACAGATGTAGAGAAGGCTATGTGAATGGAACACATCATATTTTTCAAAGCTAACAGTCATTGAACATAAATATTCAGTATAATAATACCTTAGTACAAATTTCATAAGCTTAGTCGTCATCCTTAACAGCCACATTCCTCCTCTTGAGTTATTGTGAACGTGTGTAGTATTGAAGGAACGACATGCACTATCGATTGCTCGCGCCGATATGGTGGACTACTCACGTGTCTTGTCTCGATCTGTGTCGCAACCCAGACATGCGAGATATCCGCCTACGGTTCGGAAATACACACAAAATAAACAAGAAAGGATAGCGTTCCATTTTAAAATCAATTTGTTTTGTGGTGAAATAATGTGGTTAATAACCTAGTTGTTTTAATCATAAAATTCGTGAATTTGAAGAACCGTTCTGTTTCCACAAATTCAAGTATTTGAAGTGCGTCAGAAGATGAACTTTAAGGACACTTGGTAGGTAAGAGTAGCACTTTCCATGTGGAATTTCAATGCAACATTTGTTAGTGTTTCTTGAAAGTTATGCAATCTATCATAATGAAACTTTTACCACTTATATACCAGCCTCTTCTGATTCAGAAACCATTATCAAATCATAAATAAAGTTAATAATTTTTGCTCTATTGATATTCCAATAAACACAACATTTTCAAAAAATTTCACGCATTTTCTTCTTTAAGTGCACTTTTCTCCTAAACAGTTGAAGTGACACATTTCAAACTATGTAATCACTTTACAAACATGTTACTCAACATAGCTGGTGAACCATTAAGACATTTTAATCAATAATAGCAATTTAAAAAGTAAATAATAATGTACACTATATTTGTTTAATTTTACTTTCTCTGCACGTACTATGTACATAATGTAGAGAAGGTATTGTAATGCACCCAAAAATTCAATACTAAGATTTCAGCGGAAATACATGTTTTGAGACACCCTGAACACAAAAAGCATTTTTAGAAAAATGTCCGTGTGTGTGTCTCTGTCTGTCTGTGCGTGTGTCTGTGGGCAGCATAGCTCAAAAATGAAAAGACCGTTAAATACCAAACTTGGTATTTAAGTTCAGTATATTCCAAGGATGCGACACGAAGGTTTTCAAGAAAATCCGCCACCACAAATTACCCTTCACATGGAACAATTTTCGAAAATTTTGATTTTCTAAAAAATGGCTGTAACATTTTTTATTAAAATATCGTATATTAAAGATATATACCTATAAGTAATATGTATATCTTGAATTTTCTGGGAATAGCCTCTGAAGACTACTTTATTGTGGATGAATTTTACGGAATTTTGCATAACTGCTGAACCATAAGGGATGGACAAAAACTTACCACACAAAAAATATAGAGCACATTTCGCTTCTACTTACAAGGAAGCAAGTGTTAAGACTATTTCTACTAATTGTTTCCCGATGAGCATGAAGTAAGTCGAAGCATTAGCTTTTTAACAATAATTTGTTGCAGAGAAGTAGAGAAAGTCACGTGAATGAATCACATCAGATTTTTTTATATATGAAAATATTTCTTTGAGGAATTTCATGAAAGTAACCTATAAAGCTTTTACCGACTGTTTAGGGCAGTACATTCCGCATAAGCACTAAAAAATCAAATCTCTAGGTATTATAGCTTTCTAGAAAAGAGTACCTAAAAAATCTGATGGAGAGAAATGGAGGAATTTGGAGGTGAAGGATGGAGTTAGTGCTTGTTGACTCTTCTTAGCCATCGTCATACCCGGGGAGTCTTCACGCCTAAGGTCTTGACGTCTACTCTATAGGTTGAATCGTGAAAGTGTTTGAGGTTCCGACTTCTCCAGTAGAGTTCTCACCTCCTCGCTGAAGATGAGTCGGATGTCGTTGGCTGCTGTTACTATTGCTTGGTGAACGTCTGGAAGTGAAGTGGTGTTGTCCTGCTCTTGCAGCCTGTCCTCCAAGGCTGTCAGCTTAGTCGTATCAGGACCTCAGCATGGAGGTCCTGAATGATCTCACTTAGGACCTGCATTTCCTGCTGCAGGTTGGTTGTTGGTGTCAGTTCAGTAGTCTGCGTAGATGATGATGGTGTCCGGGCTGGTTGAGGTGATGTATGCCTGCTCATTGGGTAGTTGGGGCACTGGGCTTGCCCGGTGAAATGTCCCGTGCTACCACAGGTGACACAGAGCCGGCGATGGCGCCGGAGGTCATGCTCAGTGCACTCGGAGGTGTAGGTGTTGATACTGCAGTACTGACATCTCGGCGGCGAAGAGCAGGCATCTCGGCTGTGCCCGTAGGCACAGCAGCGGCGACAGGGCCGATGTCGTTCCTGTCTGCTTGCCTCAACGTGCAGAAGTCGCCCTAATAAGGGCAACCCTGACGCCAAGGCACAGCAGCGTCGGCAGGGCCGGTGGCCTTCTTGTCGGCTAGCCTCGACGACCAGTAGTCGCCCTAATAAGGGCAACCCTGACGCCAAGACAGCTTCCAAGTCAGCCTGGTCCTGCATCTCCACACGTACAAGCGGCGTTGGCCTCCGGTCGCAGTATATGCGGGTGGCCCTCAAGCAAGAAAGCCACCGCGACTGCACGGCGGTGAGCAAACGCCGGGTGGAAAGGTCCCGAGGGACGCCCCGTACCACGGCACTGAACCGGGGCGGCGGCGGCGTGGAGCTGGGCCGAGATGGTGGCGGCGGCTGCGATCGCGGCAATTGAGGGGGCGGCCGGCGATGGTGCTGCTGCAGAACATTTTTGAAAATGTAAATATTACCGCCCTCCTGCGTTATCATTGGAATATCAATAGAGCAAAAACTATTAACTTTATTTATGATTTCTGAATCAGAATCAGAAGAGGCTGGTATATAAGTGTTGATCGGCCAAGGATGGGGTCGCTGTTTTCTGTGTTCCCATTGGCTCGCTGGTAGCAAGGTAGAATGCTTTTCTTAGCAGAGGTCTCCAGATGGTGTTCAAGTGACAGATCTTCACTACACCGGAAACACTGGACCAAAATAATTTTAACATTGACCGTGGAAGTTTACGAAAACATATAAGTTCAATATTTTTCAGCTGAAGGAAAAATACAACAATTAAGGATTTTTTGGAATTAGCATATCCAAAAACTTAAAGAAAGAAGCCCGCATATCGAACATTATATTTATTTACCATCTTGGTACCGAAGTTAGAAAGGAAGCTTTTTAAAGTCGATAATCGAATTACGACGGACGTTCAATAAGTAATATACCTATCTCATGTTATTTCTTACCGAAAATTTAGGCTATTCAAATCCAAATACACATTTTCTCTCATTTATATTACTACAGTTAATGTGAAAGTGAAAAAGAATGCTGGTAAACTGAAGAAGGAGTAAATAAACACTTTGATTGATTATCCTTGAGACCGGAACAAAACTGAAAGGGATAATCAGAGAAAAGTATTGTTGTTGTGGACGAGATAGTTTGCACTGTAACTTTGATTTAAAAAAATGGACCAATGGGATATTCGAAAGCAGCTGCACCATAGGAGCCGAAACATACACACACACTCTTATCTCTCTCACTCTCACACTCTTTCTGAACCAGGGAGTGGGTTTTACCATTAGGTATAGTAATACCTTTTTTAAAAAAAAGAAACAAACAAAAAAAAAAACCCACAGCATACAAGTACACAACGATGGAAGTGGTTACGTCATTTACACGAGTCAAACCCGAGGGGAAGACTACCGAAAAACGGCCAACATTATCTATCACTAACTCTCCAGGTTAGTGTTGGAAAACTTTGAGGTGCCTCACAACACCGGCCAGAAATATCCAATCTTCTAAGGGAAGCGAGAACCCCGCCGAGTCCAACCCAATTCGAATAGCTCTCTTCCGGAAGCAGATGGATGTTCGGCCCAGCGTACTTTTGGTAACGTCAAAAATATCACGAGCGCGAGGGGTCCCCAGTGTCCCACACCAAAGAAACTAAAATGGTGGGAACCTTTTGCTTATGGAGTTGTGTCGTCAGATTTTTGTCTGACTACTTCTAGCAACGTCAGAAATTAAGATAGTGTAGCATGAGAACTCCAGATTTAAATTTACATATTAAGATGATATATCTGTAAAATTTGCCAAAAATATTGACAAAAAATGTTTTCATAATACAAGCATATGAAACATTTAATAACATATATAATATTTGTCGCTTGGTGCACTTAAATTTCCAATTAACTGAAAATAAAAATAGATAGGGGAGTCGTATTACTAGAAACGCCCGCCTTTAAACCTTGCTTTCTGGTACACTTTCTTTTGTCTTTTTTAAATTTGCTATATTCAAAGTGGTACTATGTGATTTTAATTAATTTGTTTCTACGTTTGTACTACCTCTCAGAAGTACATTAAATAAAATGGAGGTACACTTTCTCGAAATAATTTTGACAAATAAATTATTAACTCTTGAAAAATCAAGTACTTTGGATGGTAGAAGAAGAAATAATTTTTCTAAAAAATTGAGATTTAATATAAAGCCCTGATATGATAGATATATTTGTTAGCTTTTTAGTGTAAAAGCAGATTTTATTGAATATTTTTAAAAGTGCATCGCGTGGTACATTTCTATTAGAATTGTGAATTTGCCCAGTAAAAGTATTATTTAAATAAGCATGCAAACAGAATTTTGAAACATGATAAAAATGTACTGTTATTGTGTGTAATAACTGGTATAAATTTAAACAAAATATTTTACCTACTATGGATTTTCCAAATTTCACTGATGTGTTGCCTTAAAACACGTTCGTTTTATATCTACCTTTTCATTATATTACATTTTCTCTTTGCGATAAAATTAAACAACCAATTGGCTTAAGCAATGCTGTATAGTTATGATTATAAACAATAGTTTTCACTATTTATAGTTTTATTTTGAAAACTGTTAACGATAGAAGGTCGTTTAGCAAGGTGAAAAATTGCAGAATACAGGTAACTTGAGCGAATGGAACATGTTCACTATCTAAAATTGAACTATTTCTTGGATATTGTACTTATATTACAATTTACTTTGGGAAACGCAGCTATATAAATATTCAGAACTAGTGTTTTACTACTTGGACCAGTAAAATTGTTGGGTTTAAAATTAAAAACGCATTATTGATTTAAAAATGTCTGCAGAAGATTGTGACATTCTAATACTTACAAAGAAACAGTTTTCAAAACTTTAAATTGTTCCACACGATGCAGTTTTCGAAACAGAAGCTTGAAAATGTTTATGCTTGAATAAAAATAGTACAAAATAAAAGTGATGAGATGATTTTTTTCTCATACAACGAGTGCTTGTCTAATTAAACAATAAACTTCATATTTCAATAGAAAAAAGAAAAAATTAATAAAACGACAATTAAATAATTTGTTTCTTCTAAACTAAAATTGAAGAAATATAGAAGGAAGAGGCAGGAGGGTCCAAATTATGTGTCTAAAGGGTTTTAGACTGTTTGAAGGTATGTAACTCAGAAGGAAATGTTTTGTACTTTAAAACTTGATTTACTCGTTTACAGTTTTTTTTTTAAATTTTTTGTCATTCAAAATGTTCCATACGATGCAGGTTTTATTCAAGTTCTCTTACATTTTAGGGTAAGTTCTTATCAGGTAAAAAAGGGTTTCTATTATAAAATGCATTAAAATTCCTAATATTGTTTTAGATATTGATTTTTAAAGTCAATTGTATGATAAACTTTCTTGAATTTTTGCCTATTTCTTGTTTTAATATTTTTACCTCTAGAACGATTGTGGTGCCATAAATTCATATGATAGTTCTGTTCCTGATATTTAAATTCATATTGTGAAAAATAAAAAAATAAAATGGAGTGATTTGAATTTGGCGCCAGATTTTTAGTTTAAAAATCAATTACTCAAATATTTATGATACATAAACCAAATTTTAAAGCATATAACTGCTGTACAACACAAATACATGTTCAAATTTTCAGCCTGATTAGTTGAAAGCTGTTCGATTTAGTAATTTCATAGATACATTACCTTAACGCTAATTGTAACATGGGCATTGTCACACTTGGAGGGTTCGACTGTATTTTGGAAGAGGTAAAGTGACCAGTGGTTAGAATGTGGCTCGAGGAACAGGCAGAGGTTTGTCGCTACTTTCATTACAGGCCACTTTTAAGCACGTCAAAGCACCATTATTTTACTCTAGTTGGTGCTAAACTTTACAGAATTACTGCAACTGCAACGTCATGTGTTTACAGCGCGGTGCATTGCATAAGCTCACAAAGGCGAAGGACGGTGATAATCTTCATCTAAAAAGAAAAACTTAATGTACGCTAATAACTTGTATCATTAACCAGCAAGACATTATGCACGGCTGGATTTATAGTTGTGTTGACGACAGAGTGCGTATAGAAAGATTACATGCTACAGAAAGAAGAAAGAAAGGAATTATTTTCCTCCCTTCTTCGCGATAATAGCGTCATAACTACCATATTAATATTAAAAATACGTTTTATTGTTTATGTAAATTATCCGTTACTTCACCGCAGTGAGATCATCTACGAAAATACACACCTCTTGGATTGCACTTTAATCTTTAAGATCACTTCCAGCTGTGTTTACATGAATGTATTTATCATGTGATGTATAACAAATTTATTTCATTTTCTTTTACATATCTTATTATTGCAAATAATAAGACTATTGCTGCTAATTTATTCTGATTAGCATTAAATAAATAGAAGTATAAGCTTTTTAACCATAATTTGTTGCAGAGGTGTAGAGAAAGTCATGTGAATGGTACACATCAGATTTTTTTTTATTTATGTAGTAATTGAAATCAGAAGTAATGCTATAGTTTTTATCCACTGGGAAGAAGTGTGCTGTCTAGATGCGTAACACCCAGTTTGTTTTCAAGTGTTCCCACTAAAGCACAAGGCACTTACCTTGCCAGCTCAATAATGCTTGTGTTATTGGCAAACAAGGTTAAGCAATATGGAGCCGTAAATCAGATCACACTCAGAGCACTCTACACCAGGCCCAGGAAACTAAGATCTGATCTCTATACCGATACCCCCACCGCTGAATCCTTGCACTTGACAGTTCGGTTGGTTTCGCGTAAGGTTGGCTATGCTGCCTTTGCGGCGTTGCCAGAGTAACTAATAAACAACAACAGCTGATCACAAATGCCTCTATCGTGTGTAAAGACGAATACAAACAGTGTACATAGTAAATGGATGCCGATGAATAATGAAACTAATTCGTTATTATTGATGTTAACTGAAAATAACAGTGATACTATAACGGCTTGTGTGAAAAAAACAATTATCCTATAGCGTATGTATCGTACATTAGGTATTTACGACAATATATAACAGATTAATGCAAAATAGCGCGTTACAATTACAGAAAGGTATAACAAAATTATTTTCACCAGTTTAGAATTTTAATGGCTTAATTCCATCCAAGTCTCCGTCGTCATCATTCTGCAAAGGATCATCACCATGGTCATCATCAACATCGTCGTCGACACCAAGACATATCAATAATGGTTCACACTCACTGATGATTCCGTCTAATTCCTGTGCTTTTCGTATTATTTTGTGAACAAGATTCACTTTCTTCTTCCATGTGCCGCGTCCACTCTCGCCACACCTTCCCGTAAAGGTCAATCCACCTCTATAATTGCGAAAGTCTTGTTATGTTCCCTCACGTACAAACAAACACCAAAACACTATCAACAAATATAAATAACAACGAATAATACGTATCTTGCACAGAACAGCTCAACGCACGTGTTGGGCGTTCACAAACTGAGCACGTGGTTGGAAATAGTCACATATTGCAACGGTGCGGCATCTAGATGCGTTTCCGTTGTCTGACCGACCGACCGGAATGCTTCTTTGTGATTGGTTCAGAAAGTCAAACGGGTATAGGGATGTACCAACTTAACTTAACTCCTAACTGTCAAGTGCAAGGATTCAGCGGCAGGGGTATATGTGAGGAGCAACCTCACATCTGCTTGGCTAATATGACTGCAAGTAACCTGAAAATAGTACTGCAGCCAGCGAATAATTATTTTACATTTCTCTCACATTAAGTTTTCATAGAATACTGTTCTAACAAGAAACATTTAACCTCACAGGGACTAAGATTTTGTATGTGTTTCACAGGTGACCGGGTGAGTTTGTGCTTTTCAGAAACTGAAACGAATTGATCCCAGAGTGACACTTCAAACTTATCAGTAGGGCCCGGATTTTGATGAAATGTCATTTTTTCTCTGAAATGTCGCAGGCGATGCTTGTTGACAATTAAGTTCATAATGCAAGAAACACGTAAACTATGTGCGATTTTTATTAGTCATCGAAATGCATATTTACCGGGTTATAGTCCTTTTTTACATTAATATGTGGTTTTAGGTCATTTTCTTGTCTTTATAGATCTCTATACGACATTTTTGTGTCTAAATGTCCATTTTAAGTCATGTTTGCTATTTAATGATGAATTATTATAATGCAATACACAAGTAATAAAATTATTCACGGCAGCTTTGGTCATCCTATTTGTTTGTTTTTTTATAGTGTTTAATGCCCGCAGGTGAGATATGAAATGGAGATAGAACACCGGTAGAATGTGATGGCGTGGGAAACCCGCCCCTGCGCCACTTTGTCCACCACAAATCTCACATGCGGTCGCTTGGGATCGAACACGGGCAGTCTAGGTGAGAGGCGAGCCGTCTAACCACTCGGTCACGGCGCGGCCTCGGTTATCCTTGTAGTATAGAAGACATATTGGGATCTGCCGTCTTCCGAGGGCAGATAACGCCCAAGCGATTGCGTCGCTTTTTGAGGCACTTGGCATAGAACATCGGCAGAACCAAGATGTAATAGGGTCCGGGGTGAAGCCGAACAGGCTACCTTTAGTTGTGAGAAAAATAGTTACTGTAATACAGACCACAGTATGGCGATATCACTGCTTCAAAATGAATAAGTAACAATAGTCGCGGTCGCGTAAAGTATAACTTCACAGGAGAAATTTAGGAGGAATGCGTTTGTGTTCGACGGCGGAAAAAGACCGAACTAACTGAATAAAGCACTTGTGTCGTACCACACCCTGAAACAGTTTCCATGCTAGTAAAAATCCTGAGCTAGGGCACCCATTAATCCACACCATCCCTAATACCCAAAAACCTGCACCCGGGATACGAACCCGTAACCACATTACCGCCCCAACTGAAAAATGCAATGTCATACCCGACATTTGAGCCCCGGATCTCCCAGTTGCTCTAACCATCATGACAACATGCCAACACAGCACTAAATTCCCCAACTGACTCAATTCAGAGGTTAGAGAAACTGGACGGAGACCAGGAGTTCCGTGATTCAAATCCCGGCGATGGCATTGGATTTTTCATCTGACTGTACCTTTCTAATCTATTTATATGTTTGTTGAAGTACCTGATACGTTTGCATTGCATTAACAACTTTTTCTGACATTATAGTTTATATGTCAATGCCAGTCGTTTTTCTAACTCCTTGCCAAGATTTCAAATTGTTATTTGTTCTCCAAGTAACCAGTTTTCGCCTGTTCTCTGAGGAAATAGCCAGCGAGAGGTAATACAAATCTCATTTGAGCAGAATGCACCATCCCGTTTGCTTTTCCTGTTGGAATCTAATTCCCTCTTGCTCCATATGTTAGGACAGGGACAGCAATTGTTTTACAAACCTTAAACTGAGTTTCTCTTGCTGAGTGCTTTTCATGGAAGCGTTTCATGTGAAACATTTCTTAACTCAGTGACTAAAGTTACACGCTCAATATACCAGAGTTAAGCTTGACGTATTACATTTACTTATAAAATGACAACATGACTTTTGCTACTTAATTTGTTGTGAAAACAAAATTGCTAATCAGTTTATTTTCAGTAGATTTTGCCGTTGTACTTAATTTGTATGTATGCAAGCAAAATAAAGGCCAATCCCTTGTATGGGAAACTCGGAACATCTAAATGTCGAAAAAAGTCCCAACAAATTACTTTATTAATTTGTTGTGCTGTCTTGTATACAGGTAGTTTCGAAAAGAAACCGAACGAATATGTCCTACGGTTTTTACTTGGACTAGTCCGAGGTTTGATGTCGCAACTTCGAAACTCTTTTAGGAGTTTTATGTAACATTGAAAATTGCATCATTTTGGGATTATACAGCGCAAGAAGCATTCGTATGTGATACCCACATCTTAGAGGGTGCTTTTGACTGGCAGGTGTCATGAAAACAAACGGGTTATCAGCAACCTGAATTTGAGGTAAAGGGGCAGAGGTCATCTACCTGGGCCTGTTCCATCTTCATTCCATGTATCACCAGTGCTATCGCCTGCGGTGCCTTGGTAGTAAAAGCGGGCATTAAACACTATTAAAAAAGAAAAGGGCATCTACCTATACAAAAGGTTGTTTATGACTCGGATAGCTCCAAGGTTCCTCTTAAATGGGAAATTAATGTATTTTCCCTAACCGTGAGATAATTTTGAAGTTATGCTAATAGTAATTTCTCAAAAAACTTACTGTAAATGTCAACAAGTATATATTTTTTTTTACAATTACGAGTTAAAGATGAAACAAACTTCTTGTCTCACTGCAAATGGATTTATGTTTGTTTAATCTGCAATCCTTTGGCAGTATTCTGATTATATTCTTACCTCTGTTGTCTATGTCAGTTCCTAGCGTTCATTCTCAAGACCGCTAAGGTTAAATTACTAGCTGCGTATGTATCCTAGCTTATTCTGCAGGTATTCTCTTTTATTCATTGTCGGTGATGACAATGAATAAAATATATGTTGGAAGAATAACTAAAGGCTTCGTAAGACATGGAGTAGCCCTCCTGGGTAGTTTGGTTGTAGCGCGTCTGCCTCATATTCAACAGGTCGTGAGTTCGAATCTTGCTTAGGTGATAAACTTTATTTTTGAGTTTTCCCTTATCCTGAGAATACGAATGTCGAGTAACTTTAAGCTATATGAACCCCGAGATCATTTGAGCATCATTTCACCAATTTCATTCATCGTCCGATATGACCAACCCGCTTAAAGGACGTTAAGCTTAAAAAAAAAATCCTTATTGTAAGCTGATCACTGTGCAGCATGTCGGCAAACTTAGGAAAACACTGCTAAAGCATTCGACTCGGTGTTTTCCGCCCTGCTTACGATAGCGTGGCCTTGTTCCTGGGTAACAGACTAATCCAAGCTAACCAAGAGGCGTTTTGTTGATCTTGAAAATTTTATTTTCGTAATATACAGCACTGTCCACATCTTGCTTTGTGCCGTTTTGAAACATCCTGTATATTTATTTGAAGACAATACTTATGTTTTGAATTATTATTTTCTCGACACTTACTATGTACATAGTGTATGGAGAAGGTATTGCTCTCCACCCAAAATTCAATACAGAGATTTCACCGGAAATATATGTTTTAGGGTCCCCTGAATCAAAAAAAAAAAAAAAATCTGATGTGTTCCATTCATATGACTTTCTCTACATCTCTGCAACAAATTATTATTACAAAGCATATGCCTCTATTTACTTTAGGCTAATCGAGAAAAAATTAGCAGAAATATTCTTATTACTTGCTTCCTTGTAAGTAGAAGCACAATAAGGGAGTACCTTAGGTTAACGTGATACTCAATAGCTGGTTGCTATATGACTGAAGTTTCTCTGTTTGTATGGAGATGAGTTTACAACTTCCTATGTGAGAAAAGTAAGTTTTTCATAGCTGAAACCAAATTCAAGGAATATCTCAAAAACGATCAACTCCACGAAAAAAAATTCTATGCTATAAATTGTGTGTTTTAACGTGCTCTACATTTCTTGTGTGTAAGTTTTTATCTAAGTCTTACGGTTTAGCAGTTATGCAAAATTCCGTGAAATTCATCCAGAATAAAGTAGTCTTCAAAGGCTATACCCAGAAAATTCAAGATATACATTTTGTTTATCAGGTAAATATCTTTAATATATGATATTTTAATCAAAATCGTTAGAGCCATTTTTGCGAAAATCAAAATTTTCGAAAAAAGTTCCATGTAAAGAGTAGTTTGGGGTGGAGGATTTTTCTCAAAATCTTTGTGTGGCATCCCTGGACGATACTAAACTGAAATACCAAGTTTGGTATTTTACTGACTTTTCGTTTTTGAGTTATCGTATTCACAGGCACACGGACACACTGACACACGGACACATGGACACACACACACACACACACACACACACACACACGCACGGACCTTTTTGTGAAAATGCTTTTTTTGGATACAGGGGACCCTAAACCATATTTCCGGTGAAATCTCGGTATCGAATTTTTTGGTGAAGTGCAATACCTTCTCTATACACTATGTACATAGTACGTGTAGAGAAAGTAAAAAGCATTTTCAGAAAAGGTCCATGTGTCTGTAAACAAGATAACTCAAAAAAGAAAAGTCGGCAAAATACCAAACTTGGTATATAAGTTTAGTATCTTCCCGGGATGCTACACGAACATTTGAGAAAAATCCCCCGACCCCCAACTATTCTTTACATGGAACCTTTTTCGAAAATTTTGACTTTATCAAAATGGCTCTAATAATTTTGATTGAAATATCCTATTAAAGATATTCACATTACATATAATATGTATATTTTGAATTTTCTGCGAATAGCCTCTGAAGATTACTTTATTCTGGATGAATTTTACGAAATTTTGCATAACTCCTAAACCGTAAGAGATGGACAAAATCTTACTACATAAAAATGAAGAGCACATTAAAACGCACAATTTATGTTACATACATTTTTTCGTGGAGTTGGTCGTTTTTGAGATATTCCTTGTTTTTAGCTTCAGCTTTGAAAAACTTATACTTTTCTCATACTGGAATTTGTCAACTCCTGTCCATACAAACAAATGAGCTTCAGTCACATATCAACCAGTTTTTGACTATCGCTTTAACCTATGGTACTCCCTTATTTCGCTTCTACTTACAAGGAAGCAAGTAATAAGACTATTACTGCTATTTTTTTCTCGATTAGCATGAAGTACATAGAAGCATAAGCTTTTTAACAATAATTTGTTGCATAGATGTAGAGAACGGCATGTGAATGGAACGTATCAGATTTTTACTCTAGTCAGTTTTCTCTTTGAATGATATTTTTAGTATAAATAATCTATATTCTCTGGAATTACTGAAAATAACTACATCAAATTTTAGGAATGTGAAAACCAGCTGTAAGTACTCATTTAGACCTATGTAGGTGTTAATAAAGTGAGTCATTACTTTTTAAAAATAATATATCCTGATACGTTTTAATCATGGTGGTTTGTATAATTGAGTATAAAATCCTGTCGAACTTAAAAGACATAATATGTAATAGAGTAATGAACTTAGAAGGTATACACAATTTACATTCCGTAAAAGTTGGACCTGATAGCTTAAAGTTTCTGAGGCCTTTGGTTTGGAATTTAGCAGATCTGGTCGGATAAGACTTTAATTTCCATTTAACTATAGAAGGTTTTTGCAAAACGATATACTTCAGGATTTCATGCCACTTAGGAGTGCTTTAGGCTAAATGTGATGCTTCGATTCTTTTACTTTCTCTAGCACGTATGTACATAAAATTTACATAGTATCTAGAGAAGCTATTGTATTCCACCATGTGAGATATATTTTGAGGTCCTCCGAGACCAGAAAAAGTATTTTTAGAAAAGTGTCTATGTGGGAGGAGGAGGACAGCATAGCTCAGAAACGAAAAGACCGTCAAATACCAAACTTGACATTTATGTACAGTATCATCCAAGGAGCGACAAGAAGATTTTCAAGAAAATCCTCACCCCAAACTACGCTTTACATGGAAAAATGTTTGAAAAAAACAATTCTCAAAAATGGCTGTAACAATTTTCATTAAATACCGTATATTAATAATATTTACATCACAAATAAAATGTATGTCTTGTATTTCCTAGGAACAGCCGTAAGAGATAGTCAAAAGCTTACAACCAAAAAATTTAGAACTATTTAATTCACGTTTTACAGAAATTATCTATTTATTACTTAATGCACACATGGCTCCAATTATACATCAATTCAACTTTTCGTCTTCATTTTTTTTTACTTCCTTTTACATTTATTTAATTTGTACATATTTTATCGTATCGCTTTCTATAAAAATGTTCAAGTCAGGGTGCTATAAATTTATAACTGCATTAGAAGAATGCAACATGTCTAATTTTAAGGCGCCGTAACAGTCCCAATGGAAAAATCAGTTATATTCTCAACTGGATAGTATTATTACAAATATTTTATGTAATATTTATTTATGTAACTGGGTATAATCTGACTGATTGCGACACGAGTGAGCTTTCGCTCGTGCGCTAATTTTTACGAGTGTTGAAATGAGATTACACACATGTTACTTACTACGTTTTTATAAAACTTTAGCATTAAAATTAGTAAAAAGTAATTAACAAATATGATAAAGAAAATTAATGTACTTAATGTAATATGGTTGTTTGGCAGAAGTTTCATTTGTTTCAACTCATAGAGGAAAATGGAAGCTGGTGATAAAACTATTAAAAATATGGATTGTATTCTGTTTGACATTTTGAACGAAGCCAAGAGTGCTGAGAGTGAATTAATTCAAGAAAAAGCAATGTATATTGTTGTTGGTTTTGGTTTTAAAATAAATAATGAGGTGATTCTTGTGTTTGAATGTTGCTGCACTTCGATTTCAGTGACGATTTTTAGTTTCTTACAGGCACGTTGGAGAAAATTATGTTGTGGCGGTGTTGACGTCATTGCTGCTTTGTTGCCTTGGTAATTCCGTAATTAATTTTCCAGCTCTGATGGCAGAAAAGGGATTATTTCGTACGATTTATGCTTTCATAATAAGCCGGTTTAATGCTAGGATTGCATAAATAATATTTAAAATTCATAAACATATGTTTACTGTGAATTTAAATGCTCAACTATGTGCACATAGCTTTAAGAAAAATAAACACACATTAAAAAATTTAAAAAGTTAGAGATAGCTCGCGCATTCTCCCGTTAATGCACTAGAAATAAAAATCTGATGTGTAACACTCAAACGACTTTCTCTAGCTGTTCTACAAACTTCTTACATAAGGTTACTCTTCTTTCTGCCCCTTGCTAATCGAGGTACTCATTAGCACAATGTTCTTATTACTTAGTTCCGTATAAGTAGGAAGAAAATAAGGGAATACACTAGGCTAAACCAATAGTCAAATGTTTTAAAAGCTGTCGTTATGCGATTGTCAGTACAAATCGCTTCTTTTCTTGGCCAGGAGTAGAACAAAAGAAAAACGGACACTCCCGTCTGAGAAAAGTTTTAAGTACTTCACAACTAAAACTAATAACAATGAGTACCTCGAAAACGGTAAGCTCCACGAGAAAAATGTATATGACATAAGTTGTGTATTTTAAAGAAAACTACATTTTTTGTATAGTAAGTTTTTGTCTATCTCTTACGGTTTACTAGTTATGCCAAATTAAGCAAAATTCATCCAGAATAAACAGGTCTTCAGAAGCTATTCCTCGAAAATTCAAAATATACATTTTATTTTCCAGGTAAATATCTTTAATATATGATATTTTAATCAAAATCGTTAGAGCCATTTTTAAGAAAATCAACATTTGCGAAAAAAGTTCCATGTAAAGGGTAGTTTGGGGTGGGGGGATTTTTCTCAAAATCTTCGTGTCTCATCCCTGGAAGATACTGAACTTAAATACCAAGTTTGGGATTTTAGCTACTATTCATTTTTGAGTTATCGTGTTCACAGACACACGGACACACAGACACACACACACACGGACCTTTTTCTGAAAATGTTTTTTATGGATACAGGGGGTCCTAAAACATGTATTTCTCGTATCGAATTTTTGGGTGGAATACAATACTTCTCTATCCCTATGTACATTGTACATACGGGGCTAGAGAAAGTAAAAATCTGATGTGTTCCATTCGCATGCCTTTCTCTACATCTCTGTAACAAATTATTGTTACAAAGCTTATGCTTCTATTTACTTCATGCTAATCGAGAAAAAATGAGTAGAAGTAGTCTTATTACTTGCTTCCTTGAAAGTAGAAGGGAAATAAGTGATAGTCAAAAGTTGGTTGCTGTGAGACTTGTTTGTATAACAAGGAGTTGACAAATTTCTGTATGAGAAAAGTATATTTTTAAAAGTTGAAACCAATAACAAGGAATATCTGAAAAACGATCAACTCCACGGAAAAAATGTATATGACATAAAGTGTGTGTTTTAACGTGCTCTACACTTTTTGTGTGATAAGTTTTGTCCATCTCTTACAGTTTAGCTGTAATGTAAAATTCCGTAAAATGCATCCAGAATAAGGTATTCAGAGGCTATTCCCAGAAAAATTCAAGATATACATTTTATTTGTCATATAAATATCTTTAATATATGATATTTTAATCAAAATCGTTACATCCATTTTTTATAAATTCAAAATTTACGAAAAAAGTTCCATGTAAAGGGTAGATGGGTGTGGAGGAATTTTCTTTGTAAATCTTCGTGTCGCATCCTTGGAAGATACCAAACCTAAATACAAATTTTGGTTTTTAACGGTTTTTTCGTTTTTGAGCTATGCTGTTCACACACACACACACACGGACATGTTTTTATTTTTTTTTTTTATTCAGGAAGTCTCAAAACATGTATTTCCGGTCAAATCTCGGTATCAAAGTCTTGGGTACATTACAATACCTTCTTTATACACCATATACATAGTACGTATAGAGAAGTTAAAAAAAAAAATCTGATGTGTTCCATCCACATGACTTTCTCTACATCTTTGCAACAAATTATTATAAAAAAGCTAATGCTTCTATTTACTTCAAGCTAATCGAGAAAATATTAGCAGAAAGCCTTATTACTTGCTTCCTTGTAAGTAGAGGCGAAATAAGGGAGTACCATATGTTAAAGTGATAGTTAAAAGCTGGTTGCTATGTGACTGATGTTCCTTTGTTTGTATGCACAGGAGTTGACAAATTCCTGTATGAGAAAAGTAAAAGTTTTTCAAAGGTGAAACCAAAAATAAGGATCAACTCCACGACAAAAATGTATTTAACATAGATTATGTTTTAACGTGCCCTACATGTTTGTGTATTAAGTTTTTGTCCATCTCTTACGGTTTAGCTGTTATCAAAATTCCGTAAAATGTATCCAGATGAAGTAGTCTTCAGAGGCTATTCTCAGAAAATTCAGGATATACATTTTATTTTTCAGGTAAATATCTTTAAATATATGATATTTTAATCAAAATCGTTAGAGCCATTTTTGAGAAGATTAAAATTTTCGAAAAAAATTCCATATAAAGGGTAGTTTGGGGTGGGGGGATTTTTCTCAAAAGCTTCGTGTCACATCCTCGGAAGATACCAAGTTTGGTATTTAAGGGAGTTTTCGTTTTTGAGCTATGACGCCCACAGATACACACACATAGACATATACACACAGACATTTTTCTAAAAATGTTTTGGAGGAGGGGTTCAGGGGCTCTCAAAACATATATTTCCGGTGAAATCTTGGTATCGAATTTTTGGGTGCAATACAATACCTTCTCTATACACTATATACATAGTACGTATATAGAAAGTAAAAATAACATCCGTTTTACTTAGCATATAAGGGAAAACATTCAAAATATGTTTGTTTCTTGAAAGCAAAACCCATAAACAATTGTTTAATAATGCGGGTAATTTTAAATAAAACTAAGCAACCTACAGGATTGTAAAATTGGTTTTGTTTCAACCTCTATGTTTGTAGAAGTTTAACTAATAATGTAATTATGCAAACAACAATTCTCATCCAGCCACAGCAAATTCAATTTAGGACATTTATTGAATTAACCTTCGCATTGAATAAAGCGAATTTCTCGCAGAGCAAGTCTGGCTGAAGTTTGTTAGGTCTGACGTAGTCGAAAGCCAGAGGCAAAGGCAGCTGGTGGAGGGGTCCTGAAAATTGTATGGCCCTGCCTTATTATGTAAGGAGATTAAGCAATATACAATGTGTTGCAGGTAGAGGAGATGGCGGCAGGAGGGGAACTGTGCGGCTTCCTGGATGTGAAGGTGCCCGCCAGAGTGCGGCGGAGGAGGGGCCTAGCCCCCTGGAAGGTAGGTCATCTTGACCCACTTAGCACTAGGAGCTTCAGGATTCCCACAATGTAAGGCCATGGTCATCTAATACAATGTTACCAACCTTCAAATTTCTCACGCAACCACTTGTTTCCCACAATTTTACTCTGTAAAATGTAAATAACTTAATGAAAATGTTCTTGGGGACTTAATAAAATAATTAACACTTTACGTACAAAATTATTTTCTAAAGAAATCTCAAATTAGTACAGTGTATGTATGTATGTATGTATGTATGTATGTATGTATGTATGTATGTATGTATGTATGTATGTATGTATGTATGTATGTATGTATGTATGTATGTATGTATGTATGTATGTATGTATGTATGTATGTATGTATGTATGTATGTATGTATGTATGTATGTATGTATGTATGTATGTATGTATGTATGTATGTATGTATGTATGTATGTATGTATGTATGTATGTATGTATGTATGTATGTATGTATGTATGTATGTATGTATGTATGTATGTATGTATGTATGTATGTATGTATGTATGTATGTATGTATGTATGTATGTATGTATGTATGTATGTATGTATGTATGTATGTATGTATGTATGTATGTATGTATGTATGTATGTATGTATGTATGTATGTATGTATGTATGTATGTATGTGTATGTATGTATGTGTGTATGTATGTATGTATGTATGTATGTATATATGTATGTATGTATGTATGTATGTATGTATGTATTTGAACTTTTTGTGTGCATATTTAGTTTTTAGCGTATATTGCATTGATTTTAATAAATAAATTACATCCAGAATTAATTCTGGTTATTGAAATAAAGGCTGTGTTTTCAGACAAAACTGTATTAAAGAAAACTGCTATTAGCACACAAAGCAGAAATAAAAGAAAAAAGGGGAAATTATAGAATACGTTGATCTGTTACCTCTCCAGTTAATTACCTTTAGCACCTACCTACTGTGCCATCAAAAGAAAGCACACATAACAACGTTTTCGATAGCAAAAGCTTCAATAAGGGTTGATAAAGCTGAAGGATGAAGCAATAAGTGGCAACTTCAGTCTAGTAATAGGTCATTAACCTTCAAGAGACAGCGATATGTCCATTAGCTCCAAGTCTCGAAGTTCCAAATTGATCCGTTCCATTATAGGAGTTTAAGTTGTTGCTGAACAAGATCAAACTGTGCAATTGAAAGGCTTTCTTTCTCTTTCTCTCTGCAGTCCGATAACAGAAGTCGATACACACAGGCATCGACTCTAAGCGAATGGACCTCTCAAACACAAATCCTTTCACTGGCTGGCCATTTCTCTGTCAGCTTTATGTTTCCTAGAGGAATCTCAATTTTTGGGCTTAATTAGAGAGGCGCTTGCATTATCCCTGACCTAAATGAAGCGTCTGTGTGGATCAGGAAAACATTTTGATTGGTATTACAATCTTTATTAGTGAAAATTTCACCCGATGTGTAGGTATTCGCCACTAAATTCGTACTACATGTTCTTGAATTGGCATCCACTCTTTACTTTCTCTACCCGTACTATGTGCATGGTGTATAGAGAAGGTATTTTGCAAAAGAAGGCTGTGAGAATAATTTGCGGAGTTCATTTTAAACACCACTGTAAGCCATTTTTTATTGAATTAGGCGTAATGTCTTTTCCATCGATGTATGTGCTGTGTTGCCTCTTGTATGTCAAAGAAAATATAAATAGATTTATAATTTCTTCAAATATTTATAACTAGGTATTCAACACGAAATAGTTCGAATTTATATACTAACAAACCTAAGTACACCAAAATTCAGAATAGTTACTTAGTATTTTCTTTGAAGTTGTTTAATGTTTTACCACCAAGAATAAGAGAACTCCCTTGGTGGCTAATCCATTATAAGGTGCCAATGATTTTTTTTACTTTCTCTACACGTACTATGTACATAGTGTATAGACAAGGTATTGCATTGCACCCAAAAATTCGATACAGAGATTTCACCGGAAATACATGTTTTGAGACCACCTGATTCCAAAAAAAAAAAAAGCATTTTTAGAAAAATGTCCGCGTGTGTGTCTGTCGGTGTGTATGTGTGTGTGTGTGTGTGTGTTTGTTGGCAACATAGCTCAAAAACGAAAAGATCATTAAATACCAGACTTGGTATCTTCCAAGGATGTGACACGAAGATTTTCAAGAAAATCCCCCCACCCCCAACTGCCCTTAACATGGAAAAATTTTCGAAAATTTTGATTTTCTAAAAAATGGCTTTAACGATTTGGATTAAAATATCGCATATAAAAGATATTTACCCAACAAATAAAATGTATATCTTGAATTTTCTGGGAATAGCTTCTGAAGACTACTTTATTCTGGATCAATTTTACGGAAGTTTGCATAACTGCTAAACCGTAAGAGATGGACAAAAACTTACCACACAAAGATGTGGAGCCCTTTAAAACTCACAATTTAAGCTATATACATTTTTTTCCTAGAGTTGATCGTTTTTTAGATATTCCTTGCTTTTGATTTCAGCTTGGAAAAACAATGTTCTCATACAGAAATTTGTCAACTCCTGTCCATACAAACAAAGGAAATTCAGTCACCTAGCAAGTAGCTTGTGACTGTCACTTTAACCTATGGTACTCCCTTATTTCGCTTCTACTTACAAGGAAGCAAGTAATAAGACTATTTCTGCTAATTTTTCTCGATTAACATGAAGTAAAGAGAAGCAATAGCTTTTTAATAATAATTTGTTGCAGAGATGTAGAGAAAGTCATGTAAATGGAACACATTAGATTTTTTAGTGTTAATTTCTAAGCGTTTATTGTGTTTGACGTAGCTACACTGTAACACTGTTTTCGGCAATAAAGATCCATCCATCCATCCATCCATCCGTCCATCCCATCCATCCATCCTTCCCATCCATCCATCCACTCACCCACCCACCCATCCATCCACCCACCCATCCATCCACCCATCCATGGCCGCGCCGTGGCTGAGTGGTTAGACCACTTGCCTCTCACCTAGACGGCTAGGGTTCGATCCCAAGCGACCACATGTGATATTTGAGGTGGACAAAGCGGCGAGTTTTCTCCGGGTATTCCGGTTTCCCCCACCATCACATTCCACCGGTGCTCCATCATCATTTATGTATCATTAGTGTCACCGCCTGCGGTGCCATAAGTAGTTAAAGCGGGCGTTAAACACTACCAAAAAAAAATCCATCCATTCCATCCATCCATTGTAATACGCCCAAAATTTCGATATCGAGATTTTACCGGAAATACATCTTTTGGGTCCCCTGAATCCATAAAAGCATTTTCAGAAAAAAGTCCGTGTGTGTCGGTGTGTGACTGTGGACAGCATAGCGCAAAAAACGAAGATACCGTTAAATACCAAAATTTGTATTTAAGTTTGGTATCTTCCAAGGATGCAACACGAAGATTTTCAAGAAAACCCCTCACCCCCCAACTACCCTTTACATGGAAAATGTTTCGAAAATTTTGATTTTCTCAAAAATGATTCTAATGATTTTGATTAAAATCTTTTATACATAAGATATTTACACGAAAAATAAAATGTATATCTTGAATTTTCTGACAATAGCCTCTGAAGGCCTCTTTATTTTGGATGATTTTTATTGAATTTTGTATAACTGGTAAACTGTAAGAGATAGACAAAAACTTATTATACAAAAACTGTAGATCACGATAAAACACACTTATGTCATAGGCATGTTTTCGTGAAGTTGTCAGTTTACAAGATATTCCTTGTTATTCATTTCAGCTTTAAAATATATAAACTTTTCTCATACGGGAACTTGTCAACGCTTGCGCACATAAAGAAACGGATTTCAATCCCATAGTAACCACATTTTAAAACATTTGACTGTCAGTTTAACCTAAGGTGCTCCCTTATTTGCCTTCTACTTAAAAAGGAACTAAGTAACAAGACCGTTTCTGCTAATGTTTTAGCAATATATAGATAGAGGGTTAAGCTTATTAACAATAATTTGTTGTATAAGATATAGTATGATTTTTATGAAATTAAAGATATAAACTAGGATTAGATACCCTATTATTTTTATTGTAAATTTTTAAGACAAAGTCATGTGAATGGAACTCATCAGATGTTTTCGATTAGATAACCTAATGAAAATTTTATCTCTGATATTTTACCATCTAGATTACGAGGTCTACTTGCTTCTGTTTCAGCTATTTTGTTTAAAAACGTTCTGGCATTACTAACACTGTCACCGCATACGAGATATCGATTTAACTGACATTACTGATTATGTATTAATCATCGTTTATAATATAAATAATAATGTAAGATTCAAGAACAGTATACAGTGCGTTTCAAAACAAAACCAAGATCATTGTTACTCAGATACCATGCAATACGAAAATATAGTTTACAAAACCAATAAAGGTATACGCTTCAGGGTCCGCGTAGACTAGGCAGTTACTCAGGAATAAAGCCGTGTGCCTGAGTAGTGTGGTGGTAGCATATCTACCTCACATTCAAAAGGTCGTGAGTACGTATCTTGTTTAGGCTGAGTTACCCGATTAAGGTTTTTATGGGGTTTTCCCTTGTCCTGAGAAGACGAATGTCGAGTAACTTTAATCTCCATGGACCCCGAGATCATTTGAGCATCATTTCATCAATTTCATTCATCGTCCGATATGACAACTGGGTTAAAGGACGTTAAGCCACAAAAAAAAAAAAAAAGTGCCTGGCTCACGCTAGTGGAGGTAACGCAGGTAGGTTAGAAAGCACCGAGTTGCGTGTCTAGTAAACAAGTTGACATGCTGTACAGTGGTTAGCTAACTTTAAGGACTTCCTTGTTTTACGAAACAGTGCTAAAGAAGCACTTTATATAGGTCTTTCAACAAGCGTGTCCTATTTTAACATGTGATAGCTGCCTTTGTTATGGAGTTACATCAGTCATTTTTTTCATGTGGTTACAGTTGTTGCTGACAAATAGCCATGGAACGTTACACCATTCAGCAACGCGTAGAAATTGTGAAAATTCTAAGACGAAAATGGAGAAGCTCTGTCAATGGAGAAATATACCGGGTTCTCATAAGGGACTATTTTTGGCCTTAATTGGATTGTATGGATCTCAGAAACACCTGGTTCAAGCAAGATGGTGCCACATTTCATACTGCTCTCGAAACAATCTATTCTTTGAAGGAGAAGTTCATCATTTCCCATGGTGGTGATGTGAACTGGCCCCCGAGATCATGTGATTTAACATCGTTGGATTAATTTTGTGGGGTTATGTTAAATCTCGAGCTTATGTCAGCAAGCGAGAAACAGTTTATGATCTTATGAATAACATCACGTGTGTTATTCTTGAAGTTGTGCCCAATTTACGTTCTTCTGTCGTTGAAAATTGGGTCAACCGTATACGCGCAACCCAACGAAATCGCAGCGGTCACTTAACTGAGGTTCTCTCCCACACGTAATGACATTAATTATGTTTCAAAATAAAAAAAGAAATAACCCTCTATCATTTATAGAATGTGTTTTATTTAAGTTCAAAGATAGGACACTTGTTGAAAGACCCTATATTTTGTTATTTGTTTATTCTTTCAACATCCAGTTTCATCATCACAGACAGTGAAATTACTGGAAAAATAAGCTGAAATACATACGCCTTTAATACTATATTTTATATAAATGAGATTTAACACTAGTACTCTTGAGGAGACAGGCAAGAAACTAATAAAGATGACGGAGGCGAGAATACTGTCAGAATAATGCCAAGGATTATATATAGAGTTAAACATAAATAAATCCCTTTTACAGTGAGACAAGAACTTTATTTTACTGCCTTAAATCGTAATAGTAAATTAAACTTTGTACATTTAACAGCAAGCTATTATTATTATTATTATTATTATTATTATTATTATTATTATTATTATTATTATTATTATTATTATTATTATTATTATTATTATTATTATTATTATTATTCTAGCAGCCTCAAAGCATATATCCGATGAATCTCAAAATTGAATTTTTTGGTGGAATACAATATTTCACCTATATACTATCTGTAGTAGAAAACGTAAAAATCTGATGTGTTCCATTCTCATGACCTTCTCTATATCTCTGCAATAAATTATTTTTAAAAAGCTTATGCTTCTACTTACTTCCTGCTAATCGAGAAAAAATTAGCAGAAGTAGTCTTATTTCTTGCTTCCTTGTAAGTAGAAGCGAAATAAGGGAGCACCATAGGTTAAAGTAATAGTCAAAAGCTGCTTGTCATGTGATTGAAGTTCCTTTGTTTGTATGGACACGAGTTCACAAAGTCCTGTATGAGAAAATATGTTTTTATAGCTTAAACAAAAAACAAGGAATATCTCAAAAACAATCAACTCCACGAAAAAAATGTATGTAACATAAATTGTGTGTTTTAATGTGCTCTACATTTTTTGTGTGGTAAGTTTTTGTCTCTCTCTTACGGTTTAGCACTTATGCAAAATTCCGTAAAATTCACTCAGAATAAAGTAGTCTTCAGAGGCTATGCCCAGAAAATTCAAAATATACATTTTATTTGTCAGGTAAGTATCTCTATTATACGATATTTTAATCAAAATCGTTATTGCCATTTTTTAGAAAATCAAAATTTTCAAAAAAAGTTCTATGTAAAGGGTAATTTGGGGTGGGGGATTTTTCTCAAAATCCTCATGTCGCATCCGTGGAAGATATTAAACTTAAATACCAAGTTTGGTATTTTACCGACTTTTCGTTTTTGAGTTATCGTGTTCACAGACACACAGAGGCACGGACACACACATATACACTCACGGACCTTTTTCTGAAAATACTTTTTTTGGATACAGGGGACCGTAAAACATATATTTCCGGTGACATCTCGGTATCGAATATTTTGGTGGAGTCCAATACCTTCTCTATACACTATGTACATAGTACGTGTAGAGAAAGTAAAAAGTATACATGCTTGACATTAGTCAGTATTAAAGTTTATCTTAAGTAAAATTTCGTATAATTACTTTGTCTACACGTACTATATACATAGTGTATAGAGAGGGTATTGCATTCCACCCAAAAATTCGATACTGAGATTTCACCGGAAATACATGTTTTGGGTCCCCCTGAATCCAAAAAAAACATTTTCAGAATAAGGTCCGTGTGTATGTGTGTCTGGGTCTGCATGTGTGACTGTAGACAGCAGAGCGCAAAAACGAACAGACCGTTAAATACCAAACTTGGTATTTAAATTTGGCATCTTCTAAGGATGCGACACGAACATTTTCAAGAAAATTCCCCACCCCAACTACCCTTCACATGGAACTTTTTTCGAAAATTGTAATTTTCTTAAAAATGGCTTTAACGATTTTGATTAAAATATTGTATAATAAAGATATTTACCTGGTAAATAAAATGTATATCTTGAATTTTCTGGGAATAGCTTCTGTAGAGTACTTTATTCTGGATGAATTTTACGCAATTTTGCATAACTGCTAAGCCGTAAGAGATGGAAACGAACTTACCCCACAAAAAATGTAGAGCACTTTAAAGCACACAATTTATGTTATATAAATTTTTTTCGTGGAGTTGCTCGTTTTTTAGATACTCCTTGTTTTTGGTTCCAGCTTGGAAAAACATACTTTTCTCATACAGAAATTTGTCAACTCATGTCCATACAAACAAAGTTCTTCAGTCACATAGCAACCAGCTTTTGACAATCACTTGAACCTATTGTACTCCCTTATTTTGCTTCTACTTACAAGGAAGCAGGTAATAAGACTATTTCTGCTAATGTTTTCTGGATTAGCATGAAGTAAATAGAAGCATAAGCTTTTTAACAAAATTTTGTTGCAGAGATGTAGAGAAAGTCATGTGAATGGAACGCATCATATTTTTTTTAAATCTAAATACACAAATTACAATGATAAAATGAATAATTTGCAAAACACTGTGTTCAGCTCGATTCTATACGGTGTAACTTGGCTAAAATCACAGAAGTGACAAATATATTGACGTTACCATGGAAACTCCACTCCTCATTGGTGCTGCATACCTAAGCAGAAAAGTTCAATACAGGTGTACTTCTGTGATCTGGTTATTAGTAGCTTGCTTCCAGATATCCCAGGTTCGATTCCCTACGGAGAATGAACATTTTTGTTTAACTGGGATTATTCCCCACTCTCCTTAAGGGACCGTTCACAATGAAAAAATAATCTGATGTGTTCCATTCATATAACTTTCTTTACATCACTGTAACATACTATTGTTAAAAAGCATATTCTTTCATCTACCATATAATAATCTAGATAAACATTAGCAGAAATTGTTGTTTTAATTACTTGCTTCTTTGTAAGTAGAACAAAATAAGGCTAAAGTGATAGTCAACTATTTTAAAAGCTGGTTGCTCTGTAGTTAAAATCCCTTTCTATGCATGGCCAGGAGTTTACAACTTTCCGTGTGAAAAAAAATTAAGAATTTTAAATATGAAACAAACAACTTTAAATACCTCAGAGATAGTCAATTCCACGAAGAAAAAAAAAACAAACAAACAAAAAACGTATATGACAGATTGTGTGTATAAACGAGATATAATTTTTTTATGTTGTAAGGGTTGGTCTATCTCTTACGTTTACCAGTTATGCGTTATTTAGCAAAATTCATCAGAATAAATAGGTCGTTAGAGGCTATTCCCAGAAAATTCAAGATATACACTTTATTTGCCATCTTTAATATTTGAGTCAAAATCATTAGAGTTATTTTTGAGAAAAACAAAATGTTCAGAATATGTTCCATGTAAAGGGTAGTTTGGGATGGGGCGATTTTCCTCAAAACCTTCGTGTCGCATCCCTGTAAGATACTAAATTTAAATATCAAGTTTGGTATTTTACCGACCTTTCGTTTTCAAGTTATCGTGTTCACAAACACACGGACACGCACGGATCTTTTTCTAAAACTGTTTTTTTTTTTATATAGGGGAATCTACAATTTGTATTTCTGGTATGAAAGATCGGTATTGAATTTTTGGGTGAAATGGAATACCTTCTCTATACACTATTTGCATAGTACGTATAGAGAATGTAAAAAGCATTGACGAAATAACGAATAATTAAGACAGAAATAAAAGCGTTGTGTTGTGAGTCTCAGCGACAAATGCAAACATAAAGAGCAGTTAATGTCATGAAAGCGTGAAATAGATGAGCTAATCGAGGCCTCAAGAAGAGCTCATGGCATGTACCTATCAACTAGCTACCTATCTGGTTAAACTCACAACAAAGATAATCTAAAATCACAGTTTATTTTACTGTTTGTGTTTAACGCCCGCTTTTACTGAAGGCTTCGCAGGCGGTGACACTGATGATACATGAAGATGGAGCCTCGGTGGAATGAGATGGCGGGGGAAACCGGAGAACCCAGAGAAAACTCACCCCTGCGCCGCTTTGTCCACCACAAATCTCACATGCGGTCGCTTGGGATCGAGGTGAGAGGCGAGTGGTCTGACCATTCGGCCATGACGCGGCCATTATTTTACTGTGATTTTTATACCAGTAGATCTCTAACTGTTCCCAGGGGCGAATCCTCCATTTTTGCACAGCTGCACTAAACCCCCATGGAAAATTGATTTTTGTAACAGTTTATATTTATATTTTGTACAATGCAATTTTCCATGGGGGTTCAGATACGACAGTGCACAACATGTAGAGTAAATGCATTGTAATTCACTAAAACCAGAGAAGTAATTTTAAAATGTTTATAAATATAATGTCTTCGTTAATGGAATAAAAATAAAATTTGGTGTGTTCCATTGGCATTACTTTCTCTAGCTGTTCTACAAACAAACTTTACTTACAAAAGAATATACCTACTTTATCTACGTCATACTAATCATTAGCAGAATTAGTCTCGTTGCTTGCTTCGTTGAAAGTAGAAGGAAAATAAGGGAATGCATTAGGCTAAAGCGATAGTCAAATCCTTTAAAACTTCATCGCTATGTGAAGCAATTCAAAATCGGTTCTCTTTTGCTTTCCGAAAGTAAAACAAAACAGATGAAACAATAGTTATTTCTCGAAAACCAACAAGGTATATCTCAGAAATGGTTTACTCTACATAAAAATCTGATGTGTTCCATTCACATGACTTTCTCTACATCTCTGCAACAAATTATTGTTAAAAAGCTAATGCTTCTATTTACTTCTTGCTAATCGAGAAAAAATCAGCAGAAATAGTCGTATTACCTGCTTCCTTGTAAGTAGAAGCGAATTAGCGGAGTAGCATAGGGTAAGGTGATAATCAAAAGCTGGTTGCTATGTGAATGAAGTTCCTTTGTTTGTATGGACAGGAGTTGACAAATTCCTGTATGAGAAAAGTATAAGTTTTTCAAGCCTGAAACCAAAAACAAGGAATATCTTAAAAACGATCAACTCCACGAAAAAAATGTATATAACATAAGTTGTGTGTTTTAATGTGCTTTACATTTTCTGTATGGTAAATATTTGTCTATCTCTTACGGTTTAGCAGTTATACAAAATTCCGCAAAATTCATCCAGAATAAAGTAGTCTTCAGAGGCTATTCCCAGAAAATACAAAATATACATTTTATTTGTCAGGTAAATACCTTTAATATACGATATCTTAATCAAAATCGTTAGAGCCATTTTTGAGAAAATCAAAATTTTCGAAAAAAAGTTCCATGTAAAGGGTAGTTGGGGGTGGGTGGAGGTTCTTGAAAATCTTCGTGTCACATCCTTGGAAAATACCAAGTTTGGTATTCAACGGTCTGTTTATTTTTAAGCTATGCTGTCACAGACACAGACACAATGCTTTTTTTGGATTCAGGGGGACTAAAAACGTGTATTGCCGGTGAAATCCCGGTATCGAATTTTTGGGTGGAGTGCAATACCTTCTCTATACACTATGTACATAGTACGTGTAGAGAAAGTAAAAATATATATGACGCAAACTGGTGTTTTAATGATATATTAGTGCTGTAAATTTTTGTCTATCTCCAACGGCTAACGAGTTATACAAGTCATCAAAAATGAAGAGGTCTTCAGGGGATATTCTCAGAAAATTCAAGATATGATTTCGTTTGTCATAAAGCATCTTAAAAATATGGTATTTTAATCAAAGTTGCTAGAGCCATTTTTGAGAGAATCAAAATTTTGGAAAAAATGTTTCATGTATAGGATAGTTGGGATTGGAGGATTTCTAGAAATCTTGGTGTCGCATCCCTGGAAGATACTGAAATTAAATACCAATACACGCACACGAACATTTCTCTGAACGTTTTTTGTCTTCAGGGGGTCTCAAAACATGTATTTCCGGTTACATCTCGGTAACAAATTTGCGGGTGGAGTAAAATAATTTCTCTATCTATTATGTACATTATACATACTTACTAGTGGTAGTGACATTAAGTGTCACAGCAAAGAAAATTTGATTGACTAATGGAGAAAGAAAATGCTAGCAATATTAACGTGTAATGGTATAGAATAAATTTATTTTAAGAATAGGTGATAATGATATTAAAATGTTAAAATTAAATAGTAAGTTGTATAGACAACATTAAGAAGATTTTAGGAGTAAAAAGTAAGAGAAAGAAGGAAAATGTTAGAAGCTACTATTAAGTAATATATAATAGACAATAATATTTAGTAAGTATTGACATTATATAAAATAAAGAGAGAAGATTGTATAAAATAATACTATTTACTACTAATTATTAAAAGTAAATTAATAAATAATATATCAATAAATTAATAAAATTAATAAAAAATTATATAATAGATGAGATAAATAATAATAAAATAAATACACATAATGAAGTAATAATTGATATGTATATAAATTTATTGGATAGGTGTTAAACATTAATATCTTGACTAGAATGAAAGGCTAAAATATAAAATGTTATCAGATAAATGAGGAATTAAAATTCAAAGGTTCTAGATACCAGTACCTCTTAATACCGAATACGCCTAGTTATAGTTTTTTTTTTTTTTTTTTTAATTAAGAGCTTATGGATTAGATGATAGCTGGTTTCCAGGTAAATACTGGTTTCCAATATTAGTTATTAGATGTATATTAGTTACCTTTAAATTGTAGTTATTAGTTTTTACTACGTTTTGTTTTAATTTGTGTTGTATTATGTAACTCAATTTATCTGAAAAATGTAAACAAACTTGGAATGTAATTTTCTAATAATAAATACAAGAATTTGAAAATGAAATCCCGGTTTAAGAAATTAGGCACCAGGTTGGAATCTTATAAGGAAATCGTCAGACATGCATGCTAGGAGCTGTTTGCATGCAACTCTTTCACTCGCATTGCGAAGGATCAAACACGTGCTCTGAGATACGAGGGAGTTGCTTGCTTTGTTGCACTAATTTCTCTATTCGTTTTTGTGCAGGCTACGGTTTTATATTGTTTTTAGTAAATACCTTCGTTTTGGCAATGAATTAAAAGTCTCGGAACTAAAGGAACTCTCTACCTTACCGTTAGATATACATAGACACACACATAGACACACACAGGCACACACAGACACAGATACGGACACACATATACACACAGACACACTGGGTGTTAATGAACTATACCGAAATATTTTCACATAAGTATTAAATAAGTAATTTGACATAGGAGACTTATGGCCTGTTATTTATATTTCGAAGTAATGGCTATAAGTTTCTGAAGTGCCAGTGGAATGAAAATAATAATAATAATAATAATAATAATAATAATAATAATAATAATAATAATAATAAACATTTACTCTATGACAGGAATCGAATTCATTACCTTTGGGATAGCAGCTTCCCGCGGCGTCACACACTTAAGCACCAGAGCAGTTGACAAATCGCCTCCAGAGTAGGCTACATAACGCAAGAACGTACTTAATGAATGCTCAGTGTCGTACTGTCAAGTGATTAGTTCGAGATTTTACAGATCTTTGCGACATTAAATCTTGAGAACGCTAGCAACGAGCTGCTAAAAATCGATATTTCTATACTCGGGCAGCAGTTTTAAAGACATTATAAGCCATTTTTTTCAATCTGATTTGCTTTAACACCGACTTATCAGCACCTGATACCCACACGTTTAACGCTATGTAGCTGCGTTGTGTTTATCCGGGGACCATGCATCACCGATCTCAAATTATTTCGGTGTAGTTCATTAACAGCCTGTGTATATATATCAAATCCGAAATTAAGAGAACCTGTGTCGCAGATTCTTTGATACACGTGATTAAGGTACATCTTTTAAGAAAATGACGATTTAGAAATCGCCGATAATGCAGTCCTTCGCAGTATTGGCAGATTCCCCAATTGCGGCGTAAATTAAATGAATATCTGCTAATGTAAAACTCGTTGAGTAAAGGAAGGTTTGAGATTTAATCGGTCCCTCGTTTTCTCACTGTGAGCCACATGAATGTCGGTCGGCAGTGTGCGAGTTGTACTAAACACAAGAGCTGCCGATGCATGATGTATATAAACACAGTAGAGACATAACGTAGGGCCGTGAAAAACACTTTAGACCCCGAAATGTATGCAGCATTTATGGCAATACTATTAGTAAATGGGTAAAATTAAACATTTGTGTGTTATTCTCTACTAAATATAAAATCATTTGCACTTATTTACCTCCCGCCCTGTATAGTGTCTATGTGTGCGTCCGTTTGTGCGTGTGTGTGTGAATGGATGGGTGGGACATTTTAATATAAATATAACATCCTGATGCCTAACTGGTTCTTAACGACCAAATGTATATTTGGCCAAGAGTTGAAGTTCCCGTATGTGTCTGTGTGTGTGTGTGTGTGTATGTGTCCGTGGGGCAGCATAGCTCATATGTGTGTGTGTGTGTGTATGTGTCTGTGTCCGTGGGGCAGCATAGCTCATGTGTGTGTGTGTGTGTGTGTGTGTGCCTGTTTCTATGTCCGTGGGGCAGCATAACTCAAAAAGGAAAAGTCCAAGTGCAGTGTCTTCAAAGGATGCGACAAGAAGATTTTCAACAAAATCCCCCCACCCCCAACTACCCTTTACATGGAAATATTTTCGAAATTTTTTATTTTCTTAAAAATGGCTCTAACGATTTTGATTAAAAAATCGTATACTAAATATATTTAAATGACAAATAAAATATATATCTTAATTTTTCTGGGAATATCCTCTGAAGTTATCTTTATTCTGGATGAATTTAGCGGAGTCTTGCATAGCTGGTAAATCGTAAGATATAGACAAAAGCTTACTTAACAAAAAATTTAGAGCTCGTTAAAACACACAATTTATGATATATACACTATTTTCTTTTTGAAATATGTGTTATTATTGGTTTTAGTTTTAAATTACTTGTACTTTTCTCATGTAGAAATTTGTCAACTCCTGTCCATACAAACAAAAGAACTTCAATCACATAGCAACCAGCTTTTAAAAGAGTTGACTATCGCTTTAGCCTATGATACTCGCTTGTTTCCCTTTTGCTTACAAGGAGCCAAGTAATAAGACAATAATAACATTTCTGGTAATGTTTCTCGATTAGTATGAAGTAAATAGAAGAATAAGCTTTTTAACAATAATTTTTGCAGATGTAGAGAAAATCATGTGAATGTTCCATCAGATTTTTTCTGTCATTTTTGTACTCATTATATCCTTAACCCCGAACATTAAGACATTTCATTTACTCCTGGCTGGGATCACAATTCTAGATGGAATCGATTCTTACCTTTAGCTTACCTTTAGCTCCCTTAAAGCAGTTTCTCTCAGGAATTGTTGGTTGTGTAAGAAATGCCTTTTTCAGCATTTTACAGGGAACAAACCTCTCAAATCAGCAAAAACTGTTCTGCGAATGCTCGAGCAATCTAATTTTCTATAATTGGAAGAACAGCACCAGTCTTGGAAATCAATAACAGGTTTAAAAGTGCAGACGTCAGGGTAAGAAATGATTATAAGAAACAAATGAGTATACTGTGTAGCAGTGACTTCTTGCTTTCACTTAGCATTAAGAGTGCATGCTTTCCTTCCATGTGATTACTGTAGGCGCATGAGTGAACAGTTACTTTTGTCCCGCCTCCTTACGACAGTACACTTTCTCTAAGTATAGAAGGTATTGTACTCCACCCAAAAATTCGATACCGAGATTTCACCGGGAATATGTTTTAGGGTTTCCTGCATCCAAAAAAAAGTATTTTCAGAAAAAGGTCCGTGTGTGTGTCTGTGTGTGTGTTCGTGTGTCCGCGGGGCTGTGAACACGATAACTCAAAAACTAAAAGTCTGTAAAATACCAAACTTGGTATTTAAGTTTAGTACCTTCCAGGGATGCCACACGAAGATTTTGAGAAAAATCCCCCCACCCCAAACTACATGAAAAATTTCGAAAATTTTTATTTTCTCAAAAGTGGCTATTTTATTAAAATTTCGTATATTAAAGATATTTACCTGACAAATAAAATGTATATTTTGAATTTTCTGGGAACAGCCTCTGAAGAGTACTTTATTCTGGATGAATTTTACGGAATTTTGAATAACTGCTTAACCGTAAGAGATGGACAAAAAGTTATTACACGGAAAATGTAGAGCATGTTAAAAACCACAATTTATGTTATATACATTTTTTTCGTGGAGTTCATCGTTTTTTGAGACATTCCTTGTTTTTGGTTTCTGCTTTGAAAAACTTATACTTTTCTCATACAGGAATTTTTCAACTGCTGTCCATACAAACAAAGTAGCTTCAGTGATATAGCAACCATCTTTTGACTATCAGTTGAACCTATGGTACTGCCTTATTTCACTTCTACTTCCAAGGAAGCAAGTAATAAGACTATTTCTACTATTTTTTTTTTCTGATTAGCAAGAAGTAAATAGAAGTATAAGCTTTTTAAGAATAATTTGTTGCAGAGATGTAGAGAAAGTCATGTAAATGGTACACATCAGGTTTCTTTTGTAGTTTAACGTCCTTTAACCTGGTTGGTCATATGGGACGATGAATGAAATTGGTGAAATGTTGCTCAAATGATCTCGGGGTCCATCGAGCTTAAAGTTACTCGACATTCGTCTTCTCAGGGGTAACTCACCCTAAGCAAGATTGAACTCGCGACCTTTTGAATGTGAGCAGACACGCTACCCCCACACTACCCAGGCGGGCCGCCAAAAATTGTTATGGCCCACTTGCATTTCAGCACCGTGCAGTGTTATAAATAATGGTTCAGAATTGCCGTCTGTTTCTTAAAATAATTTTTCAGACCTCTAAATGATTCAAGTAAAATGAAGTATTTGTAAATTAATATATTAGAAAAGCATTAATGTGGGCAACACTGTGTATTACTGTTCAATGAAACACACACATGTGTATAAGGAGCACTCTTCATGTAATTACATACACCGGTGGCCCAACAACCCGTATTTAGCGTGTATAGATATCCTCCGTGTATTAAAAGAGCTGCACAGCTGCGATCAAGTTGAAACCGGCCAGTGGGGAACTAGCGAAAGTGACCTTCGTTTTACTCCTCTTACTTATCAGCGAAGATAATGTCGCGTTTTAATTTGAAATATCCCTTGAATTCTGTAACTCATTTAACCCTAAAAACTAATAAAAAGAAACAAAAAGTAAAAAAAAAAAAAAAAGAATAAAAAAAGAAAAAACGCACGAAGGGATATTTCTGAAATACCTCTAAATGGGTACAAATAAGATTTACATTTATGGATGTAAACAAGGTTCGGAAATTGCCTCTACACTTATTTTCGGCGGCGTAAACTGTAGCTGTGTCATGGCCAACGGTAATGTACAGGCATAAAGCTTGAATACTGTATTAAGACGATCTTTACAGGAAATGGGCTTTATGAAGGAAAGTATCCATTATAAAGTTTGGTTCGAGCACTCTGAAGAAATAAGTTTAGTACATACTACTTATTCCAAATGCATGTAAGTATTCTCTATTAGAAAATGGAGAAGAGTGATAAGTTCATAACCGTAGATTATTTGCACCGACTTAAATACTCTGAAGATGTTACAATGATGGCTTCTGCAACCAAATGAGCATCGTTTTTACAATGGCAAAGCCTACGATGTGAGTCTGGTCTCTCTATAAATAAAGTTGCTGGTAATAGCAGACTGTAGTAATCTCGCTCATGAAGTATTTCGAGGAAAGAACAGCAATAAAAATGCCACAAATGACCTTGACAACGGAGGTACCTGTTACATAATGACATAAGAAATTGCTAACTTCATGTTTCCTAACAAGTCAGGCATACTTTTATCCTGAATAGTGACAATGACAAAGCTGCAGAAGATAATTTTGGGCCTGTGGTGCTTACAATAAATGTTTATTACGCCGTACAATGTAAAACATTTTCTTCGTATTGCTCCATACATAATATTGCAAGTTAAGGTAAGAAATGAAAACATAAGTTACTGCTAAACACAGTTTATTGTCACTAAGACACAACATAATATCACACGTACACTTGATCACTGTTGTTGTACACTCAGAACACAAAACTGATTTACCGAATCACAACTACACTGAACCACCGAGATCCGACTGCACTCTTATACTCTCTTAACTGTCCTGTTCTTCACTGTCTACACTGTTGATTTCTGACTGTCTAACGGTCATTCGTCGGTCTCTTATGCATGCCCCATATCCCAGGCCGAAGGTTCTGGTCGTCGAAATAACCACACTGCCAAAATGAAGTTTCCAGAGCAGTATGGAAAGTAACATACTGAGCTTTATGCATACACACACACATACACACACATGAACATTTCTCTGAAACTGTTTTTTTTTATTCGGTGGGGTCTCAAAACATATTTCCGGTGAAATCTAGGTGTCGAATTTTTGGGTGGAATACAATACCTCCTCTATACACAGTGTGCATAGTAGGTTAACAGAAAGTAAAAATCGGATATGCTCCATTCACATGACTTTCTCTAACTGTTCCACAAACAAACTTTCCTTACAAAAGATTATTCTTTTATCTACGTCATGCTAATCAAGATAAACATTAGCAGAGTTGGTCTTATTACTTGCTCCTTTGTAACTAGAAGAGAAAATAGGGAATACACTAGACTAAAGCAATAATGAAATAATTGAAATTCGCATCCCTAGGAGTAAAACAAAAGGATGAAACAAAGGCTGACTTCCCGTTTGAAAAAAAATTAAATAGTTTAAAATTGAAACCAATAAAAAGAAATACGAAGTAGTCCAGAAAGTAAGTTCCGTTTGGTAATAAAATTAAATTGTGTACAGATACAGAATAATTATTTATTGCACAAAATTCTGCAACTCTTAAACTACTTTTCCACATAACTGCCGAAATTTTGCAGGAATTTGTCATAGCGTGGCACAAGTTTTTGTATACCTTCTTCATAGAAGTTTGCCGCCGTGTCTTCAAAAAGTTGGAACATTTTCTTTCAGCTCTTCATCATTGTTGAAGCGTTGACCGCCAAGGAAAGACTTGAGATGTAAGAACAGATGAAAGTCTCTAGGAGCGAGGTCAGGGTTGTACGGAGGATGGTCAAACACGTCCCAGCCAAATCCCTGTAGGAGGTTTTTCGTCACATTTGCAGTGTGTGGTCGTGCGTTGTCGTGAAGAAAAACAACACCTTTTGACAGAAATCCTCGGCGCTTATTCTGTATTGCGCGGTGCAATTTCCTAAGTGTCTCGCAATAAACATCTGCTTTGATTGTTTGACCACGCGGTAAGAAATCAATGAGTAAGATGCCTTTCCAGTCCCAGGACACTGTGCACATCATTTTTCGAGGTGTCAAGATTTGTTTCGGCTTAACCTTTGCTGGGGATGAAGTGTGCCTCCATTCCATTGATTGCCGCTTACTTTCAGGGGTGTCGTAAGAAACCCAAGTCTCATCTCCTGTGACTATCTGTGTCAGAAATTTGCCGATAAATTTCAATTGGTTTCACTTTCCTAGCATTCAGAAAACGAATCACAGATCTGATTTCACAAGCGGCGGGATTTTCAATCAACACCGACATTGTAAACAAGCACAACAAAGCGTATGTCGCTGAAAGCGATCTCAAAATGGCGCACGTTTCTTCTCCTTGATACAGAGCGTCTACCGCGCATGTGCGGAACTGCAGCGGAGATAAATTGAAACGGAACTTATTTTCTGGACGTACCTCGTATCTTGGAAAGGGTTAACTCCAAAAAAAAATGTATACGATAAAAATTATGTTGATCTACATGATGTACATTTTTTTTAAGTGTTTGTCTATCTCTCACAGTTTACAAATTGAAAAGTCTTCCAAAATGAAGAGGCCTTCAGAGGTTATTCCAAAAAAATATTAATATAGAGTATTTTTTAGAACGTGATAACCCTGCCCCACTCCTCTACCAAAAGCTCTACTTTAAAGATTGGGGTTATGAGGTGGGCGGCTGGAATCCAACCCTCGCAGTTGCCAAGTCTCTCTTAACATGTGCTGGTTCCCATGGCCACCCTCGCTAAGGCGTCTAGCTTTGGAGCTTCGTGGGCAGGGGATCGTGGGTTCGAGTCCCACTTTGGGCATGGGTGTTATATGTTTGTGTAAAGGAACAGTAAAACCAGTAATCATACAGGGGCGAATGTAAATAGGGGATAATAAAAAAAAATAAATAAAAAAAAAAAAAAACATGTGCAGTAACTCAACGGTTTGGACTTGCATTGGTTTTTATTACTACAAAATAGAAACTGAACTGCTCTCAGAGTCTCCACGGAATAGAAATTTTACCACATTGCCTTTCGTTCTTTTAGTCGTCTTTTGTTTGCTAATGATCATTGCCCAGTGGCAGGGGAGATCGGTCCCATTTGAAGGCCATCATGTTTTGTAGAAAACTATAGAGGTTTCATTTGTCATAAAAATATCTTAAATACGTAGTATTTTAATCAAAATCATTAGATCCAGTTTTGAGAAAATCAAAATTTTGGCAAAATATTCCATGTTAATGGTAATTAGTGGTGAGGGATTTTCCTGAAATTATTCGTGCCGCATCCTTGGAAGATATTGAATTTAAATACGAAGTTTAGTATTTAACAGACACACACATGCGCGTACACACATACACTTGTTATTCAGGGTATCTCAAAACATGTATTTCCGGTGAAATCTCGGTTTCGAATTTTTGGAAGAATACAATATCTTATCTTTATTGTATTACATTGTGCATACTGCTAAAGAAAGTAAAAGTCCGACTTTTTGGAAATTCAGTGTAAGTGATGCAAGGAAAAACTTGAAAGCGTTATGGAGAAGAATAAAATGTGTGAAATGCACAAAATACTGAAACTGGTTCAGAAAGAGTGGGCAAAGGCGGAGCAATATATAATCTAACTAGGAAATAAATTAGTCATAATATTGAAGGAAAAGATACTGCTTGATAAGGGATTCATTGAAGGAAAATCTGGTGTTCCATTCACGACTTTCTTTAACTCTGGAAAAAATTATTGTTAAAGAGTTTATTCTTCTATCGACTTCATGCTAGTCGAGAAAAAATTAGCAGAAATAGTCGTATTATAGCGAAATAGTCGTATAGTGAAATATGGCAGTATCATAGGTTAAAGTGAAGTCAAAAGCTGGTTACTAGGTGACTGAAGTTCCTTTGTTTGTATGGACATGAGTTGACAAATATCTGTATGAGAAAAGTACAAGGTTTTAAAAACTGAAACCAAAAACAAGGAATATCTCAAAAACGATCAGCTCCTCGAAAAAAAATTATATAACATAAATTGTGTGTTTTAATGTGCTCTTCATTTTTTGTCAGGTAAGTTTTCGTCCATTTCTTACGGTTTAGCAGTTATGTAAAATTCATCCAGAATAAAGTAGTACTCAGCGGCTATCCCAGAAAATTCAAGATAAACATTTTATTTGTCAGGTAAATAGCTGTAATCCACGATATTTTAATCAAAATCGTTATAGCCATTTTTGAGAAAATCAAAATTTTCGAAAAAAGTTCCATGTAAAGGGTAGCTGGGGGTGGGGGGATTTTTATCAAAATCTTCGTGTCGCATCCCTAGAAGATACTAAACTTAAATATGAAGTTTGGTTTTTACCGACTTTTCGTTTTTGAGTTATCGTGTTCACAGACACATGGACACACACACACACACACACACACACGGACCTTTTTCCGAAAATTCTTTTTTGGATACAGGGACCCTAAAACATATACCTGTTTCCGGTGAAATCTCGGTATCGAATTTTTGGGTGGAGTGCATTCCTTCTCTGTACACTATGTACATATAGAGAGAAAGTAAATATGAATGTTTTCGGTGGAAAGAGGAACTAGGTATCGTAATTACAGTCAGGTAAAGAAAACATGAGCAGAGGTGCTGCTTCTGAGAAAACTAATGCGAAGGTTAGTAACATTTTCATTGTGCCCCGCGGTCGCCCTCTCACTTCCCTGGTATCGCAAGTCTTGATGATGTCAACAACGTCGTGGCTCCCTCCTCCAAGTGCATTGATATGGTGGTCGAGTAGTATGTATATTTACAATCTCTTCCTCTCTCTATTTAGAACAATCTATTTACATCCATCTTTGGAGAAGCTAATTTTATGAAGAAATAAAATACAACTCATCTGAATGTCTATAACATGTTGTTCACGCAGGCGTGGAAGAAGCAGTGGATAGTGGTGCGGCGAACCCAGGATGGAACTCCAGCGGCAGTAGAGGTCCAGCTGGGCACCAGTGGCGGAGGTAGCTGTATTCGAGTCCCTATCCACTCAATCGTTTACCGGACAGAATCCCGGTAAGTATGTAACAGCCATTTTCTTGTTTTGATACAGCAATGAGTCCAATTCCCAAATCGAGGGAATAGCAAAGCGGTTACACAAGTGACGTTTGACTGCCTCCAAGTAATGACATTCGAAGGTAGCTTTTCCAGACTTTAGCACCGAGTTTCATAAAATTATTCTTACAACATTGATTATTTTATGTCATCCAAAAACTTAAAACTAAAAACAATTTTTCAGTATTAAAGTTCAGATCAATGCTATACATTTAATTCATTGTTGTCAATTACGTAGCTTTGATACCGCAAGCATGTTCTAAACGGTCCGAAGAGTACTCACGCGATGCAATTAACTTTTAGTTAGAATTGTATTATCTTGTTAGGTAATCATGATTTACTGCATAGGCACCACCCTTGTCTTGATTCAGTTGGCATTATTCGTCTGCAAGTAGTGTGAAAACGCCCCCAGCTCTTTCTCTGTTACGAAGTATTTACTGGTGATTTATCATTGATGGATTATAATCAGTTGAATTCCAAGGTTAACTTACTATTAATTGTTTGTTACTTTCTCTACACGCATTATGTACATAGTGTATAGAGAAGGTATTGTAATGCAACCAAAAATTCGATACCGAGATTTGACCGGAAATACAATATGTTTTAATGACCCCCTGTATCCAAAAAAGCATTTTCACAAAAAGGACGGTGTGTGTGTGTGTGTGTGTGTGTGTGTGTGTGTGGGTGTGTGTGTGTCCGTGTGATCGTGTGTCTGTGAACACGATAACTCAAAAACGAAAAGTCGGTAAAATACCAAACTTGGTATTTAAGTTTAGTGTCTTCCAGGGATGCGACACGAAGATTTAGAGAAAAATTCTCCCACGCCAACCATTTTACATGAAACTGTTTTCGAAAATTTTGATTTTCTCAAAAATGGTTCTAACGATTTAATTAAAAAGATATTTACATGACAAATAAAATGTATATTTTGAATTTTTTGGGAATAGCCTCTGAAGACTACTTTATTCTGAAGGAATTTTACGGAATTTTGCATAACTGTTAAACCGTAAGAGATTGAGAAAAATTTACCACACAAAAAATGTAAGCAAAAGAGCACTTTAAAACACACAATTTATGCTATACGCATTTTTTTGTAGAGTTGATCGTTTTTCAGATATTCATTGTTTTTGGTTTCAGCTTTAAAAAACGTATACTTTTCTCACACAGGAATTTGTCAAGTCCTGTTCATACAAACAAAGGAACTTCAGTCACATAGTAACCAGCTTTTAACTATCACTTTAACCTATGGTACTCCCTTATTTCGCTTCTACTTGCAAGGAAGCAAGTAATAAGACTATTTCTGCTAATTTGTTCTGGATTAGCATGAAATAAATAGAAGGTAAACCTTTTCAACAATAATTTGTTACAGAGATGTAGAGAACGTCATGTGAGTGGAACACATAAGATTTTTCTTTCTTGCTACGAATTGCGTAAATAAGTAAGTAAATATTAATAATTACAACATTTCAATGTGATGTTGTAAAATCTAATGTGTTCCATTCATTGGACTTTCTCTACCTATTTTGCAACAAATTTTCTTACAAAGGATTTTCTTCTATTTTATGCTAAACGAGATAAATATTAACAGAAATTGTGTTGGATAGATACAGCCAGGCTGAAAAATTCAATGCCATAACCGGTCAAGGTGATCTCAAATTATTTTTAGATGACATAACCTAATGGCGACTTAATTTGTCGTGAAACTATTCTTTTGAGTATTAGGTCAATTAGTGTTTTTATTATTATTATTATTATTATTATTATTATTATTATTATTATTGTTTTTCCACACCGTGTATGGACAAGAGTTGGATAGATTTGAGATCACCTTCTTGTTTACCGAGAAACATGCTAGTCAGTTGAGGAATTTAATGTCGTGTCGGTATGTTGCCATGGTAGCTCAATGGTTACAGCAACCAGCTAAAGACCGGAAGATTTGTGCTTTAAAGCGTGGCTATAGCATTGCATTTTTCAGTCTGACTCTTAACTATTCAACTCCTGTTCTCACACGGTTTGTGTGGGAATAAAACAATTGAAATAGTATTGTTACTTATTTCGTTACAGGTACAAGAGAAATAAGGGAATGCATCAGACTAAATTGATGATGAAAGCTTTTAAAAGGGGTCGCTAAGTCATTACACTCAAATTTGGTTCCCTCTGCATCGTTAGGAGTAAAAGCTAACAAAATAAAAAATCTGATGTGTTACACTCACATGACTTTCTCTAGCTGTTCTACAAACTTCTTACATAAGATTATTCTTCTTTCTGCACCTTGTTAATTGAGGTATTCAACACAATATTCTTATTACTTAGTTCCTTATAAGTAGAAAGAAAATAAGGGAATACACTAGGCTAAATCGATAGTCAAATGTTTTAAAAGCTGTCGTTATTCGATTGTCATTACAAATCGCTTCTTTTCTTGGCCAGGAGTAGAACAAAAGAAAAACGGACACTCCCGTCTGAGAAAAGTATAAGTAATTCACAACTGAAACTAATAACAATGAATACCTCGAAAACGGTAAGCTCCACGAAAAAAATGTATATGACGTAAATTGTGTATTTTAACAAGGCCTACAGTTTTGTATAGTAAGTTTTTGTCTATCTCTTAGGGTTTATTAGTTATGCCAAATTAAGCAAAATTCATCCAGAATAAACAGGTCTTTAGAAGCTATTCCAGAAAATTCAAGATATGCATTTTATTTGTCAGATAAATATCTTTAATATACGATTTTTTAATCAAAACCGTTAGAGCCATTTTTAAGAAAATCAAAATTTTCGAAAAAAGTTCCATGTAAAGGGTAGTTTGGGGTGGGGGGATTTTTCTTAAGATCTTCGAGCCACATCCCTGGAAGATAGTGAACTTAAATACCAAGTTTGGTATTTTAGCTACCTTTCGTTTATGAGTTATCGTGTTCACATTCACACGGACACACGGACACACACACACACACACACACGAACCTTTTGCTGGAAATGCTTTTTTTGGATCCAGGGGGTCCTAAAACATGTATTTCCGGTGAAATCTCGACATCGAATTTTTGGGTGGCATGCAATACTTCTCTTTCCCTATTGCATTGTACATACGGGGCTAGAGAAAGTAAAAATCTGAAATCTTGGGATCGAATTTTTGGGTGGAATACAATACCTCCTCTATACACTATGTATATGGTCCGTGTAGAGAAAGTGAAAAGTAAAACTATTGGAATATTTAAAGCAATAACTCGGGATATCTCCGAAACGGTTAACTCCTAACAAACAAAGTATTTGGTATAAATGTGTGTTTTTAAAAGATGTGTATTTTTTGTGCAGCAAGAATTTGTCTACACCAGCTTACCGTTTGGGAAAAAGTTATTCAGAATGAAGAGGATTCAGAAGCTATTGCCAGAAAATACAAGATATACATTTCATTTGCTAATTTAATCAAAATTCTTATTGACATTTTTAAGAAATTCAATTTTTCTAGAAATGTTCCATATAATGGGTAGTTTGGGAGATTCTCCTCAAAATCTTGTGTCACATTCTTGGATAATACTGAAATAAATTACCAAGTTTGGCACTTAAGCGATTTTTCGTTTGGAGTTATTTTGGTTACACACATACACACACATGGATCTTTTACTAAGATTCCTTTTTTTTTTAATTCAACGACCTTCAAAACTTGTAATTCTGGTGAAATCTCGGTATCCAATTTTTTGGTGGAATGCATTAGCTTCTCTGCCTCTGCTCATTATTCGTGGCTGAGAAAGTAAACGTGAGCGATACTTCTAAAATAATGTTAAAATATTATATAATATACAATGTATTGTAAAATATGTAATATTATGTTAAACACGTAAAAACATCTAAAATAACATATATGTACAGCATTGCTATATGTTTATATCGTCAACATTGGTATTTTGTTCGTAAGTAGATATGCAACCTTAAGCAGTACACTCAGAAATGCCTAAAATAAACATAGGTAAAGAGTATAAGAGTTGCGTCTTTTCTGTAACGAAATTGTATATTTTCTAGACACGTACAATCTGAAGAAAAAGAATTGTTGACACATTCAGATATAGGGACAATTAGAACAAAACCACTGCCAATGTATGTGAATAGGCGAAACAGTGTTTGTTTTGTATGATTTGGCAAAATACTTATTATAAGGGTTATCAACTTCCGCAACAAAATAAAAACGCCCAGCTCCAAGTGCTGTTTTTAATTTCTTCAATTGGGCTGATTAACTATTCCTATTTATAGGTCAGCCGTTATAACGAAATATTAAATGTAATGTCGTTTTGCACGCTTATAATTCTCTATTCACAGCTTTGAACAATTTTAAAGCTGGAGTAGAACTTCAAGAAATGAACATGCATATCTTCTAACGTTTAATTCTATGTTCGTAATTTTACAGAAAATATGTCTTTAAAAACGTTTAACATCTCATTTCCAACAAAATATTTTTAATATTTATGATACATAAATAAATACTAAATTAAATCTTTTAAATTTGAGAAAAACTAAATTTTATAATTAATTTTATTTCCATAGCTGCTTTAGATTTCGGATCAATCTGCCTGCGATTCTCTGTTCATTGCATAAAAACGGAGGTGTAGTTACAACATGAACTTCTCCTTTCACATAGAGTTGATCTTGAACTTAAAATGTGCTTGAGGAAACTTCAAAATGTATTTATTAACTATATAAATAAATTACATGTATATTAAAGAGATTTACAGACGCATTATGTAAGTATAAAATTATTTTTGCTACTTATTCTTGTGGTGAAAAAAGTACCAAAAGTTCTTTTCTTCAGAAAATGCAAAAGCAAATACTTTTTTGACACTAATAATGTACACATAAGAGACCACTACAAAATTGCAGAATAAGACAGAATAAACAATTTCATGCTTGACACATAAAATCACTTTAAAATCTAAAATATTAATTGTTATCGTGAATTAACATTTTGTGTGTTTTTACACTACATTATCACATGTGATCGATATTTCAAATCAATCATATGCAAGCAAATATGTACTGAGATACGGTTTCTTAAAATAAACGCTTTAATTAAAAGAAATCACAATATTGCCGATTACCGTAATTGCCTTTTGTTCCTCCATTTGTTGGTTTTGTAGCGACCAATTTGAATGGTGGTGGTTTTAGATAAGGCCTAAACCCCTCACTTTGGGCTGATGGATTAATTTGATATTCTGTATCTCCGTGACAGCCAGCCGATTGGAATAAACGAGCAGCGCCCAAAATCCATACTCTTTCCTGACAGCCTATCCTCATTTGAGAGGTACAATCTGAGATAATCCAACGCTTTTAATCAAACTGAATGTTTTCAGTTTTATTAATTTAATGTCCTTATTTTTAAAAGTTTGGGTTTCTCAACAACAATCGACAAAATGTCCGTCTATCCGCCAACACTGTAAGCATGAAGTTGAGATTTTATACATAGAAGAAAATTTGGCGATACATTCCAAATTTTTTACCCAAAGTTAAGATAAATTTTGATAGAGGGTTCCCAAATTTTAATTTGTTTAAATTTTAGTCTAATTAGTATGGAATTTAAATGTTATACAGAAATTTTTGGTTCGAGGTTTCAGCTAAATAGTTTGCAGTGATTTGTTCAAATAAATGAAAGAGTTAATCTACAGCCCATTAACTTCCAAGCCTCACACCGATTATTTTACTTGGGCTCTCCCCGTCATTTGCCACAATCACTCGGATTTGAACTTGCAACATTTTGCTTTGGATGGATGGCCAGTCCATTACCTATCACCTAACACTCACGGCCATTTGAACCACGTTTTTGGCAGCGTTACTGCTTCAATAACTTTGTATTTTCTCAAAACTGTCACTTTCGGACTAGATCAAAACACAACATTTTAAGATATTTATGTGTATGATTAATTAAATTCGGAATTTTTTGGCAATAGGCTATAAGGTTTTTTCATTCGTATGGAATTTGTTATAATTGTATACTAGGTTTACAAGAATTTAAACTTTTAATTGAAAAGAAAAATATTAATAAAGGATCTTCATTTATTTTCATTTCTGTTTTCTCTATTGTTTTATATAATAATTTTATAGGTTTATTCCCAGATATTTTTACTAGAACTCCAGCTTTAAACCCTAATTAAAGGAAAAACGGAATATGTAGTATACTAATGCAGGGCAACTAAGAGTTAATAGTCCTAGAGTATCTTATGGCGCCATGTTCAGAAATATGTGATTTATACCAACATAAAGTGTGTAATCAAAATACATCTGTATTAGTTGTGTAGTAGGTTTTTGTCTATATCTCACAGTTTACCAGTTATACAAAAATTATACATAATGAATCGGTCTTGAAAGGAAATTCCTAGAAATTTCAAGATATAATTTTGCTTGTCATGAAATAATCTTAAAGATGCATATTGTACTTTATGTTTTGATTAAACATACATATGGTACTTTAATCAAAACCTTTAGTGACATTTTTGAGAAAATCAAAGTTTTCGAAAAATATTACATGTAAAGGGGAGTCGGGAATGAAGGGATTTTCTTGAAAATCATGTTGCATCCTTGGGAGATACTCAACTTAAATACCAAAGTACACGGACCTTTTTTAAAAAAGGGCTATTTTTGGATTAAGGCCCTTCAAAACATGTATTTCTGTTTAAATCTCGGTATCGAATATATGTACCTTCTCATCTACTATATACATGGTACATACAAACATGCTAACAACATTTAAACAAATAATTCATAATGTAATTTGTTTGATAAATACAGAAATTTAAGAATGGTTTATTATAAGGATGATATTAAAACTATTTTAGGGTTGTTGCCTAAAATATGTACTAAATACCAGAGCCCAAGTCAATAAAGTTTGTGAAGAAAGTAGTGTGTACGTTAAAGATCTGATTCAATGTTTGCAAACTCTCCATATTGTTCAATTTTAAAAATGTCGATCTTAAAGGTGAGTACAGTCAACTATTGAAATATTTAGGTATTCTTCCACAACTTTTGAATCTTCAAGTACACTGTCCTCAAACTTTTGTATTTCCTCACTTAGATTAGGTAAGAGGAATTATTGTGCTCCACGTAAAAATTCGATATCAGTCTTTCACCGAGGCCCCTAAGAACTGTGAGAGGGTGAATGGGTGAGTGAGTGAGTCAGTCAGTGAGTGACTGAGCGAACAAGTGACACTTAAGTGCAGTATCTTGCAAAGTTCAACTCAAAGATTTTCAAGAAAATCACCACCTTCCTTAAAAAAAACAAAAAGAAAAACAAGAAAAGAATAAGGAAACTAGCCTTTCGTTTAAAATGCTTCAATAGCTTTTTATTTTCTCAAAAATGTCACTTACGGACTTGATCAAAACATAACATTTTAAGATATGTATGATAAATTAAATTCGGAATGTCTTGGCAATAGCTTATGGGGTCTTTTCCTTCGTATGGAATTGGTTATAATTGTATACTGGGTAAACCATAAGAGTGACAAACAAAGCATACATATCTCTTCAAAGCAAAATTGATTTCAAATATTTTGTTTAGTATCAACCATTCCCGAGATATCTATTATTATTCCCTTCAACTGTCCCATACAAATGTTGTTGTTTATCATGATGCCATGGAAATACTTACATTTTAAGGTCAGTTTGATATGCCCAGCTATTAAACATCTGACTATTCGATTCGTTTCCACTATCTCCTTGAACCCACAAGAAAATGTGTAATGTAAATATTTCTGTAAAGAATTACATCGATTATCATGAAGTAAAAAGATAGATAGTTTGCAGAAGCAATATCAAATAAATTACAATGGGAAGAGGAAGAAGGTATGTGAATGTAACGCATCAAAAATCATTCTTATTATACAAATAAATAAGAACTTAAAAATAAAGGAGTGACTCTACCTAGATTAATATATTTTACGTTAAAATAATTTCATGAATTTTTAATAGTTTTGTCCTCCACATTTTAATATTCTTAAATTATCTAAAAATAACTAAATAATTTTAGCAGATGATGTGCTCCCTATATAATGTGAGAAAATGGTGGCAGAAAAAAATTGTCTTCAGGAAGACAAACCAAGTTGGCATATAGGTATACGATCATATTTTAATAGCAACCTGTAGCATCATATTCTGATACAAATTTAATATTATTCCATACAAAGTAAAATATAATGTTACGATACGCCCAACCCTTCCCATGAGCTTCAAAAGAAACTCGTTAAGTAAACCTACTCGTTTAGAGCGGTACTTTTTCAATAAAGCTGATCATGTAACTTAAAATAGGGCATGCTGCTATTTAGTTAACGCAAATGAGCCAGTCCGTAAAACCAAATCATTTTTACTTTCTCTATATATATTATGTACATAGTGTATAGAGAAGGTATTGCTCTCCACCCAAAAATTATACCGGAAATACATGTTTTAGGATCCCCTGTATAAAAAAAAAGCATTTTCAGAAAAAGGTCCGTGTGTCTCTGAACACGATAACTCAAAAACGAAAAGACGGTAAAATACCAAACTTGGTATTTAAATTTAGTATCTTCCAGGGATGCGACGCGAAGATTTTGAGAAAAATCCCTCTACCCCAAACTACCCTTTACATGGAACATTTTTCGAAAATGTTGATTTTCTCAGTAATGGCTCTAACAATTGTGATTAAAATATCGTACATTAAAGATATTTACCTGACAAATAAAATGTAAATCTTGGATTTTCTGGGAATAGCCTCTCAGGATTACTTTATTCTGGATGAATTTTACGGAATTATGCATAACTCCTAAACCGTAAGAGATGGACACAAACTTACTACACAAAAAAATGTAGAGCACATTAGAACACACAATTTATGCTATATAATTTTATTTTCATGGAGTTGATCGTTTTCTAGTTATTCCTTGTTTTTGGTTTCAGATTTAAAAAACTTATATTTTTCCCATACAGGGAAATAGAAGCATAAGATTTTTAACAATAATTTGTTGCAGAGATGTAGAGAAATGTATGTGAATGGAACACAACAGATTTTTTTATTTGAATTAAAAACATGAATGCATTTTTGTCGGAGCTTTCTCCGCTTTAGCCAGTTGTAAAACAAAAAACAAAACAAAAAAAAAATTGGAGCAAACTCTAAAAGCTAAAAAAGTGGCGCACAAAACAAGAGACTCCTTTTCAGTACTGCAATACTGCCAAAAAAAAAATGCTATTTTTTAAGGTTTATCACAAACTAGACCAAAAGCTTACGCAGTTGAGATGACAGGTTTGTGTTATTTCTTTTTTTGTGTGAATGTTGGCTAACTCTCTAGCGTTCACCGAAATGAGATGTTCCTTTGTTTGTTTTTCCTAATGTTTCAGATGATATCTCAGCCCAATTCAGATGACTTGCTTCTATATTCAAACTTAGCTTCATAAATGTGATGTATTCTATTCATATGACTTCCTCTGCCCATTCTCTAACTAGCTATTATTACTAAGGCGTATTCATCTATCTACTTCATGCTAATCAAGATAAATATTAGCAGAAATGGTATTATTTCATAGTTCCTTATACGTAAAATCTGGTGTGTTCCATTCACATGACTTTCTCAACATCTCTGTTACACATTGTTATTATAAAGGTTATTCTTCTATTTACTTCATTCTAAATGAGAAAAAATTAGCAGATAGCCTCATTACTTGCTTCCTTGTAAGTAGAAGCGAAATAAGGGAGTACTATAGGTTAAAATGATAGTCGAAAGCTGGTTGCTATGTGACTGAAGCTCCTTTGTTTGTACGGACAGGAATTGACAAACTCCTGTATGACAAAAGTATAATTTTTTCAAAGGCGAAAGCAATGACAAGGAATATTTCAAAACCATCAACTCCACGAGTGGTAAGTTTTTTTCTATCTGTTAAGGTTTAGCACTTATGCAAAATTCCGTAAAATTCATCCAGAATAAAGTAGTCTTCAGAGGCTATTCCCAGAAAATTGAAGGTATACATTTTATTTGTCAGGTAAATCGTTAGAGCCATTCTTGAGAAAATCAAAATTTCGAAAAAAGTTCCATGTAAAGGGTAGTTGGAAATGGGGGAATTTTCTTGAAAATCTTCGTATCGTATCCTTGGAAGATACAAAACCTAAATGGCAAGTTTGGTTTTTAACGAACTTTTCGTTTTTGAGCTATGCTGCCCACAGACACAGACACACACACACACACACGGACATTTTTCTAAAAATGCTTTTTTTGGATTTAGGGAGTCTCACAACATGTATTTCCGGTAAAAACTCGGTTTCGAAATTTTTGGTGGAGTGCAATACCTTCTCTATACACTATGTACATAGTACGTGTAGAGAAAGTAAAAAGGATAATAAGGGACACTAGACCAAAGATAGTCAAATCGTTTAAAACCTGGATTCTGTTCTCTTTGCTTGGGCAGGGTTAAAAAACAAGACACATGGATCACAAATTCCCGTTTGAGAAAAAGTTTAAGTATTTTAAAATTCAAACCAATACCAATTAATATATCGGAAATGGTTAAAACCTCAAAAAATGTATAGAATACAAAATAATGTGTTTTAACGAGATCTACATTTTTGTGCACCAAATTTTTGTGTACCTCTTAACGGTTTACCAGTTGTGCAAAGTCATGCAGAATAAGTTTTCAGAGTCTATTCCCATAAAAATTCTAGATGTACATGTTATTTGCCATGTAAATATCTTTTGTATACGGCATTTTAATCAAAATCGTTAGAGCCATTTTTAAGAAAAACAAAATTTTCGTAAATGTTTCCATTTAAAGGGTAGTATGGGGTAGGAGTATTTTCTTGAAAGATACTGAACTTAAATACCAGATTGGGCAATTAATAGACTTTTCGTTTTTGATCTATGCTGTCCACACCCACACGCGCGCGCGTGCGTATTTTTTCACCCTGAAATAGTGATACATCTGAGGTGTTCCATTCACTTTCTTTATCTGCTCTGCAAACAAACTATTTTTACTAAAGATTATCCTTCCAGCTATATCGTACTTTTCTAGAAAAACATTAGCAGAAATTATCTTCTTGCTTGCTTACTTGTAAGTAGAAGGAAAATAAGGGAATACACAAGACTAATGTGATAGTCACATCTTGGTTCCTTTATGACAGAATTGAAATTCGGTTCTCTTTGTATGGCCAAGATTAAAGCAAGACAGATATGAAGCAAATGAGAATCTTCTCTCCCTACTAAGTACATTATACATCCGTGCTAGTGAAAGTATTTTAAAATTGATATCAATAACAAGGAATATCTCGGAAATGGTGCAAATGACAAATTGAGTGTATAACGAACTTTACATTATTTGTGTATCTCCTACGGTTTACTATTTAAGTCATCATGAAGAGGTCTTCAGAGACTATTCCCAGAAAATTATATCACTTTTCATTAAAATGTCTAACATATATTTTATTTCAATCAAAATCGCTAGAGGCAGTTTTGAGAAAAACAAAATTTTCGAAAATTTTTCTAAAAAAGGTAGTTGAGATTTTTTTGAGGTATGCTATCTACAGGCACAGGAGCGTGCGCACGCGCGCGCACACACAAACACACACATCCAGACGGACATTTGTTTTTAAAAATGCTTTTTGGACCCAGAGATCATCAAAACATGTATTTCCGCTGAAATCTCGGTATAAATTTTGGGTGAAACACAATTCCTTCTCTGTATACACAGTACCTGGTAGAGAAAGTAAAAATGTTGAATTTTTATATCGCATATACAGAGAATCATCATGTGTGAATAAAACAATCCATCTTGTATATGTAATCGTATAGCGCATGAAACAGTAAGCATATGAAAAATTTGATGTGTTCCATTCATTTGACTTTCTCTACATCTCTGCAACAAATTATTGTTAAAAAAGCTTATGCTTGCTAAAAATGTTGCCTGTACCCATAAGCTAAGTGGACCCCGACCTTCTTTGAGGATTATGATTCCATTTATTCACCGACCGCTTAAAGCTCCGTTTCATATTTTTCTCCTTTTACTTTCTCTATACGTACTATGTACATAGTGAATAGAGAAGGTATTGCACTCCACCCAAAAATTCGATACCGAGATTTCACCGGAAATATATGTTTTAGGGTCCCCTGTATAAAAAAAAAGCATTTTCAGAAAAAGGTTCGAGTGTGTGTGTCCGTGTGCCCCTGTGTCTGAGAATACGATAACTGAAAAACGAAAAGTCGGTAAAAATACCAAACTTGGTATTTAAGTTTAGTATCTTCCAGGGATGCGACACGAAGATTTTGAGAAAAATCCCCCCACCCCAAACTACCCTTTACATGTAACTTTTTTCGAAAATTTTGATTTTCTCAAAAATGGCTCTAACGATTTTGATTAAAATATCATATATTAAAGATATTTACCTGACAAATAAAATGTATATCTTCAATTTTCTGTGAATAGCCTCTGAAGACTACTTTATTGTGGATGAATTTTACGGAATTTTGCATAACTGCTAAATCGTAAGACACGGAGAAAAAGTTGTCATACAAAAAATGTAGAGCACGTTAAAACACACAATTTATGTTATACACATTTGTTTGTGTAGTTGATCATTTTTAAATATTCCTTATTTTTGGTTTCATCATTACGCTTTTCTCATACAGGAATTTGTCATCTCCTGTCCATACAAACAAAGGAACTTCAGTAACAGAGCAACCAGCTTTTGACTATCACTTTAACCTATGGTACTCCCTTATTTCGCTTCTACTTCCAAGGAAATAAGTAATAAGACCATTCCTGCTAATTTTTTCTCGATTAGCATGAAGTAAATAGAAGCATAAACTTTTTAACAATAATTTGTTACAGAGACGTAGAGAAAGTCATGTGAATGCAACACATCAGTTTTTTTTTTTGTTCAAAATTTAAATATTGGCTTATTTAGTATTCGCATATGCAGCTTACTTAGAAAATGTGTGTACACTGCACTCCATTTAATTTATTTCGCACATAAATCATGCATGAATGCCTGACTTAACCTACTCTAGAATCATTACACCTGTCTGCAATATTCAGTTAGATAATTAATGTTAATGTTTTCAGGTCCCGCCAGTTCGCGTTTGGCGTGTTTAGTGCGACCGAGCCGCGGAGACCGGCCATCTTCTTGGCAGGAGGCTGTGAAACTGAGAGTCAGAGATGGATGGCACACATTCGAGACCTGCTGCGTCCACCAGCGACTGCCCTCACGGCTCATGGTAAATATTTACTCCTAAATGTCAAGTGAATTAATTACGAGCGACTGCACTTCTTTGCCTATTACTCATCTCAACGAAAGTATGTGTTAGCTAGGAGCCACCGTAGCATTAGAATCATACCGAACACAATTTGAACCCTATTATTTTTGTTTAATGACATGCTTTGGTGAAATGTTCGTCTGTGCAAAACTGAAACATTTGATCACATCCTTTTGTAATAGTAAACAAAATCTACGAGTGCGATAAAAGTTGCTTAAATATACAAATGCTTAGTAATAGGTCTTATATAATTGGCTGTCAGCTGTGAACGGACGTGCCTTGTATTCGCTCTTGTCTGTGAACATAACCTAACGACTGGTGCATCGGCTACTTGTAAGCGATATTAAAATCTTGGATGATCATGTGGATGTGACAGTAAACAGGTCAATCCTAACGACGTGGAAGTGAAGCTATTAGTGAAATAGCAGATTCAGACAATAAAATTGACATACGTATTATAAACTATATAATACATCAAAAGGATTTTGTTATATTTGAACTGAAAGAGAAGGTAAGGTTATTGACGGAGCAATTAAATTTGACAAAACGCTACGCTGAGCCAGTTAATGATTATAATCAATGTTATTTTACTAACCAATTAAAATCCATAAATTGGATTTATTTGTATAGCAGGTGTCCTGCAGATAAACCTGAGTATTTTCTTAAAATATTTTTAGATGTTGTCGATAAATCTTTTCCTTTAACTCAGTGTAAACCTAAACGGTTAGATGAGCACAATAAATGGTATACAGATGAACTCAGGATTTTAAAACAAAAATGCCTTTATTATTATGATCTCTGTGAGTATTTCGGGTTCTCTCAACTTAAACATACACACAATGAATTAAGAAAATAATTCAAACATACTCTTAAAACAACTAAAATCAATTACTATTTCAATTTAATTAATAACAGTGAGAATAAAACTAAATGTATTTGGTCAGCTGCATCCATGTTTTTAAATACCAGTTCCAAATCTCACAAGGTACCTCTTAATTTGTCTCCAGACTGTTTTATTTCATTTTTTATTGATAAAGTCGAGGATATCATTTCCAATTTACCTCATGTTAATCATGATGCTTTTAACTTTTTGGATAAGTTACCCAGAACAACGAGAACCTTCCGGTTCAGTCACGTTAGTGTTGAGCATATCTATCTTACCATTTTAAAACTTAACAACAGTGCATGCTTAGATGTTTATGGCTTGAATTCAAAAATTTTAAAATTGGCAGCGCAATTTATTTGTGGCCTTTAACTGATCTATTTAACTATTGTATTGATTCATGTGAATTTCCAGACATTTTTAAAATTGCCAAAGTGATTCCTATTTATAAAAACATCTCATTGCTCAAACTATAGGCCTATTAGTATATTGCCAATTATGTCAAAGGTTTTTGAAATTATTTTAAATAAACACTATTTTGATGAAAATTCGTTATTTGCCAATTGTCAATTTGGCTTTAGATCTTCTCGCAGCACAATTGATGCTCTAATGGCATTTATGACAAAATGTTTTAAATGTCTTGATACAGGTGATTTGGTTCATAGCAGATTTTTCGACTTAACAAAAGCTTTTGACACTTTATCTCATTAAATTTTGTTTAAGAAATTGGAATTTTATGGTTTTAACAAGAACAGCTTGAATTTTATCAAATCTTATTTTTGTAACAGATATCAATCTGTTTGTATACATGTAGTTACTCTGATTTTAGATTAGTTAAGCATGGTGCCCCACAGGGCTCTGTGCTCGGCCCTTTATTTTTTATAATTTATATTAACCACCTCCCTTTTAATATCCGAGATGATTGCCTAGAAACATATTTGTATGCGGACGATTTGATAGTATCTCTGTCAATTCTGATGCCAGTCTGCACGATAAATTTGATGCACTTACTGAAAAAATCGATAAATGGTGCAAATGCAATCAATAGTCTTGTTCTCAATGAAAACAAAAGAATTTAACTCACTTTTAATATTAGTTGTCCTGTTTTTTTAACTGAAAGTAGTACAAAATTTCTAGGCATTCATTTCGAACCTGACCTAGGTTGGCGTTCACATATTAATTATATCGCCAATAAAGTAAGCAGAGGTATATTTATGTTACGTGTTTTAAAAAATAACGTGTCTTCCAATGTTTTATTATCAGTTTATTATGGACAAATCTGATGTGGTCCATTCACATGACTTTCTCTACATCTCTGTAACAAAATATTGTTAAAAAGTTTATGCTTCTATTTACTTCATGCTAATCGAGAAAAAAATTAGCAGGAATGGTCTTATTACTTATTTCCTTGGAAGTAGAAGCGAAATAAGGGAGTACCATAGGTTAAAGTGATATTTTGGTTTCATCATTAAAAACTTACGCTTTTCTCATACAGGAATTTGTCATCTCCTGTCCATACAAACAAAGGAACTTCAGACACATAGCAACCAGTTTTTGACAAATCCATAGCTATTTGAGTTATGGTATTTTATTTTGGGGGAACCATGCTTTAGCTAAAAAGATACTTTTATTGCAGAAAAAGGCAATTCGAATTTTATGTGGTGTAGCCCCCAGAACTCATTGTAAACCATTATTTGTTAAGTTGGGTGTTTTAACTTTGACTTCATTGTTTGTGTTCCACTGCCTCTTATTTGCTAAGAAAAATAGTCATAAATACAATCTATGTTCCGAAATCCATCTTCATCACACCAGAACTAGTTCAAATATTTACATAAATAGATGTAAATATAGCAAGATACAAAATTCCTTTGAAAAAATATCATTACATTTATTTAACAAACTCGGCAACAGCACTAAATCTCTCTCCATTGAATCTTTTAAGAGGTCAGTGAAGCGCACTTTGATTTTAAATCCATTTTATTGTTTGGATGAATTTTATAATACTGTCAATTGTTTTTGATCTTGTTTGTATTTGACGTTGCTACACAATGTACTTTGTTCTCGCAAATAAACTTATATATATATATATATATATATATATATATATATAGAATAATTCAATGAGCCAATTTGTTTATAACTGTGTATTAAATAGCTTTTTGTTTTATTTTTTAAGTTTAACGTCCTTTAATCTGGTTGGTCATATCGGACGATAAATGAAATTGGTGAAATGATGCTCAAATTATCTCGGGGTCCATAGAGCTTAAAGTCACTCGACATTCGTCTTCTCAGGAAAAGGGAAAACCCTGAAAAAACCTTACCCGCGGAAGGGTAAGCGAGATTCTAACTCAAAATATTTTCAATGCGAGTTTTTTTTTTTTTTTTGTAGTGTTTAACGCCCGCTTTAACTACTTATGGCACCGCAGGCGGCATTTTTTCAAAGTGAGGCAAACACGCTACCACCACACTACCCAGGCGAGCAAAAATAGCATTTCGTTTGTGTAAATTCGCAATTATATGAGTTTAATACCAATATTGTGTCATTTTATGCAACACACGAGGCTTTTCACTATTCAACGCCATTTCCCGCCAATGGGATCCATTCTACGACAATGGCCGCGCCGTGTCGAGTATTACACCACTCGCCTCTCACCTAGATGGCCCGGGTTCGATCCCAAGCGACAGCATATGAGATTTGTGGTGGACAAAGCGGCGCACTGGCGGGTTTTCTCCGGTTTCCGCTGCCATCGCATTCCACAGTGCTTCATCTTCATTCATGTATCATCATTGTCATTACTTGCGGTGCCACAAGTAGTTAAAACGGGCGTTAAACACTTATCAAAAAAAAAAAAAAAAAACCAATTCTACGACAATCTTTCAACCTTGAACGCATACCGTCAAACACTGAGGGCCACCAAAATCGCCCCAACAAGATAATGCTGCTACACACACTGTTTTAGAATTTCTATGGCAGCAGTCCGTCAACTCCATCCGTCAAGAAAGCCATCTCGTAATGGAAACATTCTATGGCCTTGAAGATCTCCAGATTTGTCTGCTTCTGGTTACTTTCTCTGGTGGTATTTGAGACAACGTTTTATTCCATTTGTTTATTAACTCTTGTGGGTCATAAAGGCATTACACAAATTCATGATGTTCAAGTTGAAATGTTAAATAAATAATTCAGCAATCTGCATCATAGGTTTCCATATTGTCGCCAGAGAAATGAAGGCAATCTGCTGGATAGCATTTTAAAGAAAATGCATAAAATATTATTGATATTATTTTCATATATATTTTCCACGTAAATACTTTAACTAATGTTTACTGCATAATAGTATTGCCGGCGCAAAACTTCTGGAATCGTGACCCTGACCGCCAACCCAGCTGCCGAGCCTAGCTTATCGCAGTTTGTGATATGATACTTTGCTTACTTAAAGTTACAGTGAGCAAACATTGTACAGTCTGTATCGAAAGTGTTCCGCATATGTTTGTATTCATAGTGGGCAGTAAATAGTGTTCATTTTATGTATTTTATTTTTTAACCATGGCCCCTACGTTTTCAAAGCTAAGTGGCAAGGTATTACTTAGTCAGAGCAGAGATAATTGCAAATGTCCTTGACTTCATGAAACAGGAGGCAGAGATGAAGGAAGAAAATGTATTTTCCCCGAGTTCTTCAAAAACCTGTAGAAAGTGAATTGAGAACATTAAGAATCATTAGAAAGAATTGTAATCCAGGATAATGGTGCAGAAAGTGGCATTAGCGTTGACGATGACAATGACGTGAGCGAAGACGAAGGACTGTCAGGTGTGGAAGAATTGGAGGCAGACGATTGACATTGTTTATATAGTAGGCCATTTGTATAGATGTTTTGTAGATGTGAATATACATATGAAAACATATGTGCAGGTGCATAAGAGGTGACAGATATTTGACATTGACTGTGACAGGCACTCTTCCAGCATGCATGAATCGACTTGTGAACTGCTTATCTGAAAGTACAACTCGCTTCCTAGCTCTCATTAAGATTTTCAATGTTAGATTTGTTGCGCCAGTTATAAGAGTTTGGTTCACGGAATCGCCATGTACCATAGAGGCCTGCAAGCATGGAGCCACAATAAATCCTACTCTCTCTCTCTCTATTCAGCAGCGCAGATATGTAGGAAGCAAGTCGGTAACTTTGGTCATTCGCACACATGCGCGGTTCGGTGAATGCTGGCGATGTATGCAAGTACCTGTATCTTCTTATGTAAATGTTAATGTTTAATAAGATTCAGCTCTGTTATTCCAAGTAGAAGCACAGACACCGAATGACATGTGTTAAAATACGATGCAATACGCATTGTTAATATAATTAGATGCAAAAAAGAAAATTTAAATTTGGCAATATATTGCTGTCAACGAAAAGCAAACTCAATTATTAAACATGACTGGATAAATTGGGAGATGTAGGAACCAACATTTTCTTATATGCACAAGATCAATTCAAAATGGAAATGGCGTGTTATTTATGGACGCTCTTTAACTACTGTGGTTCTCAACGTCCCATTCCATCGTCCTCCGCCGGGTTTGAACCCGCCACCTTGGGTATCTGAAATCAGCATGGTAACCATTACATCACGGAGGGCGACTATCAATTCAACCTTTTCAAGGTAAAACTGGTAATACAATTTTAAAAAATCTGATGTGTTTCATTTCCATGATTTTCTCTACATCTCTTCAACAAATTGTAGTTAAAAAGCTTATGCTTCTATTACTTCATGCTAACTAGCCGAAACAATCTGATTACTTGCTTCCTGTAAGTAGAAGCGAAATGGTTAAAATGATACCCAAAAGCTGGTTACTATGTAACTGAATTTCCTTTGTTTGTATGGACAGGAATTAAGAAATTCCTGTATGAGAAAAGTGTAAAACGAGGTATATTTTAAAAATGATCAACTCCACGAAAAAAAAAATTTATATGACATAAACTGTCTGTTTTATCGCAAGCTACATTTTCTGTGTAGTAAGTTTTTTCCCATCTCTTACGGTTTAGCAGCTATGCACAATTCCGTAAAATTCAGGGGCTATTCTCAGAAAATTCAAGATATACATTTTATTTGTCAGGTAAATATCTTTAATGTACAATATGTTAATCAAAATCGTTAGAGCCATTTTTAAGAAAATCAAAATGTTCACAATTTTTTTCCATGTAAAGGGCAGTTTGCGGTGGGGGGGTTTTCTTGAAAATCTTCGTGTCGCATCCTTGGAAGATACCAAACTTAAATACCAAGTTTGGGCTTTTACGGTGTTTTCGTTTTTGAACTATGCTGCCCACAGACAACACACATACATACAGACAGACACACATGGACATTTTTCTAAAAATGCTTTTTTTGTATTCAGGGAGTCTCAAAACATGTGTTTCCGGTGAAATCTCGGTATCGAATACACTATACACATAGTGCGTGTAGAGAAAGTAAAAAGTACCATAGACTAAATCGATTGTCAAATCTTTTAGAAGCTGGTTGCTATGTGATTGAAGTACCTTTGTTTGTATGGACAGGAGATAACAAATTCCTGTATGAAATTAATAACAAGGAATATCTAAAAAACGATAAGCTAGTGTGGTAAGCTTTTGTGTATCTCTTACGGTTTACCAGTTATGCAACTTTCAGCAAAATTCATCCAAAGTAAACTAGTATCTAGAGGCTATTCCCAGAAAATTGAAGATATACATTTTATTTGTCATGTAAACATCAAAATTGTTAGAGCCATTTTTGAACAAATCAAAATTTTAGAAAATTTTCCCACGTAAACGGTAGTTGAAGGGAGGGGGCGATTTTCTTGAAAATCGTCGCCTCACATCCTTGGAAGATACTGAACTTAAATATCCATTTTGGTATTTAAAGGACTCTTCGTTTTTGAGGTATGCTGCCCCCCCCCACACACACACACACGGATATTTTTCTAAAAGTGCTCTTTTTTTTATTCAGAGAGTCCCAAAACATGTACTTCAGGTGAAATATCGATATCGAATTTTGGGTGCATTACAATACCTCTACATAGTAGTAAAGAGAAAGTAAAAGAAATGTTTGCTCTGCCTTTGAAGGAAGTACAATTTGGATGAAAGACCTATTATAGATATTGCTATAATATATAAGAAAGAAATAAAGCTTACTTAAGCGTTTTATGTACTGATTTACAGTTGAAGGAGGTTATGCTATATCCTTCATTGACAATGCACACTCAAGAGCCGCTGGGTTGAGTGGCGTGTATGGTACTTTAGTGGTGGGACCCTCAAGACTGGCACTCCTCGACCCGTGCACTGGACAAGTCATCTGTTCCTGGCGCTGGCATCAGCTGCACCAGTTCCATCTGGCGGTCAGCGACATTCCTGACGACGAAAATAAGATCTGTGTAATACACACTAGCAGGTAACCACACTTGTTTTATCTATTACAATTGTTTGTACACATCGTAGCTGCGTGAGGCATTTTACCGAAATGGCGTGTGTAAAGCCACATGGTTTCTTATGCACTCTGCTTCCCTTGCTGTGTGTAAATTAGGTGACATGCATACATTAATGTTTGAGAGGTGCAACAGAGAAGAATTGTTAATACTGGGAGCACAAAGTATCCTGCGAGGACATTGCTGGGGCAACTAACGCAGTATTCGCACAATTGTACAGGGTGATTTAAATAGAGCTGGCACATTTCATTCATTAATTGTTTCAAAACGTGTTATGCTAGCGACAACTTATTATGCCTAAATTGTAGAGGAATTTTGGGAGATTATTTACCTCTATAGCAAATGTTGAAAATGTCCTCCATCCTGCATAAGGCACAACTCAACACGTCGTTCCATGTTACTGGCCACTCGTTGGAAGACTCTATTGTCAATAGCTTGAATTTCCTTTGTGATGATATGCTTCAGATCGTCCAATGTCTGAGGACGTGTGGCGTAAACCCTGTCTTTTAAGTAACCCAATAGAAAGAAGTCCGGCGATGTCAAATCCGGAGATCTCGGTGACCACAGGTTCCGGGAAATTATCCGGTCGCCAAAGAAACTTGTAATTAGGTTCATGGATTCATTTGATGTACGGCATGTAGCGCCATCTTGCTGAAAATATCCTTGACTCAGCTCTACATCGTACTACATTTTCACGTTGACTACAAGAACAAAATGTCGAAACAGCTGCCAACAATGCAATTAGGAATAAAACATAAACATCTGCGCATCTAGTGAGTAGGAATCGAAACTCCAGAACATTCTGCTTAATTTGGTGCTAAAATTGGGTCATTGAATGAATTTCCAACGGATTAATTAAAGAAAGAAATGTGTCAGTTCTACATAAATTAGTCTGTATATTGCTAAAGTTTAATTTTGTTACAATATTTTATTGCCACTACTGAAATATCTTATTTAGTTTCATTAACACATATTACAAATAGTGCATGATTAGTGATTACTACTTGATGATCACTAACCCTACTGATGTATTCAAATGTGTGTTATTTATTTCAAATACACGAATTCATGCCTAAGTACCTTCCAATAAAATATAATTATAAACATAAAACATTTGATGCATGACAATCACACGATTTTCACCACCAACGACAAATTTTCTTATATCTGTTATGCTAGTTATATTATGACGCAGCTATGTCAAAGAAAGCGACCTGTCGGGTGAAAAGATAAGAGTAGCGCTCTCACGCTAAGTAAACTCTAGAAGCGTCATCGACATATAACGGAATTGTTCTGGAAGTTTCTTTCTCCCCGTATCCCGAACATTCTAAAATCCCCCCTCGAAAATTCCAGCGACTTTGTAATCGAGATGCTCGCGAGTGAGGTAGTTAGTAAGTGAGACAGCACTTGTTCTTTATGCGAAATAAAGTGCTAGTTATTCAGTTGTTTTATCCGAGAACGATAGGTTCACACACACACACACTGAGAGAGAGAGAGAGAGAGAGAGAGAGAGAGTGAGAACTGCTATTGTGAGAGATTAGAAACTACGACTTAACAGTAAGGGAAGGAAGAAGAGGTTATTTCGCGCGTATTTAATTAGGCGCTATATTGAGTAGAAAAGTGAAGCAACAGAAAAAATCTGATGTGTACCATTCACATGACTTTCTCTATATCCCTGCAACAAATTTTTCTTAAAAAGCTTATGCTTCTATTTACTTCATGCTAATTTAGAAAAATTAGCAGAAACAGTCTTATTACTTTCTTCCTTGAAAGTAGAAAGGAAATAAGGGAATAGCAAAGGTTAAAGCGATAGTCAAAAGCTGGTTACGATGTGACTGAAGTTCCTTTGTTTGTAAGGACATGAGTTGACAAATTCCTGTATGAGAAAAGTTAAGATTTTCAACCCTGAAAACAAAAACAAGGAATATCTAAAAAACGATCAACTCCAAGAAAAAAATGTATACAACATAAATTGTGTGTTTTAATGTGCTCTACATTTTTTGTGTGGTAAGTTTTTGCCTATCTCTTACGGTTTAGCAGTTATACAAAATTCCAGAAAATTCACTCAGAATAAAGTAGTCTTAAGAATCTATTCCCAAAAAATTCAAAATATACATTTTATTTGTCGGGTAAATATCTTTAATATACGATATTTTAATCAAAATCGTTAGGGCCATTTTTTAGAAAATCAAAATGTTCTAATAAATTTCCATGAAAAGGGTAGTTTGGGGTGGGGGGATTTTTCTCAAAATCTTCGTGTCGCATCCCTGGAAGATACTAAACTTAAATACCAAGTTTGGTATTTTACCGACTTTTCGTTTTTGAGTTATCGTGTTCATAGACACACGGACAGACGGACACACGGGCACACACACAAGGACCTTTTTCTGAAAATACTTTTTTTTGGATACAGGGGACCCTAAAACATATATTTCCGATGAAATCTCGGTATCGAATTTTTTGGTGGAGTGCAATACCTTCTCTATACACTATGTACATAGAGAAAGTAAAAATGTATCTAGATTACGTTAGTAAATTCATAGTAAAAGGTATCTAAGTATCATTTTTCACTTAGTGAAAACTTAGTGAAGTGACAGTGAAAAACAGACAGTTATAATATAAACAGTGATTCTATGTAGGTTGGTTACCATACATAATATAAGTTTTGAGCACCAAAAAATTCTCTTTAACCTAAATTAATGAGTTTAATTGATTCCAAACGAATTATTAAAGGTTTTCGTCGTAACGTTTGTCTAAGACTGATTTTAAATTAAGCAAAAGTGCTTTGTTTCAACATGCGGAAACACCATTCAAATGGTTATTCATAATAGGTTACTATGTCTTGCAATGGAAAGACTATAAAATGAATCTGAAACCATGTCCTTTAGATGGTGCTTGGTAAATATTCAAATTTGCAGCATAAAACCTTTCCAAAACGACTCACTCAACGATTCCAAATATCTAATATAATGAGTTTTACATCACAAAATGATGGAGTACAGTTTTATTTATGTTTTAATACAAATTTGTACAAAATTGAATAAAATAGAAGGTATTGCACGGTTATTCACAGAATATTCAAGATATGCATTTTATTAGTCACGCAAATAATTTAACCGTATGGTTTTGAATAAAAATCGTTAACAGACAGTTTTAAGAAAGTAATAAAGACGATATGTTGTCTATATTAAGGGTAAGCTGAGATGGAAGCGAGCTTCTTGAAATTCTTAGTGTCGTATATTTGGAAGATGAACTGAAAAATAAGTTTAGTGTTTATTCGAACTATAATTTTTAGTGTTCATACGCACGCGCGGGAATACACATACACATGCGCGAGCAGACGCAGACCTTTTTCTAGGGATGGACTTCCAGGAGGCGTCAAGGTATGCTGTTCTGAAGCTCGTATAAAATTTGATTATAGTGCTTTGTCGTAGTATTGTTTGTTGTGCGTCTCGTTAGGGTGCCAATATGTCGTAGTATTGTTTGTGGCCACCACGTTCGGGTGGCAATATATCGCGGTATTGTTGTTGTGGCGTCGTTGTGACAATATGACGCTATCAGGTGAGTCTACTTGGAGTTAGTTGAGGGCTAATGCTCGTGAAATTCTCTACATTAGGAGTGTACATACCTTGCAGATTCCCTTTGTTGCACTGGCTAAGCTCGTTCTTGTAGACCACGAGTTGTCTCCTACTCAGGGGGGAAAGAATGACAAAGGTTTTTGGTAGACTCAAATAAAAGAGAAATTTCACTTAATTCACTGTACACTTCCTTTATTGATGAATTGTTGTTCGTTTGAGGCACTATCCCCTACAAGCGACTCCCGACGTAACCAATCGCGAACTTGAAAAAATAGTTTTATTTATGTGCTAATTCCACTTTTATAGAGTTGTTATATCTTTACACTCGTCACCGTAATCTTGAGTTTCTCGGTCCGCATAACATTTACGGCAACTGTGAAAGACCGCTTAATATTGCTCTGAGGCCTCTCTATCAGGTTTGAGGTTCTTTTACGTGCACGGGAAGACTGAGCGAGAAAGCCAAGCACTCCATCAAAATGAATATTATCTCCTATTTTCTATTACATAGTAATGTTTGTTTGCAGTGAGTTCTGCGCAGGCGCAGGGCAGCTCTACATTTTCTGCGCCCGTGCAACACAGCTGTTGGAGAGACTTCTTGCCAGTGGACGAGTACGACGTCTGTTATCTTCACCTCTGCCTTCGCCACCATTGCCGCTAAGACGCTGGGCTCGACGATTGAGTCGCAGCGAGAGCGACTTGCACTGCTTCGCAACAGAGAACACGCCTAGTTCTCGATGTGTGCACGTCCATACCATTAAGGCTCCTCTAGAGCGCTCCCAGAGCAGTTCCAGGACTTCTGCCACCTCTGACGATTACGTACAGGTCGTCGGTGGAAAAGTAAGTGACGCATGCTAATAATAATAATAACATCACAATTTAAAGCTGACATAGAGAATCGTTGGAAATGGTTTGTAGTTGCACTGAGGGAGGAAGTCTGCCGTAGGAATTTGATCTTTATTTTTGGGTTTAGGTACCTTTGTGTAATGCATGACTTTGAGACTGAAATTCTAATGTCTATGAAATTTCCTCTATATTAATTATTTAGTAGTAATATTAGCTAGTATTTTTCTTGTTGTATGTATTACTCATTTTAATATAATTGTCAGATTCTTAGATAGTAAATTGTGCATTGATTTTGGCAAAGGGAAATGATAACATTGTAACCGAATATTATAGAAAATACTCAATTGTATTTCGTATATAGTAAATTCATATTTAAACGTGTTTGACCGTTGGGAAACGCTTTGGGGTCCGTTAAAGACTTTCACACGTTTGGATTTTGGCGAAGCCATGCTATTTTCGAATGTTGACGCCGGAAGTATCGTTGATACACGGGTCACGTGGTCATTCGCTCAGCCAATCAGCGAAAGAAAGTATGGCTGATGCGTATGTGACCAATGACCTCACCTCTGTCAAGCAGTTTCGTGACCGTATAGTGGGAGAGAAATGAGGTTCGCTGGGAGATTGCTAATTCAAGCTTTTTCATTCTGACGGAGGGCTACCACGAGACTAGAAGTTGGCGCTAAGCTCATTGAGCAGCCACGTGTGACGTGAGGATTTAGAAGTTCAAACATGTTGGATTGTGGGGAGGTGCCTAAAAATAGTATTAACTAATAAGTGAAAGCTTTAACGCGGCAACGAAGTATTAATCCTCAATTTCTTGAAATATTAATAAAACCAGAAGTTATCAAAGTCAGACTTGCTGCATTTTCTTTAGTACTCATACCCAACACCTCCACAGCTGCCGGAATCGCTGCTTCTCTCCCATCACTGAGATGAAATAACTTAAGACTAGAAGACCCATGCTAAACCCAATGACTAGTCTGGGATGTGGGCTGGAACTGGCAAACTCTAACAACGAGGAATCCAGAAGATCTAGGCATCCGCCTGGTATAGAAGTCGAGGACATCACAGCATCATTCCAAAACCACCTCATAAAGTGGGGCATACCGACTCAATCTGCATCATGTCCTGCTGAAACTCATCGAAAACCTGGATAATAATTAAAATGTATTGTTTTAATATAAATATTTTAATTGATATTTGTATTTTATTAATTTTTATTTATGTATTTTCTGAAGAAATTAGGTTGTGTGAGAGCCGATCATCCGTTATTTCTGTTACAAATATTTTAATACCTTATTCATCCTTTCGTTTAATTTTACACAGATTGGAACAGAAGTTTCGGGTCAAAATAAAAGTCTAAATACGACACTGTAATCCAACTTATAGTAGTGTATGCAGTATGCACAAACGATTTTGATCCTTGTGAAAATCACCATCATATATTTTCAATTTAATTGCTTTCAGATTATACCTTATAGCATATTTCATGCACATTTGAAGCTGAATAACAGGCAGTTAAGTTCTTATTTTGGAGTACCCACAAATGAGATACGTTAGTCATAATATGCTGTTATTGTCTGAGGTATGTTTGGTCATATGTTGTTGAATTTTCCTAAGTAGATTGTGGTCGTCTCCCATTTTGTTGGCAATGCTTTGTAATATGTGATGATAACTGTCTTCTGAACGTTTGAATATAATTTCATGTAATATTATAGCGTTTGTTTAAAAACTGTTTCTCATTCAAGGTTTTCAGGTTTCCAATGGATATGTTGTGGTCATTGATGTCTTCCTGGATTTTGGCGATGTCTTCTAGTTCAGTCATGATAATACCGTCAATTTGTTGTGTTATTATTGTTTTGGTACGGCACTTTGTCAGATATAGTGTTTCTGTGTGCTAATTGGCTGTTGAGTTTTATCCGTCGGCGTTGATTGGATGGGTTTGGATGTACGGCTTCTGCTTTGCGCTTTTTGATTATGCTCCTCTGTGATGGCTGCTGGGGTAAGTCCTGTGCGATGGTACTGTCGAGTCTAGTGTAGGTTGCCGAAGATAGTACGGGCCCGGTATAGTAGTCCTGGCCTCGGCAAGTGGCGCAATAGCGGCAACATCTGGTTGGCATACAAGCTGAAGTCAGGTTTGAAGCACCACAGTAGTGGCAGTGTCGAGAAGCACTGGTCGGCGGTGTGGCACCTTCTGCTGCATGGTGGTGTCCATTGAGTGCGTCGATCTTCTACACGGACTTACGACCAAGAAACGACAATCCAGTTGTCCTGGAAGACGAGTCAGGTGAGAGGTGATGATCCGTGGGCCTGCAGATTCTAACAGCTTTTACTAAAGCAGGCCAGTAAACCCAGGAAGGACCTGCTCTAAGATGGATGCACGCCGACCGCAACCGCACCAAATTGCCCGCCGGTGTGGCCTATTGAACCAAACCACCTTTCTGAAATGTAATTGTAAATAAACTAAATAGTGAGTTTCAGTCGCGACACGTCGTTTTACTGGATGATGAACGCATTACTTCCATACTTAGTATAGCTCAATAAAAACCAGATATACTAATCATTTCGCCTAAACATTAAACTACCCTTTCGTCATGTTTGTTTCGATTAAGGGTCGTGTGCTAAACGAAACCGCTAATTCTCTCCAACTCGTGGTTCAAATGTGCTGTTTTGTTTACGTCCGGAAACCGGTTTTCGCGCTGATCTATCTTGGCCTAGCAGCGTTACCCATGTCTCCAACCACATTACGTCTCGAAAGCGGTATTCGGAAAATGATTAATTATTTCAAATCCCCGTATGAGTCACATAGTTACTACTGAAACCAGGTCATCTTAAAGGTAACATTTCATCCATTTGGAAAACTTTTGTTGTTGTTGTGAAATTGACTGATTGCAGAACAATCTACTATTCTACTCTTTTATTTGTAATACCTATATGAACTATGTATTGGAAGGAAAGTAACAAGTTCCCTTCCATCCTGTCTGTATAAGCAAGCATAGTTAACGCTTTAATTAACCCAACATATTTTATATATTTTGATATCGTCCTTATTGCTTAAGCTCATTTAGGTATTTATTTACCACCTTTCAACAGGACACGAGTCTCAACTATAGAAAGCCATTGCCAATAAGAAAGACAAAAAATCAGTATTACACAGGCTTAGAATGTACCTTGATGACTTTCCAATTGGAACTCTGTCGCGACCCGACACTGCTTGCTAATTGGCTACGTACACCGAACTTCCGCAACGATATTTTTTGTCTTATGCGGGAAGGTCAATAGGTTATGGTTTCTGATTCATTAAATGTCCATAACTGTTATAACTGCTAGACAAAAAGACAGACTGTTCCAAGAGTTACTTCCAGGGGTTTGTCTGCAATACGTAATACACCTCAGCATTGAGTGCAACCTATCGCCTGGCCCCGCCGTTGCCGAAAGGTTAGACCTCGCCTCTCACCAAGATGGCCCAGGTTCGATCCCAGGTGATGTGGGATTTGCGGCGCAGGAGCGGGTTTTCTCCGGGTTCTCAAGTTTCCCACATCATCTTATTCCACCATTGCTTCATCTTCATTCCATGTATCATCAGTGGCATTACCATATGTAGTAAATCGCTTGAATGCAAAACCAGCATTGGGCTATGACGTTCGTCCAGTGACATACTGGCTTTCACCTCCCCCTCTAGATGGGCTCCGAGATTTCTAGTTGAGTACGTGTGAATACTCTGACTTAGTCGAGTCGAGTTGGAACGCCTACAACATCGTATACACACAAAAATTATTTCGTTAAAGCACGTGGTTTATGCTAAACGTTTTTGTGGTGTTAGGAATGTGTATTGGTTTAAGTTTCCTAGCATTTACCCTCTTTTCAAGTGGTAAGTCGCTATTTTTTCTTGTCATACAAAGAGCGTGGAATTTCAACGTCATCAATTAGTGGTCCGCTTTTTAAAAAATCTGAATATCGTTTGAGCCTATTTTCTCTTCTTATACAAATAATGATATGCGTAAATGCGTAATGGTTAATAAGAAGGAGATAGAGGAATAAGCTCTTGCAAGAAAAGTTTCAGAAGAATATACAAATTCATAGAAATCCAACCCATCAGCTTGTTTTTCCTCGATCACGCACCTGACCGACAACACAGATTAGCTGCCCGCAATCAATCTACTCGGGATTGACAAAAACAAACACTGCTGTTCTCCTAATTTTCTTCTATAGTTTTATTCTATAGGTATTTATCTTTTAGTAACAAATAAAATAACTAAATTTCATAATTACATTTAATTCGCTGTAAAATGTATGAAATATAACAAAACATTCCAAACATAAATTTGGTAGGATTTCTCTATTGAATACCTAGTTAATAATAGCTGAAGTACTGTGAATACTATAACAAAAAAAAAAAAAAAAAAATCTGATGTGTTCCATTCACATGTCTCTCTACATCTC